>CAUYUJ010016171.1:1484954-1654954 GCA_963575745.1 Prorocentrum cordatum | reverse complement strand
CCGCCCAGGGGCGTGTGAGTCGGGGCCCCTATGCCCGACATCCAGCACGACGCAATATGCAGGCTCGTCAACACCACCAGCTGCATCCATTTCGACCCGAGCGCGCCGCTTTACAAGATGCACGCCCACAAGATCATTAAGGACCGCTTCCCAAACATCAGCAACCCAGGGGTGCCCCACGACTTCCAAGCGGACCCGCATCGCATCGACCGCGTCGAGCACGACCAGGATCTGCACTACCTCCACGGCGCCCTGAGCAAAATCTTCGGAGAACCACTCGGCCACCGCGCCGCACGATGGTGCTAGTGCGCTTGGTCCACCAGCTTTGCAGCATCTCGGCATGCCCAGTGGCTGAGGGCCGTGCTGGCATGCCCACGCCCCACAAAGCCCGACGCGAATGTGACGAGATCTACAGCCACGTCAAGCTTACCTTGCGCTACAAAACCGGCAGCCGCACCAATGCCGTTCACCGCGCAAAGCATCGCAAAGGCGTGATCTGTTGGATGGACCTGTTGTTTCAGCACAACGGCGAAAGCAGCCCAGGCCCTTCAGGGGAACCAACTGATTAAGAACCTGACCACCGTGATCCACCACGGGGCCCCGCGCCAGGCGCCAGCCACCTGGGCCCCGCGACAGGCCCAGAGGGTCACGACAACAAGAAACCGACGCAGAGCCAAGCAAGCAGCCACCAGCAGGGATTCATTTCTAAGCCAGCCACCTACAGCGGGAAAGGCACTCTGCCGACTGCCGACCTCTTCACGCGAGGATTCGTCATCACGATCGGCAGCAGGTCTTCCAACCAGCACATGCAGAGGTTCCGATTGGCTCAGCACGCGTTCCAGTCATCCCCGTTGGGGAGCACGCCACCACCACGACCACCAACAACGAAGGTCATGAGTACCGACCAAACGACGCCTAGCAGCGAGGTCGGCCCATTCGACACGAGGTATTTAGTAGTTTGTTTGGACACAAGTGCCTTCCAGGACCAGAGCGGGGATGAGCACTACCCCGCCTACGACAACATGGGCTACATAGAGACGGACTCTGGCCCAATGACCAGCACAACCAGCGACCGCACCAGACTCAAGCCCATTGGAGCCGCATCCGAAACAGACAACCCCCCAGCGACCATGCCGACGGCGTGACCGGCGACAACACGACGCCCGCCCCTCGTGGCTCGACCCCCAGGTCAGAGCGCACCACCCACCCGCCTGCCTCTCTTCTCGACAACCAATGGCCAGGAGGCGAACGCCACCCTCATGCCGAGACAGGACCTGCCGCACGGAGGCCCGCCAGTGCGCCAATATTCCCCCAGCGCCAATTTTGCGACCAGCGACCGCGGATTCCTGCGCATTCTTGCGCAGGCAGCGCAACGCGTTACCAGCTGCCCCATTACCGACTCCCGACCTCTGCGCGGTTCTTGACTCAAGCAGCCGCTCTCATTGTTACGGCAGCAGCAGCAGCAGCAGCAGCAGCAGCAGCAGCAGTTGGACCTTTGGTCGATTACGGCACACAGTACGCGACCACTCCCATTCCCACATGACAGCAGCACGGCAGCATTACGCAGCAGCCCCAGCACGCGGCGACAGCAGCAACCTCCGGAGGCACGAAGATGGTGTGTCCACGGGCGTGTTTTTCTCTCTCACACTCATCCAACGGGCCACGTGCATACACGGCGACTACAGCTACAATAGGCCATGCTTTGCAGTGGGTCCACGGACAGACAGGGCTCCAAAACCCGCCGTGGTTTTCTCGCCCACGTATCCTGATCATCCGACTCACTGCACGTCTGCCCGCATGGGTGGAACAACGTATCTCCAGACTGGTGAATAGAGCACCACAGTGGTTGTGGTCTTAATCGTAAACTACGTGCTGGGAAAATCTTCATTCACACCTGTATGCCCCGCTCCCCCCACCTCTCGGCCAGCTACCCTATTCCTGCCCAGTCGCGCGGCGGCGGACTAGGGCGGGGGGGATCGCATTGGAGGGGGACTACAAAGGGAGCGCACCAACGGCTCTTGCCCGGGCAAGAGCCAGGGTGGCCGCGGCACACAGCCATTGTCAGCCGATCAACACCGATAGTCAAAGGATTCACCGCCGCAACCCACACAGGCTCTTCCGCCGTCTCGTCTCGCCTTTCTCCCTGCCATTCCAGCCGGGGCCGCTCACCGCTCAGAGCCGCCTTACCCCCTGCCCAGCATTGTCGCACTCTCGCACCTAGTTCCTTCGCTCCACGCCTCACGCCTCTAAGCCGCAGGTGCGCCCCGCCCCCGCTGTTTTGCCTCGCCTAGCCTGCTTTTCTGCCTGTCACTCGGCAGCCGCCGCAAATTTGTGGGGAGGCGCGGTTAATATGGAGGGAGGGATATGCAGCATGCTTTCCACGAGATGGGCCACTGCCATCTTGGCGAGCATGGCCGCGGCCACGCCTGCGCACCCACCTTTATTCTTGCCACCGCACTTTGCCGTCACGCCGCCATGCCACTTCATCCCCCCTCCTATTTGAGGCGCATTCCAATCCACCGTTTTGCCTATCCTTGCCTGTCTTCAGCCTCTCACGTTGCGGCCTCCGCCAACTTGCGGAGGGCTCGAGGTATTGACCCGGGGGGTCGGAGGATGCAGCACCCTTGCCGCGAGAGGGACCACCGCTTCGGGATGGCGCAACCCCTCCCCTTGCCTGGTGGGGACCCCTGGGTGGCCCCCCTCGGGATCCCGTGCGGGTGAGGCGAGAGGCCCTTGCGCCATCCAACGTTTGGCGAATGTGGCCCCGGCCACGTTTGCGCACCCGCTCTCACCGCCGGCCACCACGCCCTTGCCGTCGCACAGCCACCCCCCCCACCACCCCCACTCATCCCCTTTTTTTATGATGCCTTTCCTCCCTCTGCGTTGTGTTTGTGTGCTTCCTCCTCTCCTCCTTACTGCGTCACCGCGCAGCGGCACTGCGCCGCTGCAGGCACAGTATTTAGACCTCGCCCTGGGGAGGGGGACGTGGCAGCATCCGACGGACACACCTGCCAGCATATCAAAGCTCGAAGTGAGAGGAGTGGAGTGGAATGGAGTGGAGTGGAGCCCATCACAGAGTCATGATTCGAATACCCGCCTGCCTTCCCAAAAATCACAAAGCCGAGATCGAAGAAGTAGTCATGCAAGTTTCACTGTTATTTCAGGCTCCTCAGCCCCCACAACAAGAAAACCAACAACGCTTTCACCGTTATTTCAGGTTCTTCACCATCTGAGTAAAACCAAACGTGGCCAATGAACGGAGTGCTGAAAATGCCCACCAAACGACGCTGCAAATTCTGAATGGCACAAAGCAGTGTGTACGTACAGGATTCACACTCACCACGCACGGAGTTTAACCATGGAGAGTGCATGCCGATCTGAGTATACGAGCAATGTCTCCTGATACCGCTGGAAACCAACGGCAGGGCGAACGGTTAGACAGGATCCACTCGAGCCTTACCGCCGATCTACAATCCACCCACCAAGAGCGTCAAGTAGCTTCACAACAGCCGCCCGCGCCAGGCCACGCAGGGAATCTGAAATCCGCCGCCTGCCCAATGACCAATGTCAATGATGCACCTCCACGAGTGCCACATCGAGCGAAAGCGGAATGAAAACTTGAAATGATAAGTTGCGCATTGATCCTACAAAAAGAATGAATCCGTCCAAGGAACACCACCATTGAAGTGCACCCAGGGACGGGGGGACGCGTTTGCATGGGAAGGCCTGGGGTGGGCCGCGCTGGAGATTTCCAGGGAGGAAAACAAGTTGCGTTTGCATGTATACAGAGTTCATTAAGTTAGCTCGGTCTTAGCCAACCTGGGAAGCACGATAAAACAATCGAATACGATGAAGTTGCTCGGAGCAACAAGATGTCACAAGCACGTCCGCGATGAGGCGCCGATGGTGGCTACATGGCCAGTTGGAGCCGAGCCAAAAGAGATGGCTATGGACTTGCCTCGAAGCCGCTTGTGCTTGCTCGAAGGGGGCGGAGGAGAAGGAAGAGGGGAAGGAGAAGGGAGGGGGGAGGGGTGCGCGCAGGAGGAGGGGGGTACCTCCGCAGAGACCTCCGCATCTGGCCGTTCGGGGCGGGCCCTCGTCGCGACGCTTGGGTCCAGCTCGAAATGTTGCTCAGAGCGCACTCTGGGGGGATGTCTGGGCCTGATTCTGCGTAATGTGGTCGCATGCTTCCTTCGTTGCGCTTTCTCTGGCCTCGCTGCTCCTGGGCTCCGCGGCAGGCCCTGTCCGCCCCGACAGAGGGCGGATATGGCGCCGGAAGGTGCCAAAACAAATATCCGCATATAGCCGATGATTTGCATCCGTCCGACCCGACGGGGACGCCTCCAGCACCAGGAGAGGCCAGAAAAGCCAGCCGCATGCACTTGATTATTTGGCATTCTCCACTCTCGTCCGCCCCCACAGGGGGGCCTCCGGCGCCAGGAGGCATCGGAAATACCAGCCGCACGCAGCTCAGTCGCCCACCCCTTTCGTTGCTTTCCCCCTTCGTCCGCCCCGTCGGGGAGGCCTGCGGCGCCAGGAGGTGCCAGGAAAACCAGCTGCGCCCAGCTGGTTCGCTAACCCCCTTCTCAGCCACGCGCAGAGGGGGGGTAGGGGGAGGGGGGAAGGCTTCTCAGAAGCACCCCTGCTGATTAGAAGGCGCGGGCCGCGTCTGTCCGGCGCCTTCGAAGCAGCGGCCGCCTTCTAAGAAGCCTTCCCCTTTCCATCTACCCCCTGCTGCGCGCCGCTAACCGTTGCTATTTTCTCGTCTCGTCCGCTCCGGCCAGGGCGCCCATGACGCAGGGAGGCGCCTAGAGAAATCAGGTGCATGCAGCTGCTTCACCAGGCCCTCCTTTGCTTTTGCCCCTTGTCTCGGCCGCCCCGACAAGAGCGCCTCCAGCGCCAGGAGGCGCCAGAAAAAACATCTACATGGAGTTTTGATAACCCCCCTTCTGCTATTCCCCCCCTCTCGTCCGCCCCATCGGACAAGGGATGATAGGGCATTCCCTTGGCGATCAACCCCCAACAACAGGCTACGAGCTGGGGTTGTCTCCAAGTGAGGGGCGTCCCTCATTTGACAAGGTCCATGGTGGCCCCGAAGGGTTGTCAAATGGCGACCCGCTCGTAGACCTGGCAGATTGGTCAGTGATTATCCTGTTTGGGGCTAGCTAGGCGGGAGGACGGGAAAGATGTGCGCTCACATGAGGGTGAGAGGCGAGGGTAGGAGGAGGGGGATAAGAGAGGGTGCTTTGGATTCCTGAGCTGGGAAATGAGGTCGTGCCGTACTACTTCGGGATGGCTTCCACTGGAGTTCTGATGGTTTGCAAGCCGACTCCCAGGCTTGCATCGTTGCCACTGCATCGCAGCGTTTTCATCGCGTGTTTCGGCATAGTTGCGCAAAGCCTCAATTGGACGGGCAACATGTTTGCAGGTAGCTCTATCTTCGCCGTCATTTATTCGTCCGTGACGATTTGGGCTGCACTCTTATCTCGCGTGCTCATGCAACGGGTTCTTACCATATGGCAATGGTGTGGAATATTCGTCGTATTCTCTGGTCTGGCGATCACTGGTTTTGAGGCGAAGCACCAAGGAGATAAAATTTTCCTCGGCGCGGCAATGGTGACAGTCGGAGCGTTTCTGCACGCACTGAGCCATAGCCTCAGCGAGTTAATCTCGGTGCGAGGGGCCCGAATCCCTCCGTACGTCAATTCATGCGTACAGGGTTGCGTCTGTTGCACGCTGGTGGGCACATGGCAGTGTACCTACACGGTGTCCCACTGGGAGAAGATCGCGATTCCCATGGAGGACGCCGGCACCACGTGGGGCTACGCCTCGCTGCTGCTGTGCGGGGTGGCGGCGGGCAATTTCGTACATGCGGCCACCTTCTTCTACCTGCTGACCAGCATCGGCGTGGTGTCCACTGGCGTGCTCAAGTCCGTGCAGTCGGTGGCCGTGTTCTGCCTAGCGCACTTCTTGTACTGCGACCGCGACGAGTCGCAGTGCTTCACTCCGGTGAAGGGTGCCTCCCTTGTGACCGTGGTGTGCGGCGTGCTGTGCTACGTCGCAGCCACTGGCGCCGCGCAGAGCCGCCAGCTTGCTGGCAGCTACGAGAAATAAGCGGTGGCCACCGTCGGAGATAAATGTTCGAATCATCCTAGCCCGTCTTGCAGTGCTGCTCGTTCTTCCTCCGCCTCCTCGCCCGGTCCCGTGTCTTGATCTTCCTGTTCATGTGCCACATCCTCTGACCTTGTTTATCCAACCGAGAGTAGTCAATAAATGCTAGGGTAACCATCGGAAGTCAGATGCACGTCACCATGCTGCGTTAGGCCATACGATCGGCACATGGAAGCGACATGGCAGTGGCTCGCACAACGCAGAGCCCCCCCCAGTGTCCTCCGCCCGTGCTTGGCCTTACAGACCGCCTGCCTCGAAGGCATCTTAACAGGGTGCCCAGAGCCAAGAGAAGGCCGCATCGAGCGGTGAAGCAGCAGGGCCTTCTCTGTGGGGCTCAGCGGAGAGGTGGAGGCGCATGCATGGACCGAAGGTGCTGGACCTCCTCTTCGCACTCCTCCTCCCTCTCAATCATCAGTCCTACTCATCATCATCATCATCATCATCATCATCATCATCATCATCATCATCATCATCATCATCATCATCATCATCATCATCATCATCATCATCCCCCCCAGGACCTCCAACATCACGTTTTTGTTTCAAGACGTGGGCCTCAGGTCTTTCGCTCCCATCTTAGGAAGAACAAAGATCTGCGCGAACATCAGTTGTCGGAGGTTCGCGCGGATTTCCCGGCTCGGCGTTGGACCCTAGCGGCGCCTCCGGCGCCGCCCTTGACGCGGTTCGCGGGCCAGAATGGGGGATGGGGTCCAGCGCCGAGCCAACAAAACCGCGCGGACCTTCGAAGTTTTACATTTGTTTGCGCAGTTTCTTGTTCCTTGGATCTCCGGGGTCGTCTGGGCAACCACATGCGAGCCCTATCCCTGCAGGTCTGCTTTTGTGGGACGTCGGCTAGGGTTCGGAAGTCAAAGGATGCTTGCAGCCAGATGAACCCCAGCGGAGGTGCCCGATGCTCCAGCGTCGATTGGATCCGCAGCGGTAGGGTTCACAGGAGGCCGCAGACTGTTATATCCCGCGCGGGTCGTGGCTCCGAACCTCCCCCCGCGGGCTGGGCGGAGCGGAGTGGCCGCAGCCCGCGAGGAGGGCGCCCGCCCCGAGGGTATGGGCTCCCGCTTCGACCTCGGGCAGCGCCACGGGCGGTTGCCGCACAGCTCGAAGAGACAACGCCATGGAACAGCAGTCGGAGGTCCGCGCGGATTTCTCGGATCGGCGCTGGGCCCCCCTGGCGGCACCTACGGCGCTGCCCTTGGCGCGCTCCGCGCGCCAGGGATGGGGGGTCCAGCCCCGATCCAAGAAATCCGCGCGGACCTCCGAGAAGTTATGTTGAACTGTTTTTTGTTACTCAAGAGGCTCACGCCATTCCGCTGACCCCCAGGCGAAGTGGGGAGCGCATGGAAATCGCTAGTTGTGGTCTCTGAGACGCCCTGGAGCCCTCCTGGAGGCCTCTTGGGGCCTCTCGGGGGCCCCTCGGATGCCTCTGGGGGCTATTGGGCCCATCGAGGGGGGAAGGGCGCGGGATGTCAGCTCGTTTCCCCCCCTTGGGCCCGTCGTAAAGCCCTCTTGGACCTCTCGTGGGCCTGGGGACGTCTAGGAGTCCTCTTGGGGTCCTCTTGGGCCGTCTTGGGGACCTCTTCGGGGCCTCATGTGCCGTCTTGGGACGATCGTGGGGGCCCCTTGGGCCGTCTTGGACGCTGCGAAGGCGAAACAGGCGGAGCATGCTAGAAATATGCGCTTTCTTACGGGAATTGGGCGATGTTTGCCTCGTAGGGCTCTCTCGGCGGTCCTCTGGGAGCACGTTTGGACTGTCGTGGTGGCCACGTGGGCCGTCTCGAAGCCATCTGGGACAGTCGTAGGGCTGGCTACCTTGGGCCATCGCGACGCTTATGCGGAATGTCTTGGCGCTTTGTTTGGGCCCGCTGCGGCCGTCTTCGGGATCTGGAGAGGTTCCGGAGGCGCCACGGATGCGTTTGGGAGCTCGAACCCCCACCCCACCCCGTTCCCCGGCCCCCCCTCCCCTCGAATCGGATTTCAGACCCCAGGGGAGGGGGGAAGGGGGTAGGGGGACAGCCAATCATCTCACACTTTGCATCCCGGACAAGCGGGGGTAGGCGGATTCGAATTTCGGTCATATGCGATCTTCGGTCCGATCGGTCCGATTCGATGTCGATTTCGGCCAGCTTGATCCGATTCGAGTCCGATACTGTGGCGATCGATGCTTGCATGGCGCTGTTCTGCATCCTGGGGCAGCCGATCCGATGCGAGTCCTAGACGTTTCGCGAATCCCCACCAGCTCGCGTAGAAACGAAGCCACAGCGAGTGATAGTGGTCAGGGGAGTGCAGGAGCAAGTAGTGGAACGACGAGGGGGCAGCCGTCAAGCCGAAGCGAGGAATCAGCCTGAGCAGACCCTGCAATCAACCATAAACGCCTTCTCGGTCGCTCGATACAGAAGCCTACGGGCAGCTTAGATGGGGCATGTTGGAGCCCTCTCGAGGCCAACTCGGAGCCCGTCGGGTCTCGGAGCTCTCTCGGGCCACGCTGGGATCAGGTTGGGAGCATTGGGGGCCAGATTGGGCCCGTGTTGTGGTTTCCTCGGGCCCTGAATGAAGCCCTGAAAAGTCAAGAACTTCTCATTGCTTGGGGGGTCACGTTGCCGCCCTGGCCGCCTCGTGGGCACCTCGTGGCGCCCCGCGCTTAGGGGTTACGCCGAGGTTGCGCAACGTTGCCTCGCGGGCGCCTCGTGGGCGCCCCGCGATTGGGGGGAAGCCGAGGTTGCACCACGTTGCCGCCCATACCGCATCGTGGACGCCTCTCGGGCGCCGCGTGCGCCAGGTGAGTTTCCCGAGATTGCGAAGCGTTGCTGCCCGTGCCGCCGTGTGGGCGCTTCGTGAGCGCCCCCTGCTCTGAGCAAACACGACGTAGCATCCACCACATAATTTATCCGTAAGGGCTTCGCCCCCTGCCGCCGGCCCCCTCTCTCGGATAATGGGCTATGCGAGAGCTAAATCATGAGGTTTCGGCGCCGCCGTGAAGCAGCATCGGCAAGAGAAATTGAGATTCTGATGATATTGTTCATCAGTGTTGCATTTTGAACCAGCCCCCGTATGCTGTGCACTGAGGTTTCCCACACAATTTCGGTCATGTGGCAAATCTCATTGGTTTGTCGACCCTGACACCGCCGATGTGCATGAGGGGGGCCGCAAATTTGAGAAATGTGGCAAATTCCATTGGTTCTTCGACCCTGACTCCGCCGATCTGCGTGAGGGGGGCCGCCGAATTTCAGAAATGTGGCAAATCCCGTTGGTTGTTCGACCCTGACTCCGCCGATCTGCGTGAGGGGGGCCGCCGAATTTCAGAAATGTGGCAAATCCCGTTGGTTGTTCGACCCTGACTCCGCCGATCTGCGTATCTACAAGGGTTCACGGCTTCGGATACGCGAATAGCGCATACTTTACGACGGTGTCTGGCTTCGGGGTCGCAAATATAGCATAAGCTACGCAGGCGTATGGCTTCGGAGACGCGAATATCGAGTAATTTCCCAGGTTTTATGATTTCGGACACGCGATTATTGCGTAATGTACCAGGGTTTATGGTTTCGGTGGTCGCAAATACCGCATCATGTCAACAGGTTTATGGCTTCGGAGACGCCAATATTGCGCAATGTAATGTACTACTGCTTATGGCTTCGGATACGCGAAAACAGCGTAAGTTGCTAAGGGTGTATGGCTTCGGGGACGCGAATACTAATAGTTGACAATGGTTGACTGCATCGGGAACGCAAACACTGTGTAATTTACAATGGTTTATGGCTTCGGAGACGCGAACACAGCGTAGTTTACAAGGGTGCATCGCTTCGGGGACGCGAGCATCGCGTGATTTACAAGCGTTTGTGTACGATGGTTATGGGTTCGGGGACACGAATATGGCGTATCTTGCGAGGGCTTATGGCTTCGGGGGCGCGAATATTGTATAATTCACAAGGGTTTATGGCCTCGGGGACGCGAACATTGCGTAATTTACGAGGCTGTATGGCCTCGGGGGCGCGAATTTGATGTATGTTTACGTGTCCCACGCCCCCCTTGGAAATTCGGAGACCTTCCCAGGAGACGCTAACCAGGCTGATTTTCGGCTCCCCCCCCTCGCGCGGTCTATCCCAGAACGGGGTCGGAGGAACGCGCTGCGCCGCGGGTGCATCGGCGACTCGGCGCGATCTGGAGCCTGATGCGATTCCACGCGAGAGTGCCCCCGTTCGCTGGAGTGACATTTGGTGCGGTCGGGTTTTGCCGCCTCGCGCACCCCAAAGGGCGCGCACCACAGGTCACTCCTGCCTGGGGTCACCCTTACGTGCAGCCGACTGATGTGCTTCGTCCCGACGTCGCCAGTGCATCGGCAATGGATCGGCGATGCGGCCGAAGCGCGGGAGCCTCCGACCGCATCTGCTCTGGCCCCACTTGAGGGGCGACGCGGGACAACGGGGTCGTCTTCGCTGACATCAGCGCGTCAGCTCCCCGCGTGCCGCGCTGGCGGCCCGCGTAAGCCGCCGCGTAAGGTCGCTATGTCGTATAGCGTAAGACCCCTTTTTGATCGTCGCTCACTTGGGAGGCCTCCAGCACCAGCCTGCTTGGAGACCCGTGGGCCCGCCTAGGGAGCCCGCTCTTGCCTCCAGAACGAGTTGCCTCCTGGCCCCTCCCCCGACCAGACTTGGATCACATGTGCCGCATCCCCACCGGAGCATCCTGTAAACAAAAAACGCGCACGAAACCGAAGCATGCACGGGGAATGGACGTTCGAGCGATGGCAAGATCCTTGGGCCAATCCACTGGCCAGCTCTCCCCGAACCGTGTCCAGCTGTGGCAGCGGGAACTTTTCCAGGAGCGCTTCAGGGGCTGCAAATTTCACGAACGCTTCGACTGCGTTGGCCATGGGCCCCTCGGGGTGGCGGCGCTCGCGGTGGGGCGGTCATGACTCTGAGGGGCCTTGAACCACATGAGCAGTCCAGTGAGCAGTCCGGTCATCCGCGCTCTCAGCCTTTTTTGGTATTCGTTTTCCCCCCCCCTTCCCCCCCACGCCGAATCTTTTCCTCGGCAGTCATGTGTTGCCGGAAGTGCCTCTGGCCCAAGGTGGTGTCCCCAGGATTTCTAAGGAGGCCCCCATGGCCTCCAGAGCACCCCTTACCAGGCCCAGGCGGCAACAGGGGCTCCGAAATGGAGCGAAAAGCTGGGGGCACCTTGGGCCAGGGGCACCTTTGGCAACCCCCGAAGCAGCAGCACTGGCGATGGCGGAGACGAGCCTCGGGCACCTGCTGGCCCCGCCCAGGGCCGCGGCGGGCCCCGCGGGAGGCGCAGGCGCCTCCGGCGCGCAGGGGCGGGGTGTTGCCACGGATCCGAGGCCGTCAGGCCCAGCCCTCTTCGAGGTTCGGAAGTGTTCGGAGGAGTCGGTTGGTTTTCGGAAGGTCATCTCTTCGGCGGCGAGCGAGGGGGGGGGAAGCGAGAAGGAGAAGGCTTTTTCAGAAGGCGGCGGGGCTCCTCAGAAGCCCCCCCGCCTTCTGAGAAGTGTTCTGTGTCTTCGAGGAAGGTTGAGGAAACTTGTCTGGAGGCCAGAGGACTGCCCAGCCTTCTGAGAAAGGCCCGCCCCTCCTCACTTTCACCCCGGGCTCGCCGCCGATTCTCGCCTCGGGATGCTTTACAGCAGCTGCACCTCGCCGAGAGCGTTCCACGGGTGCCAGGCTTGGCCCGAACCACCGCCAGAGGCCGGAGGCCCGAGTTGTGACTCGACAGCTAGACCTCCTCGCTTCGAGAGAAAATCACGGCAGAAGGCGTCTGGCCGTTCTCTGTGTTTGAGAGCCGTTGCCGGGCCCCTGGGCCGTGCCACGAAGAAACGGCTTGGGTGGAACACTTGGTCCCGGGGACGCGGTCCAGACTTGCAGGGGTCCACGCTGTGAGCCGCCAGCCCAGAGCATATCCCTGTCCCTACAATTGGCACCACCTTCCTTGCTGCCGGTCTCAAGGATTCCCACAGCTTCTGAGGGCACATCCCTAAGGTTGTTATCGCCTTGGGCTTGTCAATCTTAGGGGTAGGGATAAGCTCGAGGCTGGTTATTGAAACAAATACGACGTCACGTGTCTGGGAAGGTGACCTTGGCCCAGAGGGCCCTCCGTGCCTCGGGAGGGGCGTTCTGGAGCCATCTGGGCCTACCCTGGATGAGTTCGTGGCGCCCTGAGACAGGGCCACGCCTGGCAACACTCGAACGACGGGCGAGGACGAGGCGGAAGAGTAGGTGAGTTCAGGAGGTGGGGGAAGATCGAGGATCCAGAATTTGTCGACGTCTTGGATCCTCATTGGGCTTCCTCGTTGCCACAGCCAGATCCGCCTCGGAATTGTATGACCATCCTCATATCCAAACCCCAGGCCCCCGTGCGGCCCCCGACCCCGTCGGAGGTTTGTAGGAGGAGGAGGAGGCAAAGGAGGATGAGGATGACTCACAGAGACAGGGGATGAGAATTTGGAGGAGGAGACTGATCGCCATGAAGCACAGGGGTCCTTAAGGAAACTCACCCTGTAGTTTTTACATGTTTTCGGGCTCTCGGGGCCCTCGCCAGGCCCAAGGAGCGTCCGAGAACAACTCGAGATGAAAAATTGGTCCAGGGGGGGAGCTCCAGGGACCAGGACTGGTCTTCTCCATTCCTGTTCCTTTTTGCCAGAGTGAGAGTGTGGGGATGAGACAGAGGAGGCATCATTAAGCGTATCAGCGGAGGGGATGAGGTGATCTGAGGAATGTTTGAAGAGAAGATGGAGAATTTGGAGTGCGGCTACGCGAAAGAAGATGATGCGGAAGTCCGCCTCTTGCTTGATCAAGGAATTTGACCGGCTTGACCAGCCTAGTCGTGGGGAGGTCAGGCCGCTCAGGGAATACATGACATGTTGAGTAAGGAGTGGTTCAAGCGATGGCTCAAATGGCTCAAGCCATCACCTCTCGCTCATCACCTCTCACTCAGCTTGCTCACCACGTGAGCCGCTCCATTGCCTTCCGGGCGCGAAAACCCGAGGCAGCCATGGCCCTGTCGGCGTTCGCGGCGGCTCCGTCGCAGCCGGCGGCCGCTGGGCGTCTCCTTGCGCCGGCGGCGGAGGCCCGCGGCCGACCAGAGCCCGCTGGCGTGGAGCTCTCCGCGGGTGCCGCGGTGGGCCCCGGCGCCATCGGGCTGGCCGCGACTGGCGGCGCAGCGGCGGGCCAGGCGCCCGAAGAAGTCCGCGGGCGCCCGCGGGCTCAGGGTCGTGGCGTGCGCCGGCGCCTCCCGCAGGGCGGCCTGGGCGACAGGATCAATGAGGCCCTCGAGGACGAAGGCATCTACATCGACGTGACCAAGGTGCAGGAGGTGGGCAAGAAGGTGCGCCAGATGATCATGGACCAGCCCCTGCAGGCCGAGTTCGAGGACGAGCTGAAGCGGCAGTGGGAGCGCGTCTCCCAGGGGAACGAGGGCTTCCGGGTCACCGTGCGCTCCTCGGCCACCGCGGAGGACTTCCCGGACGCGTCATTCGCTGGCCAGCAGGAGACGTACCCCAGCGTGCTTGTGTACGAGAACTTGAAGGAGAACGTGCACCAGAGCTATGCCCCCCTCGTCACAGATCACGCCGTCTCCAACCGCCACGAAAAGGGCTTCGACCACCGCACTGTCCAGCTATGCGCCTGCGTCCAGCAGATGGTCCGCAGCGAGGCGGCCTCCGCCGGCGTGATGTTCACGCTCGACACCGAGCCCGGGTTCCAAGACGCCGTCTTCGTCACCTCGGCATGGGGCTTCGGCGAGACCGTGGTCGGAGGGACCGTCAACCCCGACGAGTTTCACGTTTTTGAAATGACGCTGCGGCAGGGCAAGGAGGCGGTGGTCTCGGAGACGATGGGCTCCAAGCTCGCCAAGACGGTGCACGCCAAGGAGGGCGGCAGCAAGACCACCGATACCATCCCCGAGAGGCGTGCTGGCCGCTTTAAGAACCGCCCCAGGTTCAGTTCCAGGTCGCCGCGCCATTGGTGACCAGCGCCTTGGCACACCTGCAACAGCCAGGTGCCGCACAGCGTCGGACGGGAGCGCCCAACTAGTTGTACAGCTTCTTGTTAGATTGCGCGGACTCTTTGAATTTGACAAGCAGTTGTCCCCCCCGGCGCGCGGGCCCGCCCTGCGCCTCCAGTCCGCGGCTGCGGGGCCGCGACACATGGGCCAGCTCGCCTTCCAGGGTTGCCCCTCGCACGTTTGATTTCGCGTTGTTCTTGTCGTGCGCTCACGCGCGCAGCGTGGGCCATCCCCCTGGTGCGCGGAGCCCGCCCGATGCCTCCACTCCGCGGCTGCGGGGCTGTGGCATTTGGGCCAGCTCGCCGCCCAGGGATAGCCCCTCGCACGTGGTCGATTTTGTCTTTGTTACATGCCTCGCCTTCGCGTCGGACCTCGCGTCGCGCCGACCGATCCCCCGCGCCTGCGTCACCGGCGTGGCGCTGGCGGGTTGCGTCTTCCGATTGCGGTACGTTGCGCGCCAGATCTCTTCCATTCCTTCCCCCTTGCCCCCTTTTTCCCCCTTCCTTCGTCTCTCGCCTATCATTAGCGCTGTCATTGTTACTCACCACCGCCATGGTCGTGCAATTTCGGTTGTACGGCGTTCGGGCCTCGCTTTTCTTCGCCGACGCGCGCCGTCGCCCTTTGATTTTATTTTGTCGATCCGTCGTTGGTCCCCAGCTCTTTTCCATATTACACGCTGCGCCCTACCGAGTGGGACTGGCGCGTGGCCGCGGCGAGTCTCGGTTTTCGCCCGCCGCGCCCGCCCTGCTAAATGCCTCCCTTCTCTCCCCCTCCTCTCTTGCCCCTTCTTCGCGCATGCCGCGCGTTCGTTCCTCTTTCAGGCCACGGTTCAACGCATGAGTTTACCTGTTGCAGGTCGGCTCTTGGGGCGCTCTTGGTTTGCCTGGTGACCTTTTGATTCGCGCGGCGGTCGAGGCCGAATCAGGCGACGTTCTGCGGTCGCGTCCCTTCCTCCTCTTCCAAGTCAGATGCAGGGCAAGGAGTGGGGGTGCCAGAGAAAGGAACGGAGAGACGAAAAGGATGAGGTCGCGGAGTGACTGATCACAGTGCCCCTTCCTTCCGACGCTACGATTGGTCCGTGACGTGGGCCCCAGGGGCTCTCGACTTTTTCCCAGGGGCGATCATCTTGAACTATGTTTGTTGACGTCCCTGGGACCGAAACGCCCCCCCCCCCGCCCAATACGAGCACGAGCGTTTTTCGCGGCCTCGTGTGCGGAGAGAGAGGGTTAGGCCCCTCCCCCTCGTCCTCCCACAGTGCAGAAACTGGGGCAGGGTCCCCCGCCCACCCCTCCCACTCCCTCGCGCTAGAGGGATATGCCGCCCCCAAAGGTACCGCCCACCCGACCCGCCCGCTTGAATGCCCTACCCGCCCGACCGACCCGCCCGGCCGACCCGCCTGCCCTGTTCAATATGCCGCCCGCGTCGTCGTCGGTCGTCGCACACAGTCTTCGTCATCGTCGCAGTCGTCGTCGCTCTTGGTCGTCGGCGTTGGTCGTCGCAGTCGTTATCGTTTCAGTGTTTCTGGCGTCCACGTCGCTTGCAAGCGCGAGGGGGAAGGCCCCTCTGACACAACAACGGGGATCCCATGGTCTTGCGTCCCCATTCCCTGCCCAGGGGGGGAGGGAATGGGGAGGGGGTCACCGCGATACGTCTTTCCCCCCAAAATAGTTAGTGGAAGCTCATTCTCTTTTCGGCGACCTTGTTGACGGACTGGGGTCCCACCAATGGTGGAGAGAGCAAAGATCTCTCCGAGGTACAGCCGCCGCACAACAGGGGAGCGGAGGGGAGGGGCGGAGGGGCGGAGAGGAGGGGAGGGGAGGGTCACAGCGGGGGGGGTCGGGCTAGAACGGCGGAGGGGAGATCTTCCTCCTCGATCCTCGAGTTTCCTCCTCCTCCTCCTCCTCCTCCACCTCCTCCTCCTCCTCCTCTTCCTCCTCCTCATCCTCCTCCTCGTCATCTTCCTCCTCCTTTCCGATGTTCATCGATCCTCCTCGTCTCCCTCATCCTCATCAACATCAGCAACAGCATCATCATCAACAACATCGGCATCAGCATCATCATCATCATCATCAGCAGCAGCATCATCAGCAGCATCAACATCATCATCGATCGGATCGGGAGGGGGAGGGTCGGAGCGCGGGGGTCGGATCGGAGCGGAGGGCAGGTGGGAGCGGCAGTGTGGGGGGGGGGGCGGAGGAGGAGAGCCCACGCGGCTTCGGAAGGCCGCCCCCCTGGTTTTGCTGTTTGCGGGGAGGGGGGCGCTCCCCGCAGCACGAGGAACCACTGGCCGTCGCGAGTTCATTAATTGTGGCGACGGGTCTTCACCGAGCGCGCTCCACTACTCGCAAAGTGCCTACTCGCAAGCGTCCGAAAACCACATGTCTACCTCGATGTAATGGATCCTACGTGTCTCCCCGGCAGCAGATCCAGGCCATTTGCGAGTAGTTATTGCGCGGATGGAAAACCGCGCCTGTCTAGGTCTGGGGGGAGGGCTGAGGGGGAGGGCCTCTGACCTTCCAGGAGGGCGGACAGATAGCTCCAGGACCTGTGAGTCTGAACTCCAGTCGAGATGCTTCAGCTCTCTGAGAGGCTGGGAGGGAGCAGGATTGCCAATATGCCAGAGGCGCTGTCACGCGGGGCGCTGCTCACGGGGAGGGGGCGCTCAGGCGCAGGCCCGCGCCTCGTGCTCCTGAAGCGGGACGACAGCTCGGTGCGGGTGGCGCGGCCGCCTGTGTCTCCCCTTGGGAGGCGGCGTCGGGCGAGGCTAGGACGAGAATAAATCCGTTCCAGAGCGTTCCGGAACGTTGTCAGAGCGTTCCAGAACGCTCTGAGAAGGCAGTGGCGCCAGAGACATCCTCCAGGGCCGCCGTATCGCGGAGATTCTCGATGTCATCCTCACTCGAACCTATCTTCGTCCTGGTTTCGTCTTAACACCTGGGTCGGCATGATCGTAACGGGTGCGGAAAGAGTGGGGGCGTGCCAGAGTGGGCCTCGCTTGTGGCACGTCTTCCCTTCCCGCGGAGGGCCGGCAGAAGCTGGCGGAGGCAGATCGGCGGCTGGTCCGCCAGCGGAAGACAGGCGTAAGACGGCGGGCCTGTTTGGGTTCAGGGTGTTCCGAGTCGTGTAAGTGGGTGGGGCCACTTGAGCTCCTGCCCATTTGGAATAGACGTGTTGTCGGTGTCGCCGTGGACTGTGTCCACTTGAGACAAAGGACGACAGCCCAATAGCGGCCGCTGCCAGTTTTGACAGCAGTTGTTGTTGGGTATCGCATCTATTTTCTCGTACCCACGTCGGGCGTGCCAAGTGGAGCAAGAGCCGGCTATTTCTTCTTGAATCAATATACGCTTCGCGGTTTGCGGGTGACGCGGGGAATGGGGGGCAAGGCAGCCCAAGCATGCAGGCCGCGGTTGTCGCACCGCATGCAGCAATCGGCAGGCCACGCACCAAAGGTCTGCTTGCCTAGGGTCATGTGTGTAGCCGAAGGTTCAACAACAATGGTTCTGGAAGTTGCAGGGTAGGGCAAAGAATCCACATGATGTGGCTGGCGCCGATCGAGATTACAGAAGCTCTACAAGCCGAGCAGTGCATTGCCGAACGTGTTGCAGCGTCATGCGCCCGAACGAGTGCCTTGCAAGTTGCAACCGTGCATCCCAGCGTGACTCCGTAGCGCGATCACCTTCGGAGGCACATGGAATACGAGCACAATTCTGGAGGCAACTTCAGTAGTTAAGTTGGTGGCTTAGGACTAGAGTCTCAGTTGCGCAGCAGGAAAAGAGCTGGGTGGTAGTATCGTGCATTGATGCTTCCAGGTCCTAGATCGGTTCAGGAGCCGTACGTGTCTACCCAAATGTTGTTTACCCCTTCAGCGAGGTGAAAGGAATACCTGCTGGCAAACGTTTGTAGCGCCCCCGTTCCTCACAATAACAATTGAGATCCTCAAAGTTTCTTGCTCCCCAAACGGCACTTGCGATGAAGAGGTCTTAGCGGAGGGCAGGCGGAAGTTGCGCGCCGACTTCAGTGGGCGGCCGGATTTCGGTGGGCAGCCGGGTTCCCAGGTTCCCCCTTTTGGGTCTTGTGACGATTTCGGTGGGCAGCCGGAATTCCCTCGTTCCTGGATCCGGGCCTTATGCCGTTTACCACGGGCCGCTGGAATCCCGCGTTCTTGGTATGGTGTCCGAAGTTCTGTTGTGCTTGGGTCATTGCGACCATGGTCAGAATGAAAGAGTCGATAGTAGTAGACAGTGCATGTACAGAGTTGACCAGAGTAGTTTTCTCGCGCGATCCGACCTCTTCTCCGTGCGCACCCCTACGGGCATGTCCTGGAGCGCGTTCTGACCAGGATTCGAAGGCGGATCCAGCCGCAGCGACGCGAGCCTACCAGGAGGCCCCAAAACATGCAAAGCAGCTTGGAACGCGTCGCTCCTCCTCCTCCTCCTCCTCCTCCTCCTCCTCCTCCTCCTCCTCCTCCTCCTCCTCCTCCTCCTCCTCCTCCTCCTCCTCCTCCTCCTCCTGCGTCCTCAACCACCGTCCTCCGCCTCCTGCTCCGCCTTCTCCCCCCCGCCCTCCCCTCCCTCCTGCTCACACTTCTCCTCTTTACTCCCCGTCCTCATCCTAGGAGGAGGAGGAGGAGGAGGAGGAGGAGGAGGAGAAGAGCTGATGCCCCCGCGGCCCCCGAAAGCCACGCACCAACACGACGACCACGACCACGACCAGGACGACGGACGGCGCGGGGCGCCGAGGTGGTTCACCAGCTCCTCGGCGGCGCCGAGTGCCGCGCCCTGATTGCCGCCGTGGAGGGCCTCGACTTCTCGCCCCCAGGCAACTTCGAGGCGGCGGCGCGACTCGGCTCGGCGGTGACCAGACCGCGTGGTTTTGGAACGTTTTCGGCCGTTTCTGGGCGTGTTCCGGTTTTTTATCGGTTTTCTGCCGTTGCGCCGTTGCGCTTCGCCGAGAGCTTTCCAGGAGGGCCTGGATAGTCGCGAATAGCTTCCAGAGACCCGAGCTATGGCCGGGGAGGCAAATATTCGGAGGTGGTGAGTAAGTCGGGATTCAGGGTGACCGCACGGTTTTGGGACTCGGGTCGCTGTCCGAGGATGCTTCTGGCGACTGGGGCCTCCAGGGTCTCACAACCGTGCAGTGACGGACCGTGCGGTGAGGTCCTTCGGGATTTCGAGGTCACCTCGCGGTCTGTCACCGCACGGTCTTGGGACCCCCCCCCCAATCGGCTGCACCGTGGAGAGTTGTCGCACGGAGTTCTCGGACGCATTTTAGCACGCTGGTCGCCAATTCCAAGACCAGAGGGTTCCTTGCCTCGGGATCTTCCCAAGCGGCCGCCAGAGACCCGAGTTATGTGCCTTCGCCGTTGGCCGCAGGGAAAGCAAACGCTCGCACGACGAGGTTGAGAGTTGTCGTGGCGTGCGGAGTTCTCGGATGCTTCCATCGGTTGGAGGAGGCTTGCATGGCCCAGGATACAATCCAGCAGCTGCGCCTCACCGAAAGTGTTCCTGAGCGAATCCAGACCGTCTCGAACGGCCGCCAGAGATCCGAGTTGTCCGTTGGCCGCATGGGAAAGAAACGCTCGCACGACGAGACTGAATGATCCTCCACTGACGGCGTGGCCCTTCGGAAAAATGCCGCGCATCACCACGATGCAAGCGCGCGCTCGGCGGCCTTTTCACTGCAGCGGTTGCTCTGCCACCTTCTGCCCAAGTTGGTGTTGGAGAACCAGCTACGTTAAAGATCGGCGGCAAGCGAGGGGGTGAAGTGAGAAGGAGAAGGCCTCCTCAGAAAATGGCGGGACTTATCAGAAGCCTTCGCGCCTTCTGATAATTTGGTTGTGTCTTCGGGGAAGGCTTAGAAAACTTCTCAGAAGGCCTGGGGACTTCGAAACCTTCTGAAAAGGCCCGCCCCTTCTCACTTCCCCCCCCGGGCTCGCCGCCGACAAGTGGTCCAAGACAGTCAGGTGCCGGTCAGTAAGCGGTGAAGACCACCAGATGCGAACTGGAATTGGCCTCGCTCGGGGCATCTCCACGGGCCCTCGGCCCCTCTCGAAGGGGCCCACGCTCTGGACCCACACTCTTGTGGCCATGTGGGCGACGCGGGAAAACGGGGTCGTCTTCACCAGCATTGGCGCGTATGCTTCCCGCGCAAGGTCGCGCGTAGGCGCCCTCGCCTCCAATGTAGCGTGCCGCCCTGGCGGCCCGCGTGAGCCACCGCGTGAGGTCGCTGCGTCATCTCGCGTAAGTCCCCCAGACATCGGGCTGCTCCAATTGTTTTGATTCGTCGGCCCTGGAGGTCTGGACCACTTCCCTCGGGCCGGCTCTTCGCCCTGAGCCGCCTTTTCTGACGCTCCCGGGGCCCAGCGAGGGCCCCCAGAGAACGAAAACGGCCCTAGAACCGCCCGCTCCAATTTTTGTTCGGAGCGTCGGATCTCTGGGCCCCTTCCTCTTCCTCGCTCCTGTCTCGGCTGTGGCAGCACGGCGGCCCGCCCGCGGAGACTGGGGGCAGGCGGCGGGTCGGGAGAGGCCGCATCCCCCACGCCCCCGGCCGCGAGGCGCGAGACCGCGTGTGCGAGAGGGCCCGCGTCCCGGCCCGCCCCAGCGAGCGCGGCCAGGGTCGGCGACGCACCCGGAGATGCAACGCATGAGAAGATGGGTCGCCACGCAGTTTGTTCCGACGCGCGGCCTTGCGTCCCGGGGAGGGCGCCGCGGGCACCAGGGCAAACGCCGCCCCGGGCGCGGTGGGCTTACCGTGGGGCTTGCCGCGGTGGCCGCTGCTTCTACTTGGGTTGTGGGACGCAGGGCGTGCCGTGGGTTTGCCGTGGTGTCGGCGTCGTCCGCTTGGGCGCTTCGAGAACAATCTGCGCGGCGACATTATTGCTATTTTCGAAATTCTCACGCCTTTCGGCATTGTCTCGTGACAGAAGTTTTTGCGATTTTCGGTCTGTGTTGGCCTTCGCCAGGCCCCGGGACCGTCAAAGAAACGACCCAGGATGAAAATTGGCCGCATTGGAAAAATAATCCAGACGTCGGATCTCTGGGCAGGTGCACCTTCAGATCCTGGCGTTCAGATTTTCGAACAGCAGGGATTTTGCCTCGTTTCGGGCCCTGGGACCTTCACAGGTCGATCTGGCTCGGAACTTGGCGCAGAAAGATGGGGTCCGGGGCTCCGGTCGTGGTTGCATTTGTTTCGCATCGTCGGATCTCAGTCAGGGAAGCCCAGATGAGCGACGAAAGACCACGGGTTCGCCTGCGCCGACATTGACGCGTAAGCTGCGTGCGTCGTCTCGAATGAAGTGTGCCGCGCCAGCGGCC
This sequence comes from Prorocentrum cordatum, assembly GCA_963575745.1. NCBI lineage: Eukaryota > Dinophyceae > Prorocentrales > Prorocentraceae > Prorocentrum > Prorocentrum cordatum. The sequence goes on along the minus strand of CAUYUJ010016171.1, from coordinate 1,633,448 downwards.
CGCATGAGCCGCGGCGTAGGTCGCTATGCCATCTCGCGTAAGACCCTGCCCTTTTTGTCGCCCATCACTGTCTCTGGCCATCCGGTTTTTCAAGCTGCCCCCAGGGAAGGGGCCTCGGGCGCGGCGGAGCTATACAGGACAGGGCCAAATTCGGCCACGCGCAGAGGGGGGTAGGGGGTAGGGCGGGAAGGTTTCTTAGAAGGAGGCTGCTTCTTAGAACGCGTGGGCCTTGTCTAAGAAGCAGCCTCCTTCTAAGAAGCCTTCCCCCCTCCCCGTACCACCTTCTGCGCGCCGCCGAATGGACCAGGGCTAAATCGTTCCAGAGCGCTCCAGAACGCTCTCAGAGCGTTCCGCGGCGCTCTGGAACGGCCGCGGCGCCCGATACAGCCTCCAGAGCCGCCGAATTATCAGAGATCCCCGATGTATCCTTGTCCGTTGTTGTCCATGTCCTGATTTGTGCGTTTTATACGGAGTCGGGAACTCCGCGCCGCGGATTCGAAGAGTCTGGCCGGCGGATGTCAGGGATCCCGAGGTTTTTTTCTGAGCCCGTTCGGCGTCCGAGCCCATTCGTTCGCCGAATGGACTCACGATCGAGCCCAATCGGCAGCTGCGCCCCACAGGGAGGTCTCCTGACGAATGCTGGCATTTTCGTAGGCTCCAAGCGGTGATGATCCTGCTTCGGGGTGCTTTCCAGCAGGTGCGCCTCGCTGAGGGCATGCCGAGGGTGCCCGAATCGTCCCGAAAGGCCGTCGGAGACCCAGATGTTCGTGTGTCCTCGGCGATAAATTCGATTTCGCAATGTTCTTCAGCAGGTCTGCCTCGCCGAGAGCGTGTTGGAGGTACCCGAGTCGTCCCGAAAGGCCGCTGGAGGCCCGGGCGTGATGGTCCAAAACGCAAGCGACTTTTCGCCAGAGCGGACCACACTGGTGCGGGCCCACAGAGGGCCCCCCACAGCGCGTGCCTGCGCGCTCGGAGTTTGCGCCCCTCCCCCCCCGACGGCCCCCTGAAGCCGCGCACGCGCAGCAGAAGTCACTGCAAGTGACGGGGGCAAGGAGGAGGGAGGGGCACGCGAGAAGCCCTGGGACCCGGGGCTGCAGGCCCTGGACCAGCACAGTGAAATGTCCAGCGCAGGGGACTCTGAGGGACCTAGGGACAATCCATGAGGACGTCTCTTGTCCCACATCGATGCGCGGCTCTTCGGCCGCGGAGTTCGTGAGTCTGTGACCTGCATGTCCATTCTCACTTGTTTCGCCTCAAGGGAAGGGCCACCCTGACGCCTGCATCTTTTCACGCATAGACACTCCACTTCGTGCCTCAAGGCACGGTGGCGAATACTGCAGAGGAGTAGCAGCAAGGCAGCAAAAAAGGTGGCACAGCATATCAAACAGCGGTGACGGCGACGGTCGGAGGTGCTCGATGCATGCACCACGTACCACGGCGTCTGGCCCGCCAAGTCGGCCACGGAGCCAAGGAGTTCGGCGAAGGAATTCTTTACGCTTCGCGTATCCCCACCAGCCCATCTCACAGCAGCAACTCTCGCGAAGCATGCCGACAGTCGTGTTTTTCAGGCGTGTGTCCGCTTGGCCCCGCATATCTCCCCTGTTCCTCCTTCCTCCCGCCTCCTTGTACATCCTCCTTGTGGGGGGAGCGGGAGAAGGACGAGGCGGAGGAGGAGGGAGAGAAAGCGCTCCTCGTGATTTGAGTCGTTTGGGGTTTCTCGTCCTGGTGTGAGTCGTTCGGGCCCTTCTTCCTGGTGTGAGTCGTTCGGGCTCTTCGTGGTGTGAGTCGTTCGGGCTCTTCGTCCTGGTGTGAGTCGTTCGGGCTTCTCGTGGTGTGAGTTGTTCGGGCCCCTCATCCTGGTGTGAGTCGTTCGGGCCCCTCCTCCTGGTGTGACTCGTTCGGGCTCCTCGTGGTGTGAGTCGTTCGGGGCCCGCGTCGTGGTGTGAGTCGTTCGGGCTCCTCGTGGTGTGAGTCGTTCGGGCGCCTCGTCCTGGTGTGAGTCGTTCGGGCCCCTCCTTGTGGTGTGAGTCGTTCGGGCTCTTCGTGGTGTGAGTCGTTCGGGCCCCTCGTCCTGGTGTGAGTCGTTCGGGCTCCTCGTGGGGCCTCTTGGGGGCCTCTTGGAGCCTCTTGGGGCCTCTTGGGGGCCTCTTGGGGGCCTCTTGGGGGCCTCTTGGGGGCCTCTTGGGGCCTCTTGGGGCCTCTTGGGGGCCTCTTGGGGACCTCTTGGAGGCCTCTTGGGGCCTCTTAAGGGCCTCTTGGGGGCATCTTGGAGGCCTCTTGGGGGGCTCCTGGGGGCCTCTTGGGGCCATCTTGGGGCCTCTTGCGACCTCCTCTGAAGCGCAAAGGAGCGCTGCCCCCTGAGAAGGACAAAATGAGCCCAAAACCTTTCTAAAATCAATGATTTTGCTATGAAGGAAGACGAGCGCGGCCCCCTCAGGAGGCCAAAATGGGGCCAAAACCGTAGTAAAATCAATGATGTTGGCTTAAAGAAGAGGAGAGGGGCCAAACTCGGCCCCCCCGTCGGGGCCACAATCCTCGTGAGGGTCGTCGTTTTTTTACCCTCCCAGGAGTCGAAAAAAGACCCCCCTGGCGACCCGCGGGAGCCCCTCTCCAGGCCCAGGGGGAGGGGGTAGGGGGAGGGGTAAACCACTCCCCGAAGGGGAAGAAGGGGGTTGAGAACAGAGCGGGCTCTCTAAACCACTCATGCCCAAAGGGCTGGTGGGATTCGGTGTGCAGACGCTCCAGCGTCCCACAGGCTGGAACGCTCGGGGCATCTGTACACCGCGATCCGTGGCCGACCAGGCGACTTCGTGTGTACAGCCAAAACGCTGCAAGAGGGACCGCTTACTTTAAGGGTAGCTCTTTGGGAGATGTTATAGTATCGGGAGCATAGCTCGCGCGCCGTTGCCTTTGGCTCAAGGCACGCGCGCCCTATTTGCCCGGACACCGCGAGTGTTCGCTATGTGATGGAAAGACCGATACATCGATCTTATCCTATCTTATCCGCCCACTCCTCATACTGAACCACCACAGCAGAGGGATGGACGCGATTTGCCATCCGATGTCTATCATGGAATCGGATGCTATTTGAGTTACCAGGCTCACTTTCGACTTGGTAGCGGAGCTGGCCGCACTCTCGTGTGGTCAGCTCTTGCTCTTCTTAGCCTCATACTCTTCGGCACGATCTTCGTGACCACCTACCACCCTGCGCGATTACTCCCAGTACGTTTACGAGGATCTATCCAAGAGCAAGAAGCGACACGAGAGGTACGACGTCTAGACAACGACATTGGTACCATATACGCTTCATCATTGCGCTACCACCAACCGCTCGGCAACGAGCCAAAAGCGCAATACTTGAAGCAGGGGCGGAGAGATCCGCCAGATAGAGCGCCTCGAAGACTCGACAAGGCGCTACCCCAGCGCGGCAACGCGCCTAATAACCGCCCTTATCTACACAGCCTTGGGCTGGTTATCTTCGCTATCATATGGTTCGCGCTGGGGGCAGCAATCGGACACATGCGTCGTGGAGACAACAGCACCGATGGGCAAACACATGGCCCATATTGGGACCCTCAAGGCAACGTACCTTTCCGTGAGTACGTTTATGAGGTCAACGCATGGCTCAACGTCACAAGCGGACGTATGACGCCACAGGCCCAAGCGGCCGCAATACAACGCGGCCTAGGTGGCCTAGCGAGGACACTCGCCATGAGGGTACCGCCTGACATTATAAATTATGGTGCTGACATCGATGGGGTCCACACCGACCCAGTGACCTACATCATGTTCCTCCTAAGCATGAAGTTCGAACGCCTGGAAGATGAGCGCCAGCTCACTTCCGGCACACAACTCATCGACTTCCACGTGCCTCACGGGGAACGAATCGACGTCACCCTTACCCGATTCGAAATGGCCCGACTTGAGGCACAGTCGGTGGGATTTGACCTTCCCAACTTCCAACTACTAACCACGATCTTGTTCCGCGCCTTAGGCGTCGGCAACCAGCGAGCCACGCAACTCTTACAGCCACTCAATCACCAAATGCCCCGAACACAACAACAGTATGATGAGTTGCTGGAGAGGATGCGTTCGATAGGCCACCTATCCGAACGGTCTCCTGGCAATATAGGATCTGTGTTTGGAAGGGGAAGGGGATCTGGTAGTGGAAATTTCTACACTACCCTGACTACTGAAGCCCAGCCTGGGAACGGGCCCTCAAGCATATGGGCTGATGATCCTGGAGAATCCACTGCTCTACTAGCAGGAGATCGATCACAACCAAGCTGGGCAACCAGCCCTCCTTCCAGAGAACCACATCCACACCGCTCCTTATGGGGTGAATCAAACCCCCTAACCGACGGTGTATCCACCTACTTGGGAGACGAGGATTTCGACTCCGGCACCGACACAGATACTGTATCATCAGATGGTGTTGAGGCTTTAGATTGGTCAGATATTATGAATATGGATAATGACAATCAGCGCGCTGAACATTTGTTCTGGTTACTACAACAGGCCAGACGAAGGTGGAGGAGGTTCACACGAAAACCAGTGCGTCGTGTTAGAAGGAGGATTCGGAGGAGCTTTAAGGGAAAAGGTAAAGGTAAGCGTGGTCGTCGGAGGTTGAACGGACGAGGCATCGCGGCATTTCTCCAGAGGCTCTCAGATGAACAATATGATGAGATCTTCTTTGGGGGAAAGGGCCGTGGCAAGGGCCGTAGAGAGACCTCAGGAAAAGGCAAGGGTAGGCGGGGAAACCCGCGAGGTAGAGACGGCCAGGTTCTTAAATGCCATGAATGTGACAGTACCGACCATATTGTGCGAGATTGTCCAGCGAAGGGAAATGGAAAGGGCAGGTCGACCGAAGTCCATTTGGGCTCAAGTGAACCATTCATTGAGTATCTGAGCCTCCAGGATTTTGAAGCCATGGAGCAGATATTTTACACTTAGGTCAGTTGCATGGACAACGTCGACGAGCTCGAGGCGTATGGTCATGGATTGTACGCGTACTACCTCGAGTACGTCCGCCGGTTCGTTATTGGCAATAACGAGCTCACTCCCGTGGATCACGGCACGCTGGGAGACCAGCCTCTTTCTTTCTTCGACTGGATGTTCGGGAACCCAGGTAACATCATGGCCTACGAAAGCAGTGACGAGGACATCACTGTAGAGGCCTCGCCTTCTGAGGTTGAACGCCATCTCCAACCTCCCCCCGAAATCCCGCCTGGAAACAGGCCTTCTTTGATGGGAGAATATCCCCAAACTACTGAAGACTTGATAGAAATGGAGTCTCAGGCGTTCGTACAAGCTTTCATTGCAGGTGAACCAGAGACCCCATGTGTACCCCCTGGTTCGCTTGCTCCAGGCGAATACGGACCACGCACTCTTCTGCAGACCCTCATGAGGACGCATGAGATATTTATCACCGCGTATCCCGAGAGTCAAGAGCACATCGAAGCTGACAGCATGACACTGCAGGATACCGACGCCTGCGGTAGCTCGGAGTTGCCGTTGGCAGCTCTGACTCTCATTGACAGCGTGCATCCTGAGGACGTGCAGAGACACCTGATATATTCCCGCGGTAGATGGCGCAATGCTCTGGAAATGGCTATCGCCATGCGCGGTCATGATCTTCCTCCGCCAGGATGGGGTCTCCAGGCGGTGGGAACGTGGCCAAACCATACGGCCATGCGCAACATTGCCGGGCAGCCTGCGCTCGGCAACGAGCCTGAGCCGACAACAGCGCCTCCTACCCCGGGGCAGCCGAGCGACGCACAGACGCCGGCCATGCAGGGAAACCTGCCTGTACCTGATACGCCAATGGCCATCATCATCGGTAGTTCTACATCAGAAGAAGAAGAAGGCGATGGTTGCGGACTAGATGAGGATGAAGTCACAATCCTCATGATGGAAGTTAATGGTGAGGAAGAGGTTGACTTCGATCCCGACGAGTCTGACTCATCATCACCATCGGCACAAGCGCCATTTGCGCCAAGCTCCAGCCAGCAGGGAAACCTGCCTCTGACGGACGATCCACCTGGGATCGCACAGGAGCCTCCGCAGGCGCCTCCACCGGTGGCCGCTCAGGCTGCTTCGGCAGCCTCTTCTGATGAGAACACCAGAAGGTCGCGTTCCCATACGCGCGTCAGAGGAGAGCCACATCCACAGGCTCGGCTTCCTCGTGCGTGGAGGCAAGCTGGCCCGAAAGAACACGCTCTCAGGAGAGGTGGCCAGCTGCTTCCGTATAGTGACCCAAGACGCCGAAAAGGGGAACACTCGGCCTTCGGCAAGGGCAACCCTGCCTATAGGGACACTGAGGGCAAGGCTATCCGCGGAGGACATCAGCTTGCAAAAAACATCCGCCGCCCTGAAATTCAAGAAGCGCGGGCTCAGCTGCGAGACATCATCGCAGCTCGCAAGCAGTATAGGCCCCAAGCAGCTTGCGGACCTTGTTCCGAGCCGTTCCAGAACCACAGGCCGGGATGCCCCGTTGGCAACAATGAAGGCCTGAGCCCCAACAGGGGCAAAACCCTTCATAAAGAGGGCCATCCGCAACTTATCCCGATGACACAGGACGAGATCGCAGAAGTGAATCACCGTCTCGGGATCTTGAGCCACTCGGATCCGAAAGACGAAGAGGATAAACCTCCCACGGCTCCAAGGGGACTGGTGCCCATGACCCAGGAAGAAAAAGACGCGCTCTTTAGTCTTCCTGGAATGCGAGGAAACTCGCCCGGAGTTTCAAGTCAGTCCCAGCAACCAGATCTGACATCCAAGGATGAACAGAAGGCCCAACGCGTTGCGGAGGACGAGGAGCGCATGCGGATAGCAGACGAACGCGCACGCGAGGCAACTCGCCAGATGTTGGAGGATTCCAACAAAATTTACATGAAGGGGGCTAGAAAACCCCCACCCCCACTACTTTCGAAGGCTAAGAGTGAAACCCCTGCACCGAAGCCGTCTTCGGAGGCGAAACCGAAGGCGCACTCTCAGGACCCTGGGCCAGATGTGCAGATGGAGGTGCCTCGGTCTGCAACTCCGAGGCCGCCGATTGGCGCAACTCCTGCACAAGCGTCTGAGCCCAAGCAGCAACCCCAGGACCCTGTGGAGGAACGGAGACGTCCGCCCAGTCGCAGCAGCTCCATTGCGAAAAGAGCCGCAGCTTTCGAGCGCACCGGGCATGCCCCTGCGCCAGCTTCGCCGGCGGCGGCCCGTTCCAAAAGGTCCGACGAAGGTGCTATGTCTAGGGGTACCTGGGTGCCGACGATTAGGGGTAGCGCCAGTCGCGGATCACCGCGGGGAAACCCGCCAGGCGCTGCCGCTGCAGCTTCCTCCTCTTCAGGAGCCGCAGCCTCTTCAGCAACAGAGGTTCCTATGCGGGGAAACCCGCCCGTGGTTCAGCTGCACCACCCAGGCGACACGTCCTTCACTAGTGGGAGTCCGAGTGTGATCAGGGATAGACTTGCTCTGCGGAAGCTCCCACCGATACGTTCGGTGGACGAGGCATTCATGAAGAAGTGCAGGCAAGACAAAATCCTTCCTACATCCAATCACACTCTCAAACAGCTGAGTAAAGCTCTCAGCAGGATATGCAGACATGCGCCAGACAAACCTCACAATCCCGTGTGGGGCCTGGACTCCTTCGATGATCATGATGGTTGGGTTAACCTCGTGGAGTTCGTGAATGAATATCCGTGGAACACAGGAAAATCGAGACACGATGGGTATAATCCAAGATATGACGAGGCCAAAGTCATCAATGAGCAGCTATTTGCTCGCTCGGTTGACCAACTGGCAGCCATCATGATGGAAGTTGTTCATGTCCGTGAACCAGACGGAGAAGAAAAACAGCGCCTTCAGTTCAAGGTGTTGTTGCGGGACTCCGGTGAGCCCGCTATCTTCATCCGCGCCTCTCAGGGGCATTCATGGACACTGAAAGCTCCATGGTCGCTGTACAACTACATTGTACTGTGCGACCAACCTGCCGGGAGACCGGCCCCATACCCCGAAGTCGCCATGCATGGCACTCGGTGGAATGCCTTCGAAGGCATTATGTGGCACGGTCTGTCCTGTAGACCCGAGCACAACACGAAGAAACGGGGGACAGGCTGGTCGCACATCCACTTCGTGCCGACGGTCCGCCGTCGTGCCGTGAATAGTGGGTGGGACCCAGACTCAGACATCATCATCTTCGTGGATTGGCACAAGGCCGTACAAGATGGTATGAAGTTCTGTTGGTCCGATAACGGAGTCCTCTTGTCTGAGGGAAACAACGGTATCATTGAACCGTACTACATCTCTCATGTAGAGGACCTTGCCACGGGAAAGCACTGGCGTAATCCAGAGTATCTGGGGAATCGCTGGACGCGAGTCCCCGTTTCTATAATGTCTGCCCCTGACAGGTGGGCTAACGTTGGCAGTGCTAGCGTTAAATACCAGTGGTCCCGAGACCAAGAGGGCGTCGACCCTCCCATGGTCTACCTCCACAGGGAAGTTGGGGACCACTATAGTCCCACCAAGCTGGGAAACCAGCCTGAGATCCACCGGATCTTCATGATCACCGAGAGTGAGGCCGGGAGCGCGGCTCCAAGCCGTGCCCCAAGCCAAGGGCCTAGTGCCGTGTCTTGGCAGGCCATCAGCACCTCGGACCTGGATCAGATAGCGGCCGCGCTGAACCCTGACCAGGTAGAGCAACTGGCGGACAGGTTATATCAGCAGGACCCCTGGGCCGCAGGCCAGGGAGCAACGTCCGCCATGGCGATGCGAAACCGTCAGGCCATGCAGGGAAACCTGCCTATAAACGGACCTGCTCGGTTTGAACAAATGCAGGGAAGCCCCTTGCAGAGCATGCACACTCCGAGGGGCATGACTCCAATGGCCACACCACCTGCACAGTCTCCGTTTGGGACTCCTGGCCGCCCTGCCACAAACGGCACCCTCATGGAGAGGATTGCTGCGGCTAGGGCTGAGCATGGCACAGCTCTCCTGAACATGATGCCGCCCGGCACTCCAACGAGTCAGCAGGGAAACCTGCCTGGCACGCCAAGCCACCATCGGGCTGGTGTGCCTGACGACTACCGTGCAAGAGTGGCGGCCGCTGTGCAGCAGGTGCAGAGCCATAATCTGCCTCACCCAAGTGGGCAGAGGTGGAGGCCGGCCTGGTCCTGGGAACCTGAGGGTCCCAACCCAAGGGATCCTGCTCGGCAACGAGCCTTCATCCCGGCGTTCAATGCTCATCCGAGCATGTCCCAGGGCCAGAGGCCACCACCAGCACAGATGAACCCGCCATTATACCCTGACGGGTCAAGAGTTCCGAACAAATTTGTTCGCGAATTGGCGGATCAGATGCATAGCCTCACTAATGTGCGCTGCAGTGACCAATCTATGTACCCGCACATGGCCTTCATGCCTTGACCGACATCACCAGAGGTGGCTGTCCAGCCCACTGCCCATTCAATATCGTCTGGCAGTAGGGGCGTGCCTGATTACATCAGGCAGACTTACCACACTCAACAGGCATGCTTCAGGAGAAGGCAGGCCGTGCAAAGTGCACGAGATCATTCACGTGCAGCTGCACTTGAGGTTGTGAGAAATAGGGGCTCACCTTTGCGAGGAAACTCGCCCGCTGCGACTCCCACCACCTCCATGCCAAATGCCGGAGTGCCGGAGGTGCTGGATCCAACGGGGACTCCCCCAGCAGCCTTCATGCCCTCCGAGACGGTATTGGAGAGACAGCGGCGGGCATATCCCAGGGCAGCAGATGTTGAGGTTTTCACTGGGATGGAAGATACCTGTGCGGTATGCCTCGAAGAATTTCAGCCCAGAGAGAGCGTTTACCGTTTGAGGTGTAATCACTTGTTCCATGAGGGGTGCTGGAATTCAAATGTGGTGGGCCATGTCACAAATCAGCGCGAGGGAGATCCTCAGCAGCCACCATGTGCTATCTGCCGAGCACCTGGCATCATAGCGTCATCATTTCCGTGGACCGGCTCCTTCATTCAGACTCCTGAGCAAGCAGCGAGGGAGCTGCGGGAGTTGAGGAGCATGGTGGAGGAGATGACGGCCAGGATGCTAGATATGCAGACAGCTCAGCCCCAACAGCAGGGAAACCTGCCAGAGGAGGTAAGGCCGCCGATGGAGACGGGATATTTTGATCAGCTTATCCCGATGACGGCGCTTCAGCAGGGAAACCTGCCTAATACTCCTCAGATGTCTCCCCAGAGTGGAGGCGGGGCTGAGATGGCACTGGACCCTGACCAGCTGCGTGAGTTGCGTGTTCGACATTTCCAGAATCAGATGGATAATGCGCACACAACATGCATGCTGGATGCCGACAATCCTGAGACTGATAGTCCGTCGCTTGACATATCAGACCCCTCAGTGGCAACAGCAGCAACGGCAGCCAGGGCCGTCAACATCACAGCGACGAACGAGGAGTTCGAGGAGTGGCTGCAATACCGGGATCATATCACGAATGAGGGGCTGCAGGACATTGCCCTTCACTCGTACCTGACGCTGACGAGGCGCACGACCCGCGAGCAGTATAAGAGCATACGTGATGAGTATGCCAACTGGCGGGAGGAGCGTGGCGACCACGCCCAGCACGTGTCGTACTTCCAGTACATCGACCTGGCGCGCATGGCCGAAAGCAGGTCGCATGCCAGTGTCACGCGGGGTAACCCGCCAGGAAGTACGACTGGGCTGCGGGGAAACCCGCCTAACAGCACAGCCGACACTTCAGAAACGGTGCACATCAAGCAGCCGAGTAAGACGTTCTTGGATGATGGTGGAAATTCCATCCTCATCGATGTCGGCTCGAAGATCAATATCATGGGCGAGAACACGAGCCGCAAGTTCGTCCAGGCTGCCGAGGCACATGGCCGTACTTGTACGTTCGAGCCCCGCTCTCGTTTGAATATCAACGGAGTGGGAGAAGGGTCGGCCCCAGCGGATACCGTAGGCACATTCAGTATTGCCTGCGAGTACCAGGGGTCGGCCCAACTCGATTCATACAAGACGAACATTGTGTCAGGCTGTGGCAAGGACCTGCCAGCCATCCTAGGCCTCGATAGTATGCAGGACAAACGCACGATCATCGTGCTTGAACGAGGCCAGGAGAAGCTGATATTCCCTGGTAAGGGGCAGGTCAAAATGGAGCTCCCTGAGGGCTCCAAGATCATGCCGACGACGAAGTTGCCGTCAGGGCATCTGTCGATCAGGTGTGATTGTTTTGGAGCTGCGGGGCAACCCGCCTCGAGCTCAAGCAGCACGTCATTCCAGACAGTGCTGACGGGCGAGCCGACCCCGGCGCAGGAGCGCGAGCAATTGCAGGGAAACCTGCCTCAGGGGTTGATGGAGACGCTCGCCAAGGCCACTATGCGAGGCGACAGCATCGACGATCTTGAGACGTTCGATTGCTTTGTTGCCAGGACACTGGCCCAGCATGGTGGAAGTGTACCCATGGACGCTGTACAATCCCGCCGGAAGATAGTGATGGGATACACTAACCGTGAGCTGCAGACGGTCAGCGACGCTAGGTCCAAAGGCGTGCTGAAACAGCTGATGGATAATCCATCCATGCTGACAGCATTTGCGGAGCAATCCGCCTCTGAGGCCACGGCGCGCTGCAGTGCTGAGCTCCAGCATCTGAGGGAAGCCCAGATGCTGGCAGACATTGCAGGCACATCTTCTTTATCTTGAAGATGGCAGGGCGACGTCGCCCCCTCGTCGTCTTGCCTGTTGGCCGAAAAGCCGGGGGGTAACAAGGACAGCGGGGTAACCTGCCTTAGTAAGAGGGCTTTTGTCATTGAGGATACGAGAGAGGCTTGCGCCGACCTCCGCACCCGAGGTTATATCTGTGATCGTATTTCCCACAATGAGCTTATGACAAGCGTGGGCACAGATTACCTGGGTGCGGTGATCAGTGGAGATTATACTCTCATATGGATTAGTACCCCGGGTGACTGGCATGTACGAACTCCAGGAAAGAGAGTGGCCCCACATTGGTCACGTATCCAAAACCTGTTGATAAAAGCCAAGAAACTCCGTATGAAAATCATAATATTTGGTCCCCCAGGATATGTTTGGAAGTTATCTCCAGTACGTGATACCCTGGAAGATCTTAGGTTATCAGTAGTACGGATGCGTTTGTGTCGTTTCGGTATTCGGTTCAATATGCAAGACAGTACACCGAGTGGTACTTATATGCAGGTAGCGTCATCAAGACCGATTAGCTCGAAGCTGTGGGCATGTACATGCAAACAGGCAATGCCACAACATCTGTTGGATTGGTACGGCCATACAGTACGGCATGCTGAATGGCGAGCTCAGACACGCACTACACTCATCCGTCATCTGAACGACAACATCCTGGGGAGCACCACCACGCACGGAAACGTGCCTGTATATTTAAACACTTATACACGTACGGACCACAACATCCGTCACTACGTGACAACCAACAAGGGAGGACCGAAATGGTCTGAAGTTATCCGACGTGTAACAATTAACCTGGATACCAATGCGGTTATTCAGGATATCTCAGTTACCGATCAACCAACAGGGTATGATTGGCATGCACCACTACCTGCAGGGGTTGCCAACATCAGTACTCGGCTGTATTGGCAACCCGAAGAACCGGTCTTGCTCGGAAACGAGCCCATTCAATCACCACAGAAACCTCGACGCGTCATCATAGATGACTGTTCTCTCCCCCTCCCGACTCCGGCGATTGACGCATGTACCCACTCAACCACGACAATGGGCACACAGACCGGTGAACAAGATGAGCAAGTTCTACCCACAGAATCGCGTATCAAGCAGAAGGAAAGGCTCAAAGCCGAAAAGGAAGCAGGCATCAAGCCTCGCCGCATTAAAAAGCACGTTGAAGACGGAAACGATGATTGCGGCGACGATTTATCAGGACTCGGACAGGATCTCATGGCAACCTGGAGTACTGACGTCCCTATTGAGCTGATAAGCTCCGATGAGGACGATGACCTGTCCCTTACCCTCCCCACATCTATGCCCGACACACACGCTAACATATACAGCATAGTTTCTACACTATGCTATGGTCATAACAACTGCGTGGATATGTTGGAGCTTTGTGGCGGTGAGGGTGGTATCTCAGAGCTTGCCTTCTCAAGGGGACTCTCCCCAGGAGGCAACCTAGACAAGACTACATATGTCGATCTGGGAGACCCCTCGGTGCAGCGGGTTATAGATCATTACTTCGCTATATGCGACGTACGAGTTGCCATGCTACAACCCAGTTGCCGCACCACAGGACCACCATCCTACTACAACTACAAAGTCAACTACAACACTTGGGAACAGCACCACAGAGAAGATTTACCACACATAACTTATTGTGGTAAAATTGCTGTAACCCAAGATGGCGCTCGGAGGTGGTTTATACGCGAACAACCCACAGGAACATGGGTGGATGATATTTCCCCATGGAAGAAACTTGCCAACCGACCACACATTACAACCGTACGCATTGACCAATGTGCCACGGGACTCAAAGATACAACTGGTGACTATATTAAGAAGCCGACAAATATCACGAGCAACGACGAGACAATTCTTAAACCCTTTGAGCGACTCAAGTGCAACGGTCAGCATGTGCACGCACAACCGTGCAATGAAGAGCTTTCACTGGCACAAAAATACACTCGACGACTGCAGTCTGCCTTCGTGGAAGCCGTCTATCTGGCGAAAGCCATTGACACTACGCGCGGAAACGCGCCTATAAGTACTGCACATGCTTACCCTGAAGACCTTCCCGATCAAGCTGAACCAGGCGAAGGTATGAGACGCATCGGTGATCGTATCATCCCAAAGGTGGCCACTTGCCCGGCATGCATCGACAACGTCCGAAAGGACAGTCCTAGCCATAACAGAGACCCTACACAGTGTAAACAGCATGATTCCATCTCTGTATACTGGCCATGTCCGGCATGCCAGAGGGATCTTACGAGAAGCAAGGGTGTTAAGAACCACCTCGATACCGAACCTGGTAAATGTCGTTTTGCTGAACCATATTAAACTTCCAGACGATCACGACCCCGAAGGCAAAACCGTGCCAGCTTGGTGGAAACCCCTACCTAAACCGGGTGAGGGCCAAGCTTCAGCTTCAGGTGGCCGCCAAGGCGCACACGCCAGGCCACCACGACCACGATCCTTCGGTAACGTCGATCCGACATCTGGTGCCAGCAGCTACGACATGCTACGAGACGCCCCCGAGCGTGGAAACACGCCTTCTGCGTCCTCTAGCGAAACGCCACAGGTAGCGGCCCGTCGGGGCCGCCTACAAGGCGTACCCCCACCTCCAGATGCAGTCAATACAGGGGACCAACTACGGAGAGCTACAAGGAACCCTCTTGCCTCTACCGGCTCTGGGGCTCCTCGACTACCCGACTGGACTAGATTCGACATCCAACACAGTCTACAGAGTCTCCGTAGTCACGAACCTCACGTCGTGAAAAAGGAACTCCGAAAACTACATCTGCGATGGTATCATGCGAAGGAACCAAAGATGAGGCTAATCCTCGACAAAGTGGGGCTTGATAACGTTCGACTGAACATGATCAAGGAAGTTTGCGATACCTGTCGGGACTGCAGAGCATGGGAACGTCCAGGAAACTCAACACTACCCTCGGTGAGCCTTCCTGGTAACTGGCTTGACGAAGGTGAAATGGACCTCATGTTCTACAAAAAGCGGACCATATTTCATATTATGGATCGCTGCATTCGCTTGGCAGCGGGCCTAGAAATTTCCGACAGAGAACGTGACATTATCATTGACGCCTACCACTACTGCTGGATTGCCTATCACGGACCCTTCAAAGTCTTATACTCAGACGGAGAAGGCGCCCTGAATAACGATGCCGCTAAAACCATGATGGCCAACAAGGGCACGGAACTTCGTATCCGAGCACCTGGCCAACACGCGACTTCAATTGAGTCACGGAACGGCATCCTCAGAGGCGTCCTCCACATGATTGAGGAAGAACTGAATAGACACAACATCCCTGTTGTATTCACTAGAGTATTGGCGGAAGGCATCTTCGTTACTAATGCTTTTACGTTTTATAACGGAGTATCGCCATACCAAGCACACACAGGACGTCAGCCCTCCTTCCTTCCCGATCTCGATACCCTTGACTTTCCCAAGGGACCCGAGACTTCAGGACACGAACGAGAACGTCGTGTAGGGAAGTCAGCCTAGAAGCTATAACTCAGGCCACTGCTGTGGCCAAGACAAATCGGGCTCTTAGGGCTAAAACGACTCCTGATGGTGCTCGCCTTTATTCTGCAGGGGATTTGGTCGATTACCACCGACCCACTGCCACCAAGGACGACCATGGAGGCTGGAATGGCCCATTCCCGGTGATCCGTAATGTGCCTGAAAGAGGACATATTGTTGTCAAGGCAGGATCTCGTGAGGTAATTGTGATGTATCCTGATGCTCGTCACACACTATACATTGAATGTCTCCTCACACGGGAACTTGGCATGGATAATATGGCCATGCAAACCGTCCTTACATATGTGGCACACCTCGGCGCAGGGAAACCTGCCAAAGTTTTCGGCTATATCCCCGATTACAAGGGAAACCTTAATCTTTCAGACGACAGCAAGTTTTACCCGCGCGTACATCTAGCACTACAGTATCTCGTACAAAACTACTTTCGAGTAGAACATGTAGTGGCAGTTTGGTTGGCCAAAAGTGTGTCAACCCTACCTGCAGTAAAGTACGCCACCGGGTCTACGCTGATCCACTATGACAACGATATCAGCCCGGCTTTCCACTACTACGAGTGTGTGGGCACCGGCCTAAACATTTCTCAGATCACTGGTAGCACTCATTCCAGACTCATTCAATGCTTGACTTCACGTGTCCCTTCCTTAGGATTTCACGACGACCTGGCTAAATATCAGCACTCAAGCAACACGTCTGGAGAACACGATTCGCCTGGAAACAGGCCTCCTCCAGACACCCCGGGTGCTTCATCGCCGAGCGAAGGTCGTCTGCCGACAAGCTATGAGGAAAATGAGGAACATAATATCGAAGCTATGATGCTGGAAGAGTGGTACGACGAACTACGTATGGACCTTCATCCTACGACGACTACCGACGATTATCTCTACTGCGTCCCAACAACCATGCTGCCTGACCAATGTGTTTTGGTTTCAGCATCTATGGACGAAGAAGATACCATATCATCGGTCACGCTCGGAGACGAGCCTGAACCACGAGAGTCCTGTATAGTCTCTCTCTGCTCAACCACACCTGACGAGAGCTACTCTCTTGATAGTGATGAATATGGTCCTTACGTTGGGTTATTCTTTACATCAGAAATGTCCAAAATAGTGTTAGATCAGACTCAACTTGCACAGCTCGACACCGATATGGTCGCAACGATGAGAGTATATGTATCCTCTGCTGCTAAACGCGCTGTGGTCGTTAAAGAAGATGATCTATTGACCAAAGCCGACATAGCAGCACACCCAAAGGAGGTCAGTGAAGCTTTGTATACTGAGCTCAAAATCTGGATTGACAACCCATGCTTTGAGATGTATGATCTATCCAAAGCTTCCAACAGCATGACATCCAGGTATGTATACAAGTGGAAGTTTGTAAAGGTGGGCACCGAGAACGTTAAAACCATTCGTCTCAGACTTGTCCTTCGCGGATTTATGGATACTGAGGCTTTCGATGTGGAAACATTCTCTGGAACCGCCCGAAGGCAGTCCCAAAGACTCCTGGCAAGTGAGGCGGCACGCCATCCAGAGTGGATCTTAGCATCCATGGATATCGACAAGGCGTTCCTCAAGGGTTTGACCTATGAGGAACTTGGCCATGCCACAGGCGAGGAAACTCGCATGGTCTGCTTCACTCTTCCACCGGGAAGTGCCCAGGTACTTCGTACACTACCCGGCTTCTCATCCTATGACGAAAGCCGACACTGCCTCAGATGCCTCAAACCAGGAACGGGTACAAAGGATGCTCCAAGAGCGCTCTCTCTCTCAAACTTCGTACGACCACACGAGCTATGGGTCTTACACCGACCAGCTATGACCCTGAATTTGAATTTAGCCAAGATCTGTTAACGGCAAAACATGTCGATGATATTAACATGACTGGTCTAGAGAAAAATATAGACGACTACGTCCAGCGCGTCGAAAAGGTGTTTGGCAAATGCAAGCTAAATAAACACACATATACGAACTGCGCCGTTCACTACACTAAGAATGATCAAGGGGATGTGATTATGGATCAGGACGAGTATATCAAACAACTACGTCCTATCACACACCCAGAACTTAACAGGAGCGGCGGCCGATGCCAAAGCCACGAAACTCATTACCGACATGTTCGTCAGCTTGCGAGGAGCCCTCGCCCATGCCCTTCTTACTCAAATCTGGCTCATGGTATACGTGGTCTCTCTCCAGAAAATCCAAGAGCCCACCAATCTGCAAGTCAGACGCCTGAATGCTGTGACGCGAAAGCTGATCAGCAGCCCGAAACGCATCACCTTCCCTCGGATGAAGCCGACGAATGAAGTTGACATCCACAGCGATTCGGGGTATCGGAAGCTTACCGGGGAGGAGGGTGATGAGACCAAGGGCTACGGCACACGCGGGGCGAATGTACTACGGCGAGGAAACTCGTCTCAAGGCAAGTCCGTCGTTCACCTCTGTGACGGACTACGCAAATCACACCGACTGCAGGTGAGGTCCAGCTATGCTGCGGAGGCACTCGCAGCGGCGCATAACCTCGATGAGTGTTACCCTACGCTCATCACTCTCCACGAGCTCAAGGCAGGAGCTCTGACTCCACGACAACTACGAGATATGCGTGAAGTTGGAGGCCTAGCCATCAAAGTATCTCTTACCATAGACGCTGAGTCCGTTTATAAATCATTATCAAGCAAGGATCTTAAGATACCGACAGAACGGACTCTGCTTGGACACATCAGTTGGATACGTGAGCTTATGGATATAGGTATAGTACATAACGTGCAGTGGTGTGATACTAGGGATATGACCGCAGACGGGCATACAAAGGGAAGCATCGATCGGGAGCTGCTTCTGGAAGTGATGTCAGGCACCCAGTCATTCAAGTATGACGTTAAGCAGTTTGTTCCCTTTCGGGGTCCCGAGGACAGAGACAAACCCAAGTATAATCAATGTTAGTCTGTCCTTGTTGCCCCCGCGGTCCAATTTGCCAGCATGGGCGCCTACTATAGAGGCGCCCTTCTAGTTGCTCGGAAACGAGCCTCACATTTCACGCCTGGCAGCGAGCCGGCTTTGTATGACTCAGGCTCTTTGCCTTAATACATATTTGCTCGGTGAGGTATGGCCTGTTTGGCTTACCTCTAACTGAGCCGATAGCCCTTCATCGTTCGAAGGGGCTATCTTGTATTTGCGTGAAATGCCTTGCGAGGAAACTCGCCTTACAGTCTGGTGTTAGGCCAGACTGTACGCACTGTTTTCTTTCTTGCAAACAGTCGTGCGCGCGGCCTTTGAAAAGCCTAACGGCTGCGCGGCTATGCTCTCCGTCTCCTCCCCTCCCGACTTTAAGGGTAGCTCTTTGGGGGATGTTATAGTATCGGGAGCATAGCTCGCGCGCCGTTGCCTTTGGCTCAAGGCACGCGCGCCCTATTTGCCCGGACACCGCGAGTGTTCGCTATGTGCTGGAAAGACCGATACATCGATCTTATCCTATCTTATCCGCCCACTCCTCATACTGAACCACCACAGCAGAGGGATGGACGCTATTTGCCATCCGATGTCTATCATTGAATCGGATGCTATTTGAGTTACCAGGCTCACTTTCGACTCGCTTTGGGTTCTGCAGGGGCTCGCTGTTCCTTAGGTCATTCCGTGATTGTTCTTCTGGCCCTCCTCGTGCACCCAGGGGTTTCGTTCCTTGT
This sequence comes from Prorocentrum cordatum, assembly GCA_963575745.1. Lineage (NCBI taxonomy): Eukaryota > Dinophyceae > Prorocentrales > Prorocentraceae > Prorocentrum > Prorocentrum cordatum. The sequence goes on along the minus strand of CAUYUJ010016171.1, from coordinate 1,614,498 downwards.
TTCAGCAGCCCGACGGTACTTCGAGCGCCTCCCAGGCGGCGGCGCCGACGGCGACGATGGGTGGTGGCGCCCCCGCCGCGCCGAGGTCCACACCGTCGACCCCGGCATGAGCGGGGCGGTGCTCGCCCGGTTGCGCCCGTTCGTGCCCGAGGCCAGGGCCCCTTTGGGGACGACGACGACGATCTGGAGGATCGACATGGGCACGGAAAGAGCTGTGACGAAGACCGACAGCAGTTCCGGCCCAGCCTGAACAGGACTCGCTGTCGGTGTCGTCGCGGACGTTATCCATTTGAGACAGAAAGTCGCTTGCCCAACAGCGGCCGCTGTCGGTTTTCGGTAGCATTTGCTGGGCATCGAACCCATTTTTCCGAACCCATGTCGGGCGTCCGTCCAAAGACGACGACGACGACGACGACGACGACGACGACGACGAGATACGGATGCTACAATTTTCGTCGCACTGGGCGTTTTCGCTTGGTTTTTGGCCCCGGGGCCATATCTGGCTCGGAAAATGCTACAGAAAGATGGGGTCCAGGGCTATGGTCGTGATTTGACATTTGCATTTTTTGTAACGTCGCACCTCAGAGGACGATGACGACGACGGCGGTTGCGGCGGTCCACGTTGTTTGAAATTCTCGACGTCGGAGGTCTGTGAAAGGGGGGGGCGTCGAGACTCGAGGTTTTCGAGCGCTCGCGTCGGTTCTCGGCGATTTTCCAGCCTCGGGGAGCTTTCCGGCGTCTGCCCCTCGCTGGGAGCGTGCAGCGTACTGGGTGTGTCCAGATCGTGCCAAACGGCCTCCGGAGACCCGAGGTGTGACCCGAAAGCCAGCAGCCAGACGACGAGGATCATTCAATACGAACGGCAGGGGGGGAATCGAAGGGAGGAGGGACCGCGGGGGCACGAAATCTCAGAGGAGGAACAGATACCGATACGGCTAATACCCTTCACGCGGGCGCTGTGGCGCCTGCGGCGGTGGGCGATGCTCCGGCAGCGGCCGCTGGTCTACCGCCCTTTGCAGTTCTTGCTAACCCTGACGGAGTCGACGTCCGCGGGCGATCGTGGACGGCGGTGGCTTTCAAAGGCACCGAGCGGCTCGGCGGCGACGTCGGGATCATGCGGACCGACCACGGCTGGATCGGGATCCGCCGCGTGTCGATGAACCTGCAGCTGTACGCGGGCGCGGAGGCGGGACTCGACGCTAGCCTGATGGGCATGACCTTGCAGAGCGACGGCCACAGGACGCGCATTCAGTTCCGGGACGCCGTGGAGAAGTTCGTGCAGACGCCTCTGCCTGGGTGGCCCTTGGAAGGGCCACGCTCTTCTGCTTGGAGTTTCGTGTTCATCGACCGTCGTCGCGGCGGCTCGCTGGAGCACTTCGGACAGCTCAAGAGCCGTATCAATTGACGAACGACGACTACGGTGTCGCACATTACGAGAGCATCATGAGAACGATTGACTTGTTAGCGTGCTGTGATCAGGTGAACCTCCCCGACCTGGTCGGGGTCGAGATCGCGATGAGGCAGGCCCAGCTGTACGAGTATGTGCACGCCATGGAGGCGGAGGGCACCCTGCACGCGGCTCCACAGGCCTCGGAGGGCGACAAGAACAAGAAGGGTCGTGGGCGGGGTCGCGGGTTCGCGAAGTTCGCCTTCCTGGATGAGGCTTCGGTCTTCACGGGCACGTCGAAGGAGGATGGCAGGATGATGGTGTGTCCCGACCTCCTCACGCACGTGTCCGCCATGCTAAAGAGGGACGCGGGCATCCTCAAGTCGCCGCGGAAGGCGCGAGAGGAGCGCCGCGCCCTCTCAGGTCAATGAGAGCGACCTCGGGCGCGGCTTTTTTCGACCCACTCGAGACGCAGCACAGGGCGACTCCAGCCTCCCCGCCTGGAGCCCGTGATGCACGCGGGGATGCTACTCTTATTCGTCGGGATGGTCGCCAGCGCGACATCTTCCCGATCCCCTACCGAGCCTGTCCTTCCTCCTCCTCCAAGAACCTTCAGAGTGATATGACAGTTTCTCGGTCAGCGGTGCGGCGGTTCAAGAGGCGCCACCACAGGAGTGACATGGTCAACGAGATGGTAGAGACGCTCAACGACATGTACCTGGGTGGCGACAGCCCACGCGACCTTCCTCGTCGTGTTGCCGACCAGCCGCTGCTTGCTGTCCACGCCGAGGTCCATCGGGAGCTGGGCGAGGCGGCCCGTCGCTTCGGAGAGCCGCCCATCGACCTCGACGGCCCAGGAGCCCTCGCGGAGCGTCGGGCATCGCAGGCGCACCGCGGGGAGGCCGTGGCCATCGCCCCGGTTGGCTTCGACAACGTCGACCGCATCTCGATGCCTGCCGCCTCTACGCCCCCCTCGTGACATGGAGGCGCTCGCTGGTGACGCGGGCAGGAAAATAGCCGACCGACTGCAAGATACGAAGTTACCCCGAGAGCTGGGGTTGAATGAAACGCATTCGCACTGAGGGGCCGCGACGGCTGCGCGTGGACCCGCACCTCCGTAACCCCGAGTTGGACCACCGAGTGCTCCGACGTCTGGTGGATTCTAATTTGATCAGTTTCAAGCTGGAGTGCGAGTGCTCGGTGGGGCTTTCCTTCGCCCACAAGGAAAATGACGATTTGAGAAGGAACTTGGATGGCCGCTTCTCGCCCCTGCGCATCTGCGAGGCCGACGAGGTCGAACTCGCCTCCAGAGGCGCCCTCAGTCAGATCACCGTGGACGGCGACGCGCCGATTACGGTGGCAGGCGTGGACATCGCCGACGCATTCCACAACATCCCGCTGCCTTCGCGGCTGCAAAAGTTGCAAGCCCCCCCCCCCTCCTGTCAGAGCAGACGACTTCAAGCTCAGTGATGTTGGAGGTGTTGCCGCCCGCCCCGCCCAGCGCGTTGTTCCATGTTTCCGATGTCCGCCCATGGGTCGGAGCGTGAGTTCGCGGGTCTGCCAGGCCCTCAACGAGGCCATCAGCTCCACGGCTCCAGAGATCTCAACACATAACCTCCTGGTCGATCGTCGGCCCGCCCCGGGCCTGACCCAAGACTTCATTCACTCCGGGTGCGTTGACAACTTCGCGTCTTTGTCCCGATCAGAGAAGCGCGGGGGCGATATGGCGCGGGCCGTGGGTCGCGAGCTCAATCGCGTTGGGTTGCCGACGCGCGACGTGGAGGAGGGGATAGGCGGCCAGACTTTCGGGGTGGGAGCATGGGGCCAGCGACGCTGGCATCGGCCTGAACCCTCGGTTGCGCTGGAGGCTGCGTCTGGGCATTCAGGAGATCCTGGACCAGGATCGTTGCTCTGGGGATACCTTGCGGCGGGTCATCTCGCACTTTGCCTCGAGGGCTTATCGGGCGGGAGCTCCTGGGCACCTTGGGCCGCGTACGCGTTCATCCGTTCGGCGAGGTCTAGGCCCCTTCGTCTTTGGGGAGCGGTTCGGCGAGAGTAACGATGGCGTAAGTCTCTGGTCGTCGCACGCTGCAGGAACGCCGGGAGGCCCATCTCGGAGGCAATATCCTGCGCGGACGCGTCTTGGCGGGGCGTAGGCATCACCGAGAAGACCGCACCGCGCTCCGTCGCCGTCGAGCTGTCGTCTCACAACGAGAGGTGGAGGTCTGGAAGAGAGAACGAGAAGTCGGCGCCCTTCCCCCCCCCCCCCCCCCCCCCCCCCCCCCCCCGAGCCTTCGACATCGGCCGGGGGGGGGGGATGAGACGGACGAGAAGACGATGATCGAGGGCTCCAGCTCGCCCTTGCAGGACCCATCGGCCGCCATCGGCCTCTACGAGAAGGACCCCACCAAGATCTTCCCGAAGCCCCCGGAGGCCCAATTCAAGAGCGCCCCGGGGGAGGTTGGGGCGGCGTCTGGAAGCGCGCTCTGTCAAAGCCTTGGGACCGAGAGCAGCCCCAGGTCATCCTTGAAGGGCGGGCCCTTCTGAGCTGCCTGAAACATCGCCTTCGAAGCGTGGGGAACTTCAGGACTACCCACGTCATTCTCAACGATTGCATGGCCCCTTTGCTGGCCCTGCTCAAGGGCCGCCCCCCCTCGGGCCCGCCCCACAGGATACGCAGGCAGGTGGCCGCGCTTGCGCTGCGCAGCCGCTGTGGCGCGGCGCGGCGCCGGGCGCCGTCGGAGCGCAACAGCGCCGACCCCGCCTCGCGGAACCGCCCCGGGTTGACTGCCGAGGCTGACCGCGCCGCCGCCACGGATGCCGGGCCGCGCCGCTGAGCTGCTCGTCGGGCGGCGCGCCGAGGGGGGCGTCGCCCGGGCTGGCGCCCGCAGGAGCGAAGGCCGCGCGGCGGCCGCGGCAGGCCCCAGTTTCGATGCGCATCGCGTCCGCCGCAAGGTCGCGCACCCCTCGGCCCGCCGCGGAGAGAGACCGCCGGGCAGCGAGGCGCCTCCAGCGCCGCCAGGGATACAGTCGGCACATCATCCCGAGGCCCAGCGCGGACCAGTCGCTCTTGGAGCAGGAGTCGGCGTCGGCCCCCACCCAGAGGGACTACTTCAGGAAGGCCAACGGCGTCAACCTCTGGGCTCGACACTCTCAGTTGCCGACTGAGACGCTGCCGCAGCTGGACGAGGCGCTGGGCTCTACTTCCACGAGCAGTTCCTGGAGGACGGGGAAAGCACCGACGCATGGAAGCCGTTCGCCGCGCTGAGCCTCTCAGGCCACCACCTGGGCTTGAAGTGCAGCAGCCTGCCGCGGGACACCCGGGCTGCCAGAGGCTGGAGGCGCCTGGCCCCGCCTCGCTCACGGCTGCCGCTGCCGCGGGCCGCTGGCTGCCTGATCATCCGCCAGCTGGTCTCAATGAGCGAGAGGGCGATCGCGGAGCTCACGGCAGTGGCCTTCGCGCTGTATCTGCGCCCGTCGGAGGCGCTGTCGATGACGACCAGCAGCCTGGCGCCGCCTTCGGCCCCCCCTGGAGCGCGACCCTGCACCCCCGCGAGGCCGGTGTCTCGAGCAAGACAGCGGTGTGCGACGATTCGCTGCTGGTGGACAGCTCTGCGTTCCCGTGGCTGCCCGACCTGTTGCGACGGCTGCTCCGCGCCCGCGAAGCGGGGGCTCCCCTCTTCGACGTGAGCCACAGCGAGTGGAACGCCAAGTTCGCGGTGGCCGCCAGGGCCAGCGGACTTCAGCCTCTGCCCCCGCTGGCCAGGGCTCGCACGCAAGACGAGGCGCAGAAGAGGGGGCGGTGGGCCACCGACCAGGCCGTGCGCAGGCACGCCAAAGGAGGGCGGATCCAGGAGCAGCTGAACTCACTTCCAGACGCCATCCAGCACGTCGCGAGACGAAGCCTGGATATCGCTGGAGCCGTCCTCTGTACGATCTAGCCCGATATGTGAAAGAGTCAGGGAAACCTGCGATGATGGAAGTGTTCAGCGGTAGTGGCAACTTGTCGAGAGCGCATCGCATCGTGATCAAAGGCGTCGCTAGTTTCGAGTTCGGCATTATCAACGATGCTGCTGCCGACAACATCTGGCGAGAGGATGGGCTCGCAGTGGTATGCTCCTGGGCGTGTGGCTCGCAACTCCGTGCCAGTCCATGTCTCGAGCTCGCAGTCGTCCTAACGGGCCCCCGCCGCTGCGCGATGCCACATCTCCGCGAGGCCTCCCTAACCTGAGCCCCGCAGGTGCTTCGAAGGCCATCCGAGGCAATTCTCTCGCCCGTTTCAGTTGTGGGTTGTTTTCCTTGTGCAGAACCCTTCGGATCCCCGTGGTGTTGGAGAATCCCTCCACGTCTTGGCTATGGAGCCTCCCCAGAGCTCGAGCACTTGCCCGTTTGTTTAAGTCCGCGATATAGATGTGGATTTCTGTGTTTTTGAGACCTCTTGGCGCAAACGAACCCGATTTCTTTTTTGCCACCTCGACCTCAGCGGTCTCGAAGGGTCCCGCTGCCAAGGTCGAGGAAATTGTTCGTTTTCCAAGTGCCCGCATCGGGTGCTAGAGGGCAAGGATCCTTCTGGTCGCATCTGGACCCAGATGGCCGAACCGTATCCAAGAGCCCTCTGCATAGAGCTAGCGAGAGCGTTCAAGCAAGCGTTGCGGAATAAAGCATTTCGGACTTTAACCAAGTATGTGGTTTGACGGCCAGGGAAAAGTTTCGCAAACGTGTCAGGGTATGCTCCAACTTTCGGTGTTGTGATTGCCTCGAGGGCCGAGGCCCCTTGAGGCATTTGCTCCTAGTTGCAGTCGGCTCCAGGCCGCAATCACACAGATTGTCGGCGAGGTCTCCTCTGGAGAATACACCTGCAATCATTGGGGCTGGCGCCCAGGTACCCGCCGAGCATAGATTCTTGTCCACTGCGGGAAGCGCCCCCCTTTTTGAATGACGAGCGCCCGGGTGGGCCTGCCATTCAGGCAGGATTCGGTTGTGTTACAGAGTTCACCATCCCGTCTTTCTAGCGAAAGCGGCGAAGGGGCAGGATGATACAGTCCAAGGGAGTGTCTAGCGCTACCCTTGTTACGAAGCAAGAATTGCCACCCACCCGCGTGATTATCCGTACGAGCTTTGCCGTTTGCCGTTGGCCCTCTCCCTATCAAAATACAAGATGTCAGGGCTATGCTGCGGCGCGTCGGCGCTGTGCAGATAAGTTGTTTGGGGGCAGCATGCGATGGCGACTTGCATTCAGCAAGGACCTTGAGACGATGTACTTGTTGTTGAGCGCTGTGTTTCCTTCTCAGAGCGCGAGTCTGGCGTAATTGATCGGGGATCGTGGCCTTGGAAGCGCAAGGCTGGCATTTTTTCCGGGAGATCGTGAGCGCGAGTCTAGCTTATTTGATGAAAGATTTCTTGCATCGGGCTCGCGAATCTGGCGTTTCTGGCCTCGGGGGGGGGCGCGAACATGATGTTAAATTTCGCGGGGTTACGGAACGCGAATCTACAGCAATGTACGAGGGGTTCCGGTCTCGTGAGCAAGACTCTGGTTTAATTTTATCATGTATTCTGGATTCGGGCGCGCGACTCGTGCACAACCTGCAAAAAAGAATCTGGCCTCGGCCGCGAGAACTTGGCTCAATCTACCACGGATTCTGGCCTTGGGAACGCGAAGCTGGCTTAATTTACTGTGGGCTCTGGCTTCGGGGGCACAAATCGAGCACAATTTACTAGGGAATCTGGCGTCGGGAGCGCGACTCCGGTGTGAATTACTCGGGATGTGGGCTTCGGGAGCGCGGATCAAGCTCAGTTGAAAAAGAAATGTGGCCGCGGGCGGGGCGACTCTGGCGTAGTTTAGTATGGACTCTGACCTTGGCAGCGCTAATGTGTTGTATGGTTACGTCTCCCAGGCCCCCCCAGAAATTCAGGCAACGAGGCTCGGAGGTGGTAGCCCGGGAGGTGTTCGGCCTCACCCTCCCTTCGTGCGGACAGTAATTGTTTTTACAGCAGGAGGCAGAGCGTAGAACGGCAACATCGGAAACCAAAAATTGGTACTGGCGCAGGGAGCAGGAGCCCGAGCCTCGCAGCCTGGTGGCCACGCAAAGGGGCCGGCGGATTATAAAATGTCAGAGCTATGGTCACAACATTGGTGGGCATCTCAAGCGCGAGCCCGATTGTGAAAAGGAGCGGCCCTCAATTTGTGTAGCCGTTGCACGAATGGGAACTGCGGGTCGTAGGTATTGAGGAAGTCTGAAAATAGTTGGCCTCTATTGCTGGGACAAGTGCAGATATAATGTGCGCGGTGCTCAGGCGAGAGTCGCATTTTGGGAGCCACCCGCTCTCTATCCTTGTAGCAGCTTTACCTTGAAGATCGCAGGTTCAAAGAAGGCCAACGCCCAGCCTGGCCCACGGATGCGTCATGTGGTGCGGCAACGTGGAGTTCTTCATAAAGAAGAAGCATGGGGCCGGAGGGGGGGGTAAAGAAAGAAATTCCAGCAAGTCATTGCCAGGATTTGGAATAACCGGAATCAGAAATTACCACAATTAGAAGTGTGTGTTTGGTAGATTCTCGACGATATTCGATCCTCGATCTTCGAACCGCATCGAAGTCCTGGTTGTCGACGGCACCAGGAGGAGGAGGAGGAGGAGGAGGAGGAGGAGGAGGAGGAGGGAGTTCGAGCGAGGAGCGGGAGGAGGTCCGGCAAGGGCGGAAATCATTGAAACGTGTTCGACCCTAATGATCCACAACCCATGATGACGACGACGACGACGACGATGACGACGACGACGACGACGACGACGACGACGACGACGACGACGGCGACGACGACGACGACGACGACGACGATGATGATGATGATGATGATGATGATGATGATGATGATGATGGTAAGTATGAAAATGAAGATGCTGATGAGAATGAAGATGTTAACGATGGTGGCTGAGAAGATGATGATGGTGATAATGATGATAACGATGATCCTGATGATGATGGTGGTAATGATGATGATAACGGAACCACGTTCGATCCTCGACGAGTCTTGATCCTCGATCCCCCTCCCCCCCGAGGTCCTGATCGTCGACGGCGCGCGCTGGCGCCTCTCCCGGTTCACCCACCACTGGCGGTACGTCCGCTATCCCCGCGCGCCTCGCGGCCGAGGGGCCTCGACCCGCCGCCAGGTCCCCCTTCCCAGTCAACCTGCATTTCTGGAACGGTGGCTGGGGCGTTGGCGATTGAGGCAGTGTGCGCAAAAGCTCAGCCACGCGCAGGGGGGGGGGGGGAGGGGGGAGGGGGGAAGGCTCCCGAGAAGCGCCCCTGCTTCTTAGAAGCGCGCGGGCCGCCCAGGGGTACCCACGGGGGGCCACCGCCCGAAACACGCGAGACCGCATGCCGGCGAACGGGGCGCCCACGGGGCGGCCACGGGCGGCCAGGTCGGGTCAGGTGTGCTTCGCACCAGACGGTGCGTGAGCAGGGTAAAACAAAAAAGCGGCCCGCTGGTCACGTGGGCGCTTTCTTATTCATTGTTTTGCCGATCGGCGCGGGCCCCCCGACCCCTCCCCCCTCCCCCCCCCATGGAGTAGATCTTGGCTGTTTGGGGCGCGTGTTTCGAGCAGATGGGATCCCTCCCCCATGGCCGCACTGCTGCAAACAGTCGCACTAAGCAGTGGTCCAGAGCCAGACCCCCCCCCCTCCTCCCCCCCTTTCAGCCCAACGTCGAAACGCCGAATAAAGAAAACGCTCACCACGCTAAAGCGACTCAGAGGAGGAGAAGGAGGAGGAGGAGGAGGAAGGAAGAGGGGGGTCACGGCGCAAAATGCATTCAGCATCCGTGCCAGTCCTTGACGGCTTGCTCCCACGTACGAGATGCACCGCCCTCTTGGCGGAAGTAGGCAGGAAGTCACTCGTGCGAGCCGGCAACTTTCCGACAATCGTTCCAAATTGCGTTCTTTCACGTCTGTCGTGGTCTGCTCCGCTTCCTGGGGCCTGCAGCTCTCCGGACGACCAGCGAGCCTGGCTCAGACACCGTTGTTCTCACGGGGTCCGTTGCTGGTCTGCGTGCAAGTTGGCCCATGAAGATCATTTGCCGATTGACGATGATGTCGCTCAATGTGTATTGCTTCGCTGTGCTCAAAACAGTAGCGTTCGACACACAACTGATAAGTGAAGGTTGAATCCGGAAGATCTTTCGCGAGCAACTGTTCTGCAAGTTGCCGAATCGACGTCGTTCTGCCGTCTTGAGACATGCTGCAAGAAGTACCATCTACTTCGAGGCCACGCACGCGTTGAATGTCTTCACCTTATGTGTTCTCTTCAAGGCAGAATGAGATCAAATAGTGTGCAATGTCTGGAAATCATTTTCTGCACTTCCAATCCTCTGGCTAAGTTCGGCGCCCATTCCTCCATCTGCAGAAAGTGATGTACCAAAGTAAATCCGAGGCTCTTTGTTGATGATGGGTTGTCCCAAATGATTCGCGATGTTCTCGTTGGCCCTCACCTTCATTTGCTCAACCTTCTTCCAATTGAATTGCAATCCGCAATTCGCCCCGCAACTTTCGACGCAGCTCAAGCGTTCACAAATCACGTCGGGTTTGTTGCCGAACAGGAGCATGTTGTCTGCGTGCACCAAGTCTCGCATTATCCCGCTTGTCACATCACCGCCCAGTCGACCGCGTAGTTCTCGGTGAGCATCGTGAAGCAGGGTAGTCATCACGATTGTGAAGAGGAAGGAGGAAAGGGGGCATCTTTGACAAATGCCGTACTGTTGACTCCTCTCTCCAGACGCTGCGCCACGATAATCCGGACCTGGACTTTCAGTAAGAAATGGTGCGAAGACAAGAGGACGTCTGGACACGCAGAAACGTTCCATGAATTTTGCAGCAGCCATTTCTGGTTGCAAGCCAAATAATCGACCCGGGATTGAATACGCCAATCGATAGCTTGTCCTGCCAGGAAGCCCACGTTGGAGCAGGTAGCGAACTCATGCTGCGGTAAAGGGAAGGAGGTTTCGCAAGGCACATGCTTAGCTGAGCGCATGTCTCCACAAGCAGGAATCGATTCGCATCCGGCTCACAAGTCAGACCTAGGTGGGCGAAGACATGGGGCCCGATGACAGATCCATCATTGCCAATTTTACTGTATAGTTTCGAATTGAAATCTCCCCCAAAAAAAATCGGACCATGTGCAGAGCGTGACGCGATGAAGTCTCCGAGGTAACAAAAGTTTGGCCGTTTCGGGTAATCGTATCCATTGTGAGGCGCATAAGCAGAAACTATCACGGCCTGCCACCAGAGACGCGCATCTTCAGAGAGGCCATCCGCTTCGAAGCCTGGCAGAATCCAACATTTGATTATCTGAAGTTGGGGTCCACGATGAAACCCACTCCTGCCCTATCCTCTCCCTCTGCGTCCTCCGCTTCCCCCGACATGACCACAAGGAAGCCAGAATCTGTCACAAATGTGTCCAGATTGGATCTCCACGTCTCTTGCACACAAACGACTTGTTCGATCTATATTCGTTTGGACTCTGTGTACCTTTCTGTACTCCAAGTTGTAAGAATGAATTTGGCATCTCGGACAAGTCGTAAACGACGGCCTCGAAGCTCGCTCAATGACGATATGGCTTTGCCACGCTGTTGCCCTTGAGCTGCACAAGGTATGGGACTCGAGTGTGGATCCCGGCATTTTGACGAAGATCCTCTGCAATTCCCAGGTGAAACATATTTGTTCGCATACCGTTGGCTCCCCTATTAGCAAGGGTTGCCCTTTCTCTTGCTGGTTTCTTTCGGCTTCCCCTTCCCTTTGGCTCCGCTTTTGCCGATACTTTTTGTGGGGGACTTCACAAATTTATCTGAGAATCGTGTGATCATGTCCGAGACGTCTAGGAAGTTCGCTCGGATCAGCTACTCCTCCCACCCAGGGCCGTACTGCACCTTCAAGGTCCCGTGATCGATGGACACCCAGACGGCGATGTCATTGCCCACCCAGACGTGGCTTTCTTCCGGGTCCGCCCAGACGTTCTGGTGAGCATATCCCCGTTGTTTGAAGAGATGTGTAGCCCCGAGTACAAAAGAGGTTAGAACTCCGGTTTGTAAATATTTGTCTTGCTTGGCCCACACTTCGTTTCCCCCCTCTTTCAAGGCCGCCTTCAGGAGAGAGCCGATTGTTGTGTCTTTGGCGAGCTTACCGCTAAATTTCGCAAATACAAGTTCGCGAAACTCACCCTTGGCGTATACTTCTGCCGATTGCGGGGAACATGAATCCCTGAGTTTGTTTTTGACCTATCCCCGTGCCTCCCATAAGTCAGAAAGCGAACGTAATCATCCGACCACAGCAGTGACGCCCTTGTCACTGTCGTTGCATTTGTTGTACTGGCCAGCCTCCCGAAGCTGCGAAACATCGATCTCGAGCGTCTTGATGTGGCCCCGGATGGCGGCGTCGATGCTCCAGGGGGTCTCAGAAGCGCCAGCTTGCTCGGAGATGTTCTCGAGATTCGTGAGGTGGACGTCAATATCCTCGATGTGCTCCTCCACTGCCTCCATCCTGGTGTTGATGCTCCCGCTCATCTCCGTCAGGCGCTGTTCGAGCTTATTGATAGTGGTATGGATCGGTTGCACCTCCCTGCGGAACATGGCGGCGATTTGATCTAAGGTGGGCGGGAGAGGTTTGTGTCCTCGTGGATCTTGTTGTACCCCTCTTGGTGGCAAATGCGCTTCCAGCCGAATCGTAGGGGTCACAATTGTGTGCACCTCGGGACCGTCGTCCATTTCGCGTGTCTGAACAGGCGCTTGCGCATCACGTATTCCCGCTCTCCTCCGATTGGCGTGTTTGGGTCGCGAGAGTAGGGGCGAGCTGGTGGAGAAGCGCTCAGCGACATGGCAACATGTATACCCACGTTTCCAAATTGCGAATCTGAAATATGATAGCAAATATATAACACATCATCAGCTTTATATTCCGCTCAGGGCAGTTGATAAGGGAAGTTCAGCGTGTCCGTGAGCAGCTCAGTCCCAGCCGCGTTGCCCCTTGGGAAGCAGGGACCCGTGATGGTGGTATTGCCAACCCGCCGAGCTGGAGCCAGGGACTGTCGCGCGGCCAGGCACGCGCGGCCAGGCACGCTCCGCCTAAGACGGTCCAAGAATTGAGCCAATCGATTTTAGCCAATCGATTTGAATCCAAAACCCACGGGTGGCCACCGAACGAAGAATCCAGAACCGTCATCGGCGGCTAGCCCCGGAGGGGGGTGAGTGAGAGGGGGCGGGCTTTCTCAGAAGGCTCGGAAGTCCCCCAGCCGTCTGAGAGGTTTTCTAAGCCTTGCTCGAAGACGCAGAAAACCCCTCAGCAGGCCAGAGGCCTTCTGCGAACCTTCCCCCGTCGCTCGCCGCCGATTCAGCCACCGAGCGAGGCGGCCACGGGCGCCCACCAGGCAACACACTTCAACAGCTATGCAAAAGCCCCTTAAATGCAGAAAGCTCAGCACGGGCAGTCCCCATTTGCGCAACCGTTGGGAGTCTCCAGCTTCGGGGTCACAAGTGGCGAGGATGTCTCAGACGAAACGCCTCTTGGTGATGAAGACGGGTCTATGGCTGTGACGAGGTTGAGGATGGGGATCCTGAAAAGATGATCAGGAAGCGCTGTTCACGACACGGTGCTTTGGTCCCCAGAGGCGCCCCGTGCATCACCAGCTTTGGGGCAGCGGTCAATCCACACTTCTTCTCGTTTTGAAAAGATCACGGCCGAAGGTGTTTGCCCATCTTCGGCTTCCGGGGGCTCGCACGGGGCGTGGGACCGTCAACAAAAGCTGTTCGGGATGAGAAGAATCTCCAGGGGCTCACATGGTGAAAACATGAACGAGGTTGCTGCCGCGCGACTCCGCCACCGCGCTCTGGCTGGCGCCCGGGGGTGGGGGTGCGGGCGCCAGGGGGGGGGGGGTCCATTGAACGTCCTTCCCCCAACCTCGCTGGAAAGCTGGGAAGATAAATATGGATCGGTGAGTTCGGCATGAGAGCGAAGGTGTCCAAGCCGCCGCCGCTCTTTCCTTCCAATGAATGGGGGGGCCGCGGGCTTCCGCGGCGGGCACTTCGCGCCGCATTACGACGGCAGCAAGCTGCTGCCGTGGCAGGAGATGTCCATGTTCACTGTGCAGGCGGGGCGTCGCGAGCGTGGCCTCGTCGTCGTCGTTGTCCTCCTCCTCATCCTCTCTTCCTTCTCCTCCTCCTCCTCCTTCTCCTTCTCCTCCTCCTCCTCGCCTCTCCTCAACGTCCTTCTCGTTTCCTCCGCGTCCTCCACCAATTTCATTGACCTCCACACCCCCCTCTCCCTCTTGCTCCACCTCTGTCTCCTCCAAGTCCTCATTGTCATCGTTTCCTTCGCCCCCCTTGTCGACATCCTCCTCGTCTTCCCCCTCTCTGTCTTCCTCCCCTCCTGATGTTCCGCGTCCGCCGCCTGTTCTTCCCTTTGCTTCCTCTAGGCCTCAGACGCTGCGATGTTGCATAAAGTGTATGGGCATTGTTCCCAGGACAGCTTTTTCATCTCAATCCATGTTGACTATCCCGGGGCCGGGTGTGGGCCCATGGATGGCTACAATGGGCAAAACCATGATGACGTCATTCTTTCTGAAACGAGAATACAGGAGGAGAATGAGCAACACCGATGATCCAGGATTTTGGTTTCGGAATGTATTTGCGTTTTTGTTGCGTCCCTTGGGCCAGAACACTCCAGGAGGAGAGCTCCAGGGAATGATTTTGAGCGGAGGAGGAGGAGGAGAAGGGAGAGGAGGAGGCGTGGGCAAACCCAAGATACATCAACGTTGTTGCAGTACACCGTCCCGTCCCAAGTCTCCTCCCCACGAGCCGCCGATTGTCAGAATACCCATCAACAGAGAATCGCCCCCTTGACAGACGAACGCCCCGTGGGCCGGCCAGTCAGGCGTGACGCGGTTGTGTAGCTACATGAAGGCAGATCAGAGAAAGACAGAAGTTCAGGGAAGTGTGCAGCGATAACTCTGTTCTGAAAACGGTCTGCCCTCCCTCCGTATGAGCGTTGCACTATTTCAAGTTCTTGTTATAAAGCTACACAAATCTCAAGCGAGAGCCTCAGTCAAAAAATGAGCCGCTCCCCATCCGTGCAGCTGCTCCGCAAGTTTGACGCTCGCAAGTGCGAGCTCCACTTCAAAAACGCAATGCCCTCCATCCGTGTAGTTGTTGCAAGTTTTGAAGACGATTGCGCGGCGCCAAGGCGAGAGACCTATTTTGAAAACCACCTATGTCCCATCCGTGGAGGAGGAGGACAAAGGGGAGGGGGAGAGGTGTTTTTAATAATTACGTGTTTAAAAGTTCTACGCACAGGGTTCTGAAGGGATTCCAGGGGTCATTATCGTCCTCCCATTCCAAGGCCTGTGATGTTCCTCCCACTCGTCTTGTTCCTCATGCTGCTGCTTCTTCTGTTCGGCATTATCTTCGCCAATGTCCTGTTATCTCACGTCGTGATTTGTTGACAACGTGGGGCCCCAGAGGTCTACATTTGTTCCCCGGGATGTGTCATCATCCGAGGTCCTTGTTTGACGGTCCTGGAGCTCGATGAGGCCCCCTGAAGGCCCAACGTGGGTAGAGACATGCCGTCGTTATTTGTTAGCACGACGAGAGGAATTTGGGGCATCATCCCGTGTCCTTCCAGCCTTCCTGCGATGTACCACCATCCTTGTTTTCATCGCCGCCTTCCGCGCTGTCTTCCCCTTCCTCTTCAAGGACGCGTTGCCCTCGGCGTCCTCCTCTTCTTCTTCCTCGTCGTCACCCTTCTCCTCTTCGAGGACCTTAGTTGCCCTGATACGCACGTGTTGAAACGCAACATGTGCCGAGATCAAGACGTCCGTATTAATACGCTGCGTGTTGGCTCGGCACGTGTTGGTCCACGTTGTGACGAACGTCTCGCGCCAGCTCCGGGCTGAGCTTCCTGTCAATACACCATACGTTGCGTGTTGCGTACCGGGGCAGCCTCTCGTCATCGTCTTTGTTATCGTCCTCCTCCTTCCTCCTCCTCCTCCGCCTCCTCCTCCTTCCCTCCTCCTCCTCCTCCTCCTCCTCCTCCTCCCCTCCCCCCCCTCCTCCTCCTCCTCCTCCTCCTCCTCCTCCTCCTCCTCCTCCTCCTCCTCCTCCTCCTCCTCCTCCTCCTCCTCCTCTAGTCTACGCCTCCTCCTCGTCATCGTCTTTGCCCTCGTCCTTGCCTTCGGCGCCGCCCTCCTCGTCGTCCCCTTCCTCGAGGAGACGCTGCCCTCGGCGGTCGGGCACGACCGCTCGCGCACCCCCGCATCCTACTCTCGCTCCCTTTCGCGCTGCCCCTGCGCCTGTTCCTGCGTGGTATCCTCGAATGGTCTTTAGTTATGATACTCCTCCCCCCCATGTTTCTCTCGACGGAGATCAAATTGGTCCCTCCTCCTCCTCCCTCGCTGGTCGCGGGTGTGGCGCCCCCACCAGCTCTCAGGGGACGGCCCCGAGCATCAGTCCTGGGGGTCATGCTCTAAACCGAATCCACTTTGGGGCGTTGCAAGATTTCGAATTTTTGCTAAGCCACCATGCAAGGAATGTTCTGCTCCTCGCGGGCGGATTATTCATCTGTCAGGAGGGGGAGGAGCAGGAGGAGGAGGAGGAACAGGAGGAGGGGAGGAGGAGGAGGAGGAGGAGGAGGAGGAGGAGGAAACACCTGGAAGGCGCCACCTGCAAGCGAAGGCGGCCGGCCCGAAGGGGAAGAGAACAGTAAGGGTAACGGGGGACGGGAACGGCAGTCGCCGTCGGGGGAATCGGTGGTCGTTGTTGTCGGCTGTCGCCCAAGCAGAGGTCGTCGTCGAGTGGAGGCTGCGGCTGCCGGCCTGCCTGCTGCCCTAGCCGCTCACGCCGCGCTCGCCGACGCGATGCGCTGCCCCGGGCAGCGCGGCTACCTGAGGATCAAGCATCAGGTGCCTATGGCTGCCAGCAGCGCCTCGGCGTTGCCAACCTGGATGAGGCAGCTGAGTTGCTGCCAGGCGTACCGAAGCACCTCTGTGCGCGCCGCCCCCTCCAGGCCGTTCGCGAGGGACCGGACGTAGGCCACCGCCGCGTCACCTCGGCGCCCGCCGGTCTCGAAGACGACTGGGACGAGGTCGCCGCCGTGAGGTGGGTACCTCCTTCGCTTGTCGTTCTCGCGGGTCTGGGCGGCAAGGCCATCCTGGCCTGAGCGAGCCCGCTGGCGCGACTGGTCGTCGCTGTGAGCGCAGGCGATGCTCACGTCGAGATAGACCGCGGTGCCCGTCACCGCGTCGCGGGTTGCGACATCCAGCTTGGCCTCCTCCCACTCCCCAGTCCTCGGGTTGGTTCGGTGCCAGGCTGCAACAAGCTGCTCCGTGATCGCGGCGTAGCCTGTGACCTTGCGGTGGTAGGCCGCGCAAAAATCGCGCATCGTGTCGTGCTTCCCCGTTCTGTAAGGGCCGCAAGGGCACTTCAGCGCGTGTCGTCCCCGCCTGTCCAGCAGGGCGCCGCAGACTGTGCCGTCCTGCTTGCGGAGCCGGCACTGCGTTCCAGGGAGCGCACAGGTTGCAGCGCAGACGGTCTGCGAGGGCCATTTGGAAGTGCTCGTTTGGGATCTTCGTTGGCGTCTCCTCCTCCTCCTCCTCCTCCTCCTGCTCCTCTTCCTCCTTCTCCTTCTACTCCACCTCCCACCCTCCTCCTCCTCATCATGGTCCTCCTCCTGATCCTCCTCATCCGCATCCTCATCCTCATCCTGTCCCTCCTCCTACTCATCCTCCTCATCCTCATCCTGGTCCTCCTCCTCGTCGTCCTCCTCCTCTTCCTTCTCCTCCAACTCCTCCTTCTCCTCCTGCTCCTCGTTAAATATATTTGCGCGTTGCGTATCGGGCCAGCTGCGTCTCGATCTGATTATCCGATTCGAGATTCGATATCGATTCAGGCGGGCCCTGTCCGATTCGGCTCGGATATTCTGACAGTCCAATGCGGCCCGATGTTTGTACGAAGTTGGTCTGTGCCTGGCGCGGCCGATGCGATTCGATTACGGCTCCGTCCCAATGCAGTCCGATCCGACGCACAGTTCGATTCGAGCCGTTTTCCCAGCTCCCAGCTCGATGCTGACCAATCCTGACCAATCCCAGCCTCGATACCATCTGACATGCTCGCGCGCCTTTCCCCCAACGGTACGACCCGACCCCTCCCGGGGCTCGTCCTGTCGCGTTTCCCGAGCCGCGTCCAACCACGGCGGCGAGGAGGGGCCCTGGAGGATCAACAAAAACGTGCCTTATATCAGCGACAACAAAACAGGAGGAGGAGGCCGCGAGGGCGATGTGCAGCCAGCCTCCAGGTGTACCTCAACTCTCGCGGAGTCGATTTCGAGGGCGGCGACACCCGCTTCTACATGGACCACGTGCCCGAGCGTAGGGGTTCGCACAGCATCGCCGACGGCCAGAGCATGCGCTCGTTTCCGCAGGTTTGGGGCGTCGAATAACAGCTTGTCTGCAAGGGATCACTTGTAGTTATACGTGTGAGTTGTTTTCTGAGGGCACATATATGTATACACCGATAGGCATATGTATGCGACCATGAACGGTAATTGCATACATATGTGAATGCATGGATTGAACGCCCGGTGAGGCGTGTCGGGCCACCGAGATCGTGGGCCATTGCCCCCCATCGTCGCCGCCCGTTGCCCCCCATCAGTGCCCCCCATCGTTGCCCCATGGCCAATGAAGGATGCTGGGCTCATGAGATCGCGGGCCCATTGCTTTCTGTTGTTGCCCCTCGTCGTTGCCTGCGTAAAGCTGTGCACGGTCTTCTGCCGCAGGGGTGCCACTTGCAAGAGTCGGCACACTTCGTCGGAGGCCCACGCTGATATCTTGGGTCAGCGCTGGGCTCTCCCCCCCGCTGCCCCTGGCGGCGCCCCCGCCGCCGCCTCCCGATCGCCCCGCGCGCCAGGCACGCGGTGCGGGGATGGGGCGCTCAGTGCCAACATCGGCGGCGACGATAGGGGCGGATTGCCAGGGGGAGAGCATTACATGCAGCCAGCTCCTCCGATCGCCCATGTCCTCGACGAGGCTCCTGGGCGAATGCGTAAAACGCCCGCCCCTGGCCTGTCCGCCCCTATCGTCCGCCCCGGCAACATAAGAAATCTGCGCGGGCCTCCGAGCGTTTACGGCAGGTTCGTGCCGTGTCAACGCGGCGGCGACCTTGGCGCAGGCGTTCAAGGGTGACCCCGCTTGTGGCCAGGAATCGGCCGATCTCGAACGGCTTGTGCAATCGGAAAACTGCGATCGCTCACGGTTGGGCGATCCACACAGTGTCAGAGACCAACGCCCAAGTCGTCACGACCCGAACCTGCCGTGCAGCGAAGACACTGACATAAAGTCCCCTTGGGTTTCAGGAGGGTCGCTGGTTTCGGGCCGCTCTTCAGATCCACGTCGGGAATTTCTCCGTGGCCGAGGCTCGCCGTGGCCAACAAGGCCCCTCCGTTCCGCACGTGGCGCCCCTGAGGGGACATCAGCACGACGGCCGTAGCGTATCGCCACGCGCTGAGCACAAGTTGTTGGCCGCATACCTAGGCATCCTGCGATATATTTGTTTCACTGCGCGGCCCCAGGGATCCCGACCCCTTCCCTGGGGCCAGTTGCTCGTCCGAGATTCATTCGTAACTGGCCAGGAAAAATACAGAACACATTGGTATCTCGCTTGTCGAGGGAGGCCACCAAGGCCAATTTGGATGAGCTTTGAACTCCCTCTGGCCTGCGAGCCGCAGCCCCTACCGAGGGGAAACAAACCTGCGATGGTCGCTGCCCGCCGCCTTCGCGTTGCCAAGGCGGCGGGGTCCAGGGGTTCAACGACGGGATTTGGAGGCGAAATCGAAGAAGACAATCCGTTTTTACACCGACAAAAAAAAACACATCCGGGGGGGTGGGGGGGCGGGGCGGCGCGCGAGGGCGCCCTCGTCTTCTTCGAGGATGAGGACGGGGAGGAGGAGGGAGAGGAGGAATCTGTGTTAAAGCATGCAGTGGCAAGTGGGGAAGCAGGGTGGACGCCAGTGGGTGCATTAACGCAACCATGTGGCTCAAGCTTTTCACGTTCGGAAGCCTGACTCATCCGACGTCGCAAGCAAAACAAGCGCGCGCCGCTACGCTGAATGATCCTGGTGACTTCGCATGGTAGCGGAGCGTCGGTTGCAATGGCAGGACCCGGACCAGCTGTATTCACCCCAGGCCCGCAGGACCCACCCATTGAATTTTGCGCATCTGCAAGTCGAGAGATTTCATGAACGACCGAATCTCCACAAACACCAAGGAGGCCACCCCGCAAAAAACTTTCGAGATGCTACAGATGCAGCACAAGATCCACGCCATACCGATGAGTGACGCTAACCGAAAGTCAGTGGTGGAGCGAGAAACGCGCAGTCTTTACCGACTGGTTGAGAGCATGGCGGCGAGTACGAATACACACGGCAACAGCAAGCCCATCAGTGAGTTCCAGGCCCTACAGAACCTCAGACCCTTTTACCGGCGACAGGGCTATTATCAGAGAGCGGAACGACAATTGAATCAATGTTCAGGCACAGGTGCGGTTTACTTACCGCGGAGCAGTTAAGTTTTCCTACAATAAGTTGGAGTCAGTGGGCGGAGTCATGCCTGAGGAGGATCTGGAGGACTTGTTACGAATCTAAGATGGGTGGTTCACACACGCCGAGTCCTAGAAGACCAGCGCGGGCAGAGCAGCAGGATGATGCCGAAGAGGAGTTTGTGTTCACCGACGAGGACATGAACAAACTCGATGAGGACCTCCGGCACTTCCTCAGCGAAAATGCGACGGATCCGGCGCACGCGGCAAACTTAGATGATTAACGGGCGGAGATAGATTCGCCGCGCATTACAAGACCTACAGGTATCTCCCCGCATCTACCAGAGCTGCGTCGGCGCAGGACAATGAACACCGAACAGCCCAAGCGAGTTCAAGAAGCGTCGGGCAAATTGGAAGACTGGAGCGCTCTGGCGCAGGCGTTAGAAAAAAACATGGGGGCGCGCAGGAAAACGCGAAAGCAAGGCCCATGGACGGGGTCAAGGTAGTTACGGCGGCAAAGGAATCGCTCAGCATCACGATCGCGAATGTGACCACTGCGGAGGCAGGGGACACATTGTCGGTAAATGCCCGAAGGCGGCCAACGAAGTGGAGCAGAGTAACCAAGAGAGCACGAAGCCCGTCAGGCTCGGACCACCACAAGAGCGCGATCTTGGGGGATTTAACGAGCGAGGATGATCGCATTGAAGCAACGACTAACTCTGCCAGTCCCCCGACCACTACTGATTCGCCCGAGGAATGGAACAAACAGAAGCGCGAGAAGGATTCGCAGATCCGAAGCCCAGAGCACGTGCGAACGTCACCAACTGCATCAACATGAACACGGCTGCGGCCATGGAGATCAGTTGTTTAACACTTTCAAGCATGGCAGCCGCAGCTGGTCACCGAAGGGTCGAGGCGCGGGGATCACAAAAGCTCGAGGAAGTGCGCGGGAGGTCAATCCGGCACCGCAGAGCGATGCAAAGACCGAAACAATCATCGCTACCGTGGACTCAAGTGCATACAAGTCTGTTGGGCCCCCCACAGGGCAGGCATTCACTTTCTCATCAAGCCCACTAGGGAGCCCCAGCACGGTAAATATTTCAGGTTAACCCACGGGTCCTTTTTATCAGAGTTTGTGGGCAAGGAGCGATTACCAGACGATGCGAAAGTGGAACGGGCGTCAGCATGCCCATTCAGGTGGCCGACGTTAAAGGCCACGGGATCGGTTTGCGAGATGGTGGAGCCCGGTAACCAAACAGCACTCGACCGCGACGACAACGAGGGGCCGCGCAGTTACATCGAGCACAGAGCCAGCGGCAAGAGGACGGCCACCCACGCAAGGAACGGCACTTTCAACTCATGATAGAGGGCCCCGAGGGCCATGGAGTTGACGTCATCAAGGTTCACGAAGTTCCCGAGAAACAGGAGTCTGAGGATTTTTCGAGGCCGGGAACTTTCGAGGCGGATCTTTTCCACAGAACGGCATACCTTCCGCAGGGCACAAAGACAGACGGAGACAGCGTGAGTAATAATGGAGAAGGGTGTGAAAGTGGAGTCAGCGAGTTAAGCGACGTCGAGGGTCATCGGCGAGGAGGCCGAGCAACCCAGGAGGGCCCACGGCAGCATGCGACCAAGCAAACACGGATTGGGGAGTCAAAACACCATTCATTTGCCCCATCGCAGTTGGCGCCCCCACTGCTGCAGAGGAAAGGCCAGGGGACGAAACCCCTTGCAAGGAGCTACGGACACAGGGAGAAGGAATACCAGTAATACCCATGGTTCACACGCGGCTTAAAGGAGAGAAAGGAGATGGGCAGGATGGTGAAAAGGGCAACCCAATTATAGCGATGCACAGTAGAGACACTAAATTAAAGTGGAGCCGAGTTGCACGAAGGAAGGGAGTGGACCCCCACGCGGAGAGAGCTGCTCGCGATCTGATCGGCTTTTCTGGATACAAGATGGCGATGTTCAAAAGTGATCGAGAATCGTCAATTGCCGCCCTCATAGACGCCGCTAAAGCCGCCAGCATCTTGGAGACGGGCGCGGAGGTTAGCCCGGCCGGCGATTCTCAGGCGAGTAGCGACGTGGAACGCGCCGCCCGCGCCGCGCCAGGTCAAGTCGGAACATCGGGGCGCGCTAGACTCCCATTGCAAGGCGGACTTCGGCGAGAACCACGCCGCCATGGCTTGGCTGGCAGCGCGCACCCCACCCTTAAGTCGCAAGTCCGCAATCGGGCACCGACGGCAAGATGGCCCATGGAAGATGTCGGGGTAGAAGGTTCAACAAGACACGAAAAACATCACTCACCAGGTCACCCTTCACAGACGCCGAGAGCGAATTATCGGCACCCCAGCGGGGGCAGTTAAAGCCCGAGGATTCCGACCCGAAGGAAGTGCCTAGGAAAATGGAATCCCGACGAGATTACCGATACGAAGGGGACACCTTGGCAACCTGCCCCGGACGCCGCCAGTCTGGAAGTTCAATCCAGGACCACGGCGCCCACGCCATGACCAGCGACGGAGCGCGCCGAAGTTGAGGCCAAACCGTTCATCGCCAGAGAAACTGCAGTCAGGAAAGAAGCGCACCTCAAAATATGATCCGCACGATGCCGCCATGGCTGCCGCGAAATCGCGCGGAGAGATGCACCGCGTAAACCACGCTCCAAGGAGCGTCGTGAGCGAGTTATCGAACGGCTCAGAAAGTCTGGGCGACCCCCAATTGCACGAGATCATCGGCAGCTCAATTTCGACACGGGGCGCCGACCTGGAGAGAGTCGGCAGGGAAAGCCAGAAAAAAAGGCCCGATTTCACGCGTCCGCGCCACGGGGCGCGAGAGTGGACCGACAGGACGATTGGGCAACGAGCGGATGCAGAGTTATACGCCAACATCGAGCACCACGAGGCTATTTTCACTACCCCCGCAGGCGGGGGCTGCCCTGTGGACTGGGATAAACTCAAGAGCAAGCGCACCATTCATGCCATTAACATAAGCGGTGGCGGATAGCACATCGACAAGTGGAGCGAAGGAGAACAGGGGGGGGGGGGAAATTTCAACGACCATTTCGGAGGCGAGCGGACTGGGTGGACCGAGGCGGAGATTGAGGAGGGGCCCGCCGCTGACGCGGGCGCGGGCCCGAGCCCACCCAGCAAACGGAGCGCCGAGGGCCGCGATGATGAGGATCAGCGAGCACACGAGTGGAAGATGATTAACGACGACGAGGGTGAAGACGCCAGAATGGATTGAAACACGCGGGGCTCGAAGCGGACGTCGTCGAGCTGCCAGCGGGGTCGGGGCGCGACGCCCCCCCGCTTTAGAGCCCATGGACAGATCGGCAAGAATCACGGGCCCACGCTAGCGAGGCATATTCTC
The DNA here is from genome assembly GCA_963575745.1 of Prorocentrum cordatum. Classification (NCBI taxonomy): domain Eukaryota; class Dinophyceae; order Prorocentrales; family Prorocentraceae; genus Prorocentrum; species Prorocentrum cordatum. The sequence goes on along the minus strand of CAUYUJ010016171.1, from coordinate 1,591,182 downwards.
CCGCCAGAGTGACAGGCGCGGCGGGTGGCGGATAAGATGGGCAGCGTTCTCGGGCGCGCCGTGGACGCAACGACTTGCGATCGGCGCAGCAGCCCGCGGGATTTAAGTTGCCCGGGAAAAGAGGGCCAAGGCCAAGAAGATAGTCAAAGGCAAATCCGCCCCACAATGAATAGCGAGCCCCACGCGCGCGGCGCTTAGCAGACCCCAGACTTTCCGCGCCAGGCGGCTAGGACCGGAGAAAGTTAAAGAGATGATGGGGCACGGTACCAAACATATGAGTTTCGCCCTAGAGGTCCGCGAACTTCAATATAATGTCCATTGTTTCTTCGAGGTTACTTGAAAAGGACGACGCTGGGCCATGCAATGGCGATTTGTGTTGTTATGATCTGACAAGTAGTTCAAGGCTAAGACACGTGCATAAGAAAAGCCCATTAGGTTCATGACAAACAGCCATCACGTTGGACATGAGCTAAGCCTTAAGTGCAAAGGGGAACAGTGGCACATGGAGTCAAAAGGTGGTGGGCGCACCATAAGATCGGAGATCTGCCCACGCAACATGCGCAAGGCCATGCAGACTCGTTACAATCGAGGCCGACGGCCGGCAGGTGTATCGTTATAGGCGGGACAAACATTTGAAAATTGAGGTTGGTTATGAGAGCGGAAATCTGGAGGTTAACCGTTTCAACCGGGGCACGTTCAACGAGGGCCCCGAGTGCATGTTGGGGCGGGCACGCGAAGATGTTGAAACTACTCACCCCAAATCAACCATTGCGGAGCTCGCGCGCCAGACGCATCGCCCAAGACCTGGACAGCGGTCAAAGGATAGAAGACTGATCCGTCGATTTGATAGCCGGGCGCGAGCGGAGGGGCGAGTTTACATGCAACCCAGAAACACCCATACAGTTTTCAACGATGAGGTCGCCAGGGAAGTCGAACCACCTAACGGGGAGTGTCCGGAATGTTCGCATGTAGGATGGATGAAGGTAATTGGTACATGTGGTGCGCGCGGTGAACATGGCAAGATCATGCCCGTTTAAATGGGTGATGCATGATGTACGTCGTCAGTAGAGCGGCCAAGCACATGCCTGGGGTGACGTCAACAGACACGAGCTTGATCCCCAATTAACCATCAAGGCGCGTCAGGAGGAGATGGAGCGGTTCAGGAAACGCGGAGTTTATCCGGAAGTGAAAGAGGAAGTGCGCTGGGCAGTCACAGGCAAGGGGCCAGGCGGCACGAGATGGACCGACAACAACAAGGGAGACGAGAACAGCCCCGATCGCCAATCCAGATTAGTGACCCGACAACAAGTTAGATATAATTCCAAGCAGAAGAACAGATTCACGGCCACACCTCCGCTAGAGGCCCAGAAAGTTCTGTTCTCGATTGCAGTAACGGAGGGAGCAAGGGCGAACGCGAGAAGGGCTTTAAACTGGCAGGCTATTCGGATCTATGTATGGAACCAGAGATGCTGCCAGCAATTGGAGGGGATTGCCGCGTGGACTTTGCAAGATCAGTTGGTTTACCAGTGGCATGGCATCACCGCGCGCATGCACGCGGGGGCGACTTCGCCCTGCCAGGTAGCGACCTCGACATCGACTGGCTCGAAAGGAAATAAAAGGAAGAGTTCGGGGTGGAGGTGCGAGGGGGGGTCTAGGGCCTGGAGAAGGGGATGAGAAAGTAACCAGGGCACTTACTAGGGTCATTGGGTGGACACGCGATGGCTCACGGCATGAGGCCGATCAGAGGCTCGCGGAGATAGTTGCCAAGGAGCGGGGGCGACATGAGAGCAATGCGACAGCAGGGGCACCAGGAGAGAGAAGTTACCCGCGGATGAAGGAGACGAGGAGGAGCCGCCATTGAACGCGGCAGAGCATTTGCAGGCCACGACCGCCGGAGCGAATTATCCAGCCCAGGATCGATCGGACATTCAGTTCTGAGTCAAAAAGTTGGCATGAAGCATGGCGATGCCCACAGCGGGCTCCTGGAAGGGCCTGATTAAATTATAAAAGTATCTCAAGTCGCACGATAAGTCAGGGTGCCTATACAGGCACCAGGACGGACAGAGTGAACTGACGGCGTGGACAGACACGGACCATGGTGGGCGCAGACGGAAGAGGAAGTCGACGAGCGGGGGAGTTGCGGCGCGGGATACGATTAAATCTTGGAACACGACAAAGAGCGCTGTAGCACTATAGTCGGGGGGGGGGGGGGCAGAGCTTTATGGAATAGTGGAGGGAGGCCGAAAGCAGCGTCGCAACTAAAAGCGATGTCACCGCGGCTACAACGATAGCAAGGAGGAGAGGGTTTGGTAGGGCTAGACACACTGAGGTGCGCCAACTGCGGCTACAAGAGAGAGTAAGGGATGGAGATATTAAAGTGACGAATGTTCGCGCGCATGCGAATATCGCAGGTGCATGTGCCAAATACGTGAACAAGAGCACCATGAACACGCACCCTGACTTAACTCATCAAACGGCGCGCGCGGGCACAGCAAGGCGCTTGCAACATAATGTCAGCCATTGCAGGCATTTCGGCTAACTCAGGCTGCAACGAGGAACGCCGTTCACGATAACCACATATTTCTTTTCTCTCTTCACAGGTATGATTATGGATGGCCCGGGGGACTCCTCGCATTACGGTCGATGGGCGTTTGGTTAATACCACGCCGTACCGCGCAATGCCAGGCCAGGCCATCAACGAGGTGGAACGCAACGCGCGGGAGCTCCTCACTTTCGCCGAGGCTGTCAACGAGAACGTCACCGCTCCGGCCCAAAACGCCAACGCAGTCATAACGCATTACGCCAATGGAGCGGAAACCATTCGCCAGCAGGCTGGCTCCGTCAACGACGCGATCGTTAAGGAGCGGGATCAGATGGGCAGGGGCCCCATGGATCCGACCCGTGCCAACGAAAAACTTGTTCAACAGAAGGAACGTTTGGCAGTCCAGCTAACGCCAGTCACCGACGCCAACGAGGATCTAAATTTACAAGTTGAGACCCATAACGAGTCGCAGAATACTGCGGGAAGTGGGCATATTTTTAAAATACCAGCGGGCTGCAGGTAACGCAGCACCCAGCAATCGCGGATGTATACGTCGAGCCCGCCGCAGACGATGATTTTTTGTCAAAGCAACGTGGGTGGGTCGCGGGGTGGGTCGCGGGCAGGTCGCGAATGCGTCGCGGGCGGGTCGCGGGCGGGTCGCGGGTAGGTCGCAGGTGGGTCGCGGGCGGGTCGCGGGGCGCGTCGCGGGCGGGTCGCGCGCGGGTCGCGGGCGGGTCGCGGGCCGGGTCGCGGGGGGGGCGACGCCAAGCAACAACCACAGACAAACAACAACAGCAGTCAAACAGCCAAACAAACAAACAAAAACAACAACGATAACCATAATTCGCATCGCGGAATCCCGTTTCAGCCGCGCACCCAGGGACAGTGAATCACCGTTCGGCCCCCTCATTCTGACATCGAGGCGCGTTACGCGCAATTGGTGGGGGCGCAGGACATGCGGCCCGATCGGCTGCCAGAGCCACCGCACCGGAACTCGTTGCCCAGGCAGAAGTCATGTTCGATGCCATTGCCGATCGGTTGGCGGAAGTGGCCGACGAGTTGCGCAGTCCTACCATTAAACGCCACGCCGACTTGCCGACGGTTCCAACAGGAACGAGGTTCTTTAAAGGCGGCGAGCCTCGCCCTGTGCAGCGCCAGCCTTCGCGCGACAAGATCAACGCTCCACCTGCTCCACCAGCGGCCCCGACTCCTCCAGCTGCTCCGTGTCCGACTGTCACCGTGGGCGGCAGCAGTGGCAGCGGGGGACCCACAGCTCAGGCTGACGCTCCACCTACTCCGCCAGCGGCTCCAACTCTTCCAGCTCACCCCAGTCCGACTGTCACCGCGGGCGGCAGCAGCGGCAGCGGGGGACTTACCGGCCCCGCGGAGGCCCCCACGCTCGGGGGAACAGGTCGCATTCACAAACCAAACCAGCCAGCCCAGCCCGCCGAAGCAACAACGAGGCCGGCGAAAGACAGGTCACCAAGGTATGTGGAGGAGCGCGTCGGCGACATCATGAAAGGTTTCAACAATCGTGAGATTATCTAGGTCGACATGCTGGCTAAGAACACGATTGGGATGCCCAACTTCAGACCATTGCTGGCTTGCGCGAAAGGATCGGAGTTCCCTTGAGGTGGAACGAGCATCATGGCCCGAATTACCAAGTCGAGCCAGAGGATCCTCACAAGGCAGTCAGGCACTTTGGCGTTACTGATATGGCGACTGGCACAACATGGCTGTGGTCAGGCCGTTTAAGATCGGCGAAGAGGGCTACGACCGCGACAACGCCCACCAGCACCAAGCTTTCGAGTGTGTCTTTGGTCGCCACGCCAACGGCCCATTATGTGGTTCGACTCTCCCTTCCGCATCACCGCATGTCGGAGCATGAACGCTGGGTTGCCGAAGTCATGCGCCTGTAGTCGATAATGCCAGCAGGATACCGCGGGGCCACGGATCACGATGGGCTCAACGAGGCTTGGTTCCATGACGAATGGGTGCCAGACCCAAGCACACGTCGACGAATTACCCGACATGCAGAACCTCGAGCTCGTCAACATGCTGTCAACGCGGTTCGGCATGCACTGGCCGGGAAACTGCACACTTTTAGCCGTCAGATTTTTGTTCGAGGATGCCAGCACCAACCATGGCGAGATATCAAGTGCCACGGCAGGGATAAGGTTCATTACCGAGAAGTTGGCGCAAGCATTCATTAGAGTGGCGAACGGACTCCATATGATTTGCAAGCAGTACCCGACCCATCACTACACGAGTCTTAACGACCAAGAAATGCAGCATAATTCGGGGCAGCGCCCCTTGGAATGGCACAGCACCTGGCTTACCGCAAAACCGACCATTCAGAGCAAGATGATGGGGCATTAACAGATCGAACTTCCTTCACCGTAATTCACTGGGCCGTGATCCCAAGCGCCGAAAGAGCCTGAATTGGCGGGCCCGGTTCACGTCGCATGACTTCGCAGCAATGGTTAGTTGACCCACAGAGCGGATATCATCATTTGGTGGACAATCAAATCAATCCAACTCTGGCATCTTAGATCTACGCCCCGGACGCGACTTATTGGTCAGCCTTCGGCACGTACCATCCCCGCGTTGATTGCACCATTCGTTAGAGGGGTTGGGGGCGCTGGACTAACGAGGAGGAGAGGGACCAGGCGTATAACGACAGTACGTACATGAGCCACATTCAGAGAAAGCGCCGCAGTCCACGTTACCGTTCGAGCGCGCCGGGTCACCAGGCCGCGCAGAGACAGGCAGGCAGGGCAGCTTCGCGGCTGCCGAGGCGCTACAAGATGTGATTAACGAATCATGGTGTGGCCCTCATGAGTTCTTTGGCGTTGAAACCTCGTTAACGTTCTCAGACCTCTCGCATATCTCCCCCATTACCTAGTGAGCGTGAACAGCCGTGTTTCACATGCATGTAGATAACACTTGTTTATGATTGGGGAGTGCTGGCAAATTAAAAGCGAAAGCAGCCAGAATCATTATCGCTAGCTCGCCGTAGAACGCTTCAGTATAAGATTTTGTTGCGCGTCACGCACGCCCGGGTTTAACAGGCACTCCAGCTGATACAGCGAATGCACTGTTGTACACATCATCATTGAGCATTGAAAGTACATATCACAATCATTGCCGTATTATATCACTGATACCTTCCCCCTTGCTTTGGCAGCTGTGTCAGCCGAGGGGGGATGAAAGCATGCAGTGGCAACTGGGGAGGCAAGGTGAATGCCAATGGGTGCATTAATGCAACCATGTGGCTCAAGCTTCTAACGTTCAGAAGTCTGACGCATCCGGGCGTCGCGAGCAAAACAAACGCGCGCTACTACGTCGAATCCTCCTGGACACTTTGCAACAGGAAGAGAAGGGGGAGGAGGAGGAGGAGGAGGAGGAGGAGGAGGAGGAGGAGGAGCAGGAGCAGGAGCAGGAGGAGGAGGAGGAAGAGGAGGAGTAGGAAGAGGAAGAGCAGGAGGAGGAGCAGGAGGAGGAGGAGGAACAGGAGGAGCAGGAGAAGAGGAGGAGGAAAATAACAACGAGGAGCAGGAGGATGGGGAATAGATCTGGATACCTATGCCGATCCTGTTCGCGTGGCCTCTCCCAGGGCCTGCCGCCGACCCACGCCGTGCGCCCGGCGGCCGGAGACGCGCTCGTGTTCGACCATTGCGGCCGCAGTGCCTTCCACGACGCGGAGCCCGTCAGCGAGGGTTGCAAGTACATCTCGGGGGCTGCCAGGGGTCAGGGGCGCCTTGGCCGACCCCTACTTGGATTCCCGACGATATGATCTTTCGGCCAGCGGTTTTCCTTGGTTTTGGCCTCTGGAGCCCACTGATGAGCCCTAGGACAGTCAAAAATGGACACGGGGCGAAAAATGTTCCCAGGGAAGTGGTCGGGACCCTTGGGGCCGCGGATGCGGGTGCCCAAATCACATCGGCAGAGGTCACCCGGACGGGGCCAGGACTAGGATAGATCCGTCCCAGAGCATTCCGGAACGCCAGAGCGTTCCAGAACGCTCTGAGAAAGCCGCGGCGCCTGAGACATCCTCCAGGGTCGCCAGATCTCAGAGATTCTCGATTTATCCTCACCCGAATTTGTCCTCGTCTTGGCTTCATCTTAGTGACGGTCGCAGACGGGCCCCTTTCGTGGCGGCCCCCTCGCCTCGCTCCGAGGCGTGGGCGGGCGGCCCGAGGGGTGTTTCCTCGAGGGCGCAGCGGTCGTCGCGGAGGGGGCCCGTCGCAGAGGACGTCTGACGAGCCGATTTCTCCACCACCGCTACCATAGGGAGGAGGAGGAGGAGGAGGAGGAGGAGGAGGAGGAGGAGACTTCGGCGGAGAAGGTACCGCTTTGCCCGCAGTGCCGCAGGAGGAAGAGGAGGAGATGGAAAAGGAGGAGGAGGAGGAGATGGAAAAGGAGGAGGACGAGGACGAGGAGGAGGAGGACGAGGAGGACGAGGAGGCGGGGGGCGGCGAGGAGAGCGACTGATCCCTATTGGTCTCTTTATTTGGCCGGGTTCGCCTGCCAGAGGTGTGCATCACCTCTCCTTGTTGTTTGTTCTCATGAGCTTCCAGTAGCATTGTTACACTTTTACGCCCCTCCCCTTCCCCGTCCTATCTATTTTAGCGGTGGTGGAACATTGGCCCATCAACGTCGGTCAGGCCGCGCCCGAAGAATGTCTTCCTTGCCCAAAGTGTCCCCAGCCTTGTCGCGTTTCACTCTGTGGCCTCTCCTGGGGCCCTCGAGGGCCCGTGGAGGCCACCCGGGCCACCTGGGGGATCCTGTCCTGGACCCCCGACGTCATGATTTTTCATATCGTGGACACCCAAAGAGCTGGACCACTTCCCAGGGACCAGTTTCTCATCCCGAGTTGTCCATTGACAGTTCGTAGGCCTGGTAAGGGCCCTCAGGAGCCAAAAGTACCCTAGCAAAGTACCCGAATAGCAGCAAAGGTGAAGAGGCGTGTCGAGGAGTAGGAGGTCGGCTAGTGAAAGTGTGCATTCCTAAGTATTCCTAGTGATTCCTAGGAACGCTGACTGGCGGGACAGTGGTGCGAGCACGGCCATGTGCACCGTAGTGTATTTAAAGAAAGCGATCGTGGCCGTCCCGACCAAAATGTAGTGGGCATTGAGGCGAGAGCACGACTCCATAATAAATTGTTAGGAAATCTGAGGCGAAACGGCTGCGGGACCGCCTCTGGACCAGGCGGTTTCAGGCTCCCCGTCCCTTTTGTGGGACTCTTCTTTGGTTCCTCCATCATTATATCAGAACCCTCCAGCGAAATGCTATTGGGGAAATAGCGAAGTCCCTTCCGTCGTGATGTTCGTCGCGACGCGAGGGGTTTGGAGCGGACGCCTCGAGCCAGGGACACCAGACCCCCGAGCATCATGCGCGGGGACCTGCTCTACGCGGCGCTGCCCGAAGACCGCGCGCTGCTCTGCCAGCCGTCGGCGCCCCCGGAGCAGCGGAGCTGGTGCTCGGCCGCGGCAGCCCGCTACGCGACGCGCGACTTTATCGGGCAGGTCGCCTCGGGAGACTTCTGCCGAGCCTCTTCTCGCTGCGAACAGAACAGGACAATCACGGCGGAAGGTTTTCGTTTTCCTGTGCCTCTTGGGGGTCCTCACGCGACTTGTCCAGGCAGGTCGCCGCGGGAGACACCTGCCAAGCTTTCTCTCGGCGGCGCGCCGAGGGGGGACGTACAATGTGTGTGAATGTCATTTCCGAGGGGGGCGGACTTGCTCATTGGAAAAACGTTTAATTATCTTGCACAGCTGTGTTCTAGAGCTCGGACCCCTTTATGTTCGTCGTCGTTCGTCGTTCGTCGTTCGTCCTCTCCCCTGGCAGTCCTGGCCTTGTCGAACGCCCGCACACGCTTGCTTGGGGCGCGAATCCCACGCAACAAATGAGACAAAGTGCACGCGTGCGCGGCGTCGCGCGCGCACATGGGAATCCATCAAAAACCGCATGGGTCGCACGGATTTCAACATCGAGGTTTCCAGAAAAATGTCGGAACACACAAGTGGTGTTGCACCATGGTGTCTCATGTACGTGCGCGCTCGTTCTTGCGAATTGTTTTGAAAATCCATCGCTTCTTCCATATGGTCATCAGATGCGACCAGGCAAGCCTCTCGCGCGCGCATGTCGAAGCCATCCAAACGCCTTTCGATTGCTGGGGTGGCACGATCCCTGTCGAAAAACATCACGCGGGCCGCTCGCGCCCGTCGGTCGCGCGCGCACGTCGACATCCTCCAAAACCTACACCACCGAGACGTGGAAACCATCATCGTCATGGCCGCAATCAGCATCGGCGCCGCCATTGGCTTTGCCGTCGTCATCGCCAGCATCGCAATCATCATCATCCTGTCCACCGTTCTCGACGTCGCCATGATACCGCACCCGCCCGAGTCACCGACTCGAGCTGGAGTGCTCGCGCGTCGGCGCGGCCTGCGAGACGCGCAGGAAGTCCCCTGAGGTCGAGACGCGCTGGGAAATCCCCAACGGCCAGCGCAGCACGGGCCGCATCGATCGCACCAAACTTGCCAGCCGCTTTGCGCGCAACTTTGCGCGCGATAGCGCGGCCGCAGTGACGCGCCAGTCACCGCCATTGCCGCCGCAAGCAAGGGTTTTGCAAACCAGTGCTAAGTTGCGGGCTGGCGGGCGGGATGATTGCGAGAGCAGCGAAGCTGACAATTCATCACAAACCAAAAATCAGCATGCCACATAGATTGCACCACATCTCTTGCACGACATGTATTGTTCCACATAGTTTGCACCACGTCGACTGCTCAACGTAGATTGCACAACATAGCTCACACCACTTAGATCCTCCACTCCACAGCTACTAGGATCCACCTCCCCCCAAGGACTGATCGGCTCCCCTGGGAATGTCGAATGCACGTGCGATTCTGCCCCAGGCAGGTCGGCGTCGGTTCCCCCCCACCATCCTCTACATGGGGCAGTATGCGCGCACACTCGGTTATCAAAAGTCATCCATGTTCAAGAACCCCGTGCAAAAAAATCACACGAATTGCGCACGCGCGCGTCGTCGCGCGCGCCAAAGTCCTTCAAAAACCTTCGGGCCCCCAAGCGCTTTCAAAATCCAGCGCCCCGAAAACAGATGTTCAACCAAAAAGTGTCGTTGCGCGCTTATGTTCATAATATAGTATAATATAGTATAATATGAGACATTATAATATAACATAATATAATACAATATAACCTAATATCTATACACCTATACACTTATATACATATATATATGTACATACATACATACCTATATCCTACACATACATACATACATACATACATACCTATACGACCGCCCTGCGGGCGATAAGGAGGTTGGGGGGGATTGAGATCAAATGCCCACCCTGACGGACCGCCAGCCTGTGGATTGGATTGGATGGGATAAAATGGATTACATAAGATAAGATGGGTTGGATTGGAAACGGCGGATTGGATAAGATAAGATTGATTAAATTGGCCCGCCGCAGGCGCAGAAACAAATGAATTGAAGGATTGGGTTGGATGGATTGGATTGGGTGGGATACGATAAGGTGGGACAAGATGGATTGGATACGATAAGGTGGATTGGATAAAAAAAAAAGCCCGCCGCAAGCGCCGACAAAAATGAATTAATGGATTGGGTTGGGTGGATTGGATTGGTTGGGATAAGGTGGATTGGATAAGATAATATGGGTTGGATTGGAAGAACTGGATTGCATAAGATAAGATGGATTGGATTGGCCCGCCGCAGGCGCAGAAACAAATAAATTGATGGATTGGGTTGGGTGGATTTCATGTGGTGGGATAAAATAAAATGGGACAAGATGGGTTGGATAAGGCAATATGAATTGGATTGGACAAGATGGATTTGATAAGATAAGCTGGAATGGATATATATATATATATATATATAAATATATATATATAAAAAAAAACAAAAACAAAAAAAAAAAAAAAAAAAAAAAAAAAAAAAAAAAAAAAAAAAAAAAAAAAAAAACACGCAAGCGCCGACAAAAATGAATTAATGGATTGGGTTGGGTGGATTGGATTGGTTGGGATAAGGTGGATTGGATAAGGTATTATTGGTTGGATTGGAAGAGCTGGATTGCATAAGATAAGATGGATGGATTGGCCCGCCGCAGGCGCAGAAACAAATGAATTGATGGATTGGGTTGGGTGGACATCATGTGGTGGGATAAGATAAAATGGGACAAGATGGGTTGGACAAGATAATATGGATTGGATTGGACAAGATGGATTGGAGAAAATAAGTTGGATTGGATAAGACTGCCCGCCGCAGGCGTCGAAAAAAATGAATTATGAATTTAGCGACATGCGTTAACGCCGGGACGCCCGGGACACCCGGGACACCGCCCAGCCCAACTGGGACACTTCCCGGCCACTGGCGGACGGGAAACGGATTTTCGCTCCTACTGACACCCGGGACACCCGGGACACCGCCCGGCCCAACTGGGACACCTCCCAGCCACCGGCGGACGGGAACGGACTTTCGCTCCTACTTCGGCCTAGCTACAGGAGGATCACGCGCAGCTTCGCCTCGCCCGCACGCACGACACGAACACGAAACCGAAACCGATTTCCCAGTGGGGGGTCTCCGTTTCACTGGGATTTCACCCCCCAACCCCCGATATATATAGATATATGTATATATATATATACATATATATATATACACAGATATACACTAACAAAAAAGATGTCCCCGCGATCATGCGAGTTTTTTAAGCATCCATCGGGTATTCAACATGTTCATAACATGCTACCAAACAGGCCCCCCGCGCGCGCATGTCGAAGTCGTTCGAACGCCCCTGCGCGCGCGATGTTGCAAGAACCCCTGTGTAAAAAACACGACGCAGTGCACGCGCGGGCGTCGTCGCGCGCACATGCCGAAACCTTTTCCCCCCCCCCCAAAAAAAAACAAACAAAAAACAAAAAGAAAACGTAAGTTTCGTCAGGATGTCAAAACCGAGTGCCCCGAAAACATATACGTTCCTTTAATATTCCAAAAAAAATAGCAACAACAGTTTTCAAAAATGTTGCGTTCGCGCTCCTGCGAATGCCAGGATTCGTTTCGATTTTCCCGATTCGATTCGATTCGACTTCGATTGCTTCCGATTCTGCTTCGAATCGATTTGGGACTCCGATTTGGGTTCCGACTTCTTACTGGAGGTATACTGGCCTGCCGATGTCCGCCGATTCGATGTTTACCGACTCTGCTGCCGATGTTCGCCGACCCGATACATTTCGATGTCTGATTCGACGTATCGATTCGATTCCGGGCTCTCCTTGAATTCTTGAGAAAACCAAAAATTGTTTCCCACATCGAAAGTGAGGTTCTTGGTTTCTCTGCACCCTCCGCGCAGGATCTCTCCTCCTCCCCTTCTCTCTATCTCTCTTGATGTCTCTCTCTCTCTCTCTCTCTCTCTTTTCTCTCTCTCTCTCTCTCTCTCTCTCTCTTTTCTCTCTTTTTCCCCCTTCGCACAGTCATTCGATCACACACACAATCATCACTCACACTCACCCACTCACCCACACGATCATCACCATCGTCGTCGGCATTCGTACAGTCAGTCATCTACACACCCATCATCATCATCATCATCGGAATCACCTTCATCAGCACCACCATCATCATCAGCATTATCATCATCATCATCATCCTCCTCATCATCATCATCATCGTCATCATCATCATCATGCTCTGCAGGAGGCTTGTGTGGCTTGCGTGTGTGATCCGCCGCCGTTCTCCTCGCTTAAGTCTTTCAGGGGATGCAAGCGTTTCTCGTCAAGGTTGTTCCCGACCTCGTCCGCTCCCTTCGGACTGCAGTGATAGTCCGCGCTGCTGCCGATACTTGCCCAGCCTGCGTGTGCAAGCCGACGCTCTCGCGTCCACCCCTTACTTGCTCCTGCCCGTCGGGCGAGGGGCACTTGTCGGCGGCGCCTGACCCATCGGCCTCGAGCTGGTGCTGGGCCTTTGGGTTCCTGCAGGGCTTCGTGGCGGGCGTCTCGGTCGCGGGATTCTTCATCGTCCGCGAGCTCAGCCGCAGGAGGAGGACCCCCGCGGCGTCGCCGCGTGCCAGCGTGCAGGCGGATCTCCCCGCGTCAGCGGCGACGGAGTTCGAGCAGGCGGCGGCGGAGCAGGCGCAGCTGGCTCGGCGCAAGGCGCCGACGGGCCGCTGAGCCGATGGCGCTCCCCCCTGGCAGTTTTTACGCAGTGCGGTTCAATGTCCCTGGCCGTGAGATCTGGCACGAGCGCCTGGTCATCCTGGGAGTTTACATCATGACCCCCGACCTCGACGCGTACCCCGAGGACCAGTTCCCCTCGAGCGACGTCAAGGGCATCAGGCCTCTCGACGGACAGGGGGCCGTGGTCGACGGAGCGGGCGGCGGCAGCGTGCGCCGCTTCAAGAGGTTGCCAACGGCGCAGGAGGTGCGGCATGCCGCGCGCGAGGCGGTCGCTGGTGGGGCTGGTGCTCTTCCTCGGGAAGATTTCGGCATGCACCTCGGCGATGGGGAACGTGCTCGGGATGGCCCCTGGGTTCATCTTCCTCCGCGACCCCCAGGCAGCGGCCGCGCCGCCTGCAGGTGGCCCCCTGGTGTCCGCTGCGGCGCACGCGCTCGGGGGAGGACCTCTTCCGCTCGGGCCACCCGACCCCCTCGGCGACGCGCTGGCCTCCGCCCCCAGGCCTGACGGGCCCCCTGGCGCGCCCGTTGGCGGCGCGGCCACGCCCCCCGCGCCCGAGGGCCCTGGCGGTGACCCGCGGGTCCTCGTCATCAAGAGGGACCCGCGTGGCCGCCGCGACCGTTCGTTCGGGGGCGCCCTCAAAGAGCAGACGGAGCCCGGTCGCGAGGACTGGCCCGTCTTGGGCCCGCGGACCCTGATCTGGGCCCTCTCGCCCATGCTCAGGATGGCGGGAGGAGCCGCGGCGTGGCACGCGCGCTGGCTCGCAGTGATGGGCACCGCCGAGAGCGAGGGGGCGGCGAAGCAGCACGAGACGATCTGCCGCATCCTCGAGACGTCGATGGCGCACGATCAGCCTGCGGTCACGGAGCTCGCTTGCTTCGAGCACCTCGCTCGGCAGTTGCAGCTCATCGAGGAGAGGGTCTTCGAGGAGAAGGCGCGGAAGACGGCTGCCGCGCTGAAGGGCCAGGGCAAGAAGGAGGCGTTTGCCCAAGACTCCCTGCCCACCGAGGTCGGCCACTTCCTCGGCATCGGAGAGACGAAGGGCAACCTCTGCATCTGCCCTGCGTTGATGCATTTCGTCGCCGAGCAGATGCTCAACGAGGCCGCGTTATCCAAAGAACGACGCAAGGCCCGCGAGGAGCGAGCCTTGCGGGCGCCACGACGCCCCCTGGAGACGCGAGCTGGGCGGGGCCAGCCCCAGGGCTGCCCAGCTCGCCGAGCCCCAGGCCCCCCAGGGCCACCACCTGGCTTGGGCCCGCCGCTGGCCCCTCGCCAGCGACAGCGGGATGCTCTTCCGCTGCCCCTGCTGGACGTCGACGCGCGGCTGCACTGCGCGGCAGGGCGTCGGCCGCGTCAGCGCTCTGGCCGCGGTGCTGCCTGGCGACGGTGGTGCAACGAGGGTATCGAGGCTCTCAACTGGCTCCACGGCCGCGCTGCGGGGCTTCGTCTCGCTCATGGGCCAGCGGATCACTCCTTGGCACCGCACGTCGCGGTCGAGGAGCTTCAGGAGCATTACCGCAGTTTTGAGTTGCCAGCTGGCTACAGTGAGCAACGACAGTTTTGTTAAGCATCCCTCGCAGAGGTGCTCGCTACGACCCCTGGCTACCAGAACAGCTCACGGGTCACACCCTACGACAAGGCCCTCGTGGCCTGGCTTGCTCTGTCGGGGTCGCCGATGGAACTGGGCGCTCTACTTCTGTCAGTCCGCGCTGGTCCGCGGCATGATCGATGTAGGGACCCAGCCGAGCCGCCACCTGGCCGATGGCTCTGCCCCCGAGCTGCACGTCGGCAAGAGGGACCTGGTGGCCGCGGGGTACGTCGACAACTTCTGCGTCGTGTCTCAGACGGCCTCAGTAGCGACCTCGAAGGCCCACGAGCTCGCGGACCTGCTGACTTCGAGAGGCCTGCCTGTGCACGACTTCACCGAGGCCCAGCTGGAGGGGGTTTTCACTGGCATCCAGTTCTCAGGCAAGACGGGTAGGCCACGCGCGCGACCTGACCGCCTGGCCAGGTTGCGGCAGGCCACCCTTGCCATTCTGTCGCGCAGCTCGGCGTCGCGAGGAGCCGTGACCTCAATAGTGGGTCACGCCACCTGGGCCATGATCATGCGGAGAGAGTGCCTGTCGATATTCAACGATGTTTATCGGTTTATCCAGATTGCAGGTCCTACTCCCATGAAGCTCTGGCCATCGGTCCGACAGGAACTCTCAGCCGCGGCCGCCCTGTCGCCGATGATGTGGGCGTCGCCTCGCGCCCCGTGGCCAGGCAGCGCCTACGCTTCGGACGCCTCGCCGTACGGGAAAGGGGCGCGCTTGAAAAAAGTTGGATCCCCGCATCGTCGCGCCCACGGGCAGAGTTGCTGAGAAGTGGAGGCACAAGGTTTCGGAGGCCATCTCTGCCAGAGCCTACGCGTTCGGAGGAGGAGGAGATGAATCGGGTCATCAAGAGGCCGCTGCCGGTTGCGCGCTGCCGTCGGCCGCGCTGCTCGGGGAGGGGGGCATCGCCGCCATCTCGGACTTCGTCGAGGCGCCGTCGGTGCTTTACGATTCGGAGGAGCGGGCCATCATTCATTCCAGTCGCCATCGCCGCATGGGTCTCAACATCCTGGAGCATGAGGGGGAGGCGCTGTGTTTTGCTATCCGTCACGCAGCTCGGATGACATGCAACCCGCATCCTGTTTCTCGTCGACAATTTGACTCTGGCTCTTAGTTGCGGCAAGGGCCGCACTGGCTCTAAGCAGCTGCGACGCCTCCTTCGACGGATTGCCGCTCTCAGTCTTACCACTGGTATCCGAGCTGTCGCGCGATGGATTCCGAGTGAGCGGAACGTGGCCGATGGCCCCTCCAGGTCGGGCTTCTTCTTGGGGCCGTGGAAGGACTTCGAAGACGAAGCAGGCGAGGAGACCCTCGAGCGCCGACCTGCGTCTCGATGCGCAGCGGACGCCCCCGCACGCCGGCCTCCTGCAGCTGCTGAGCGGCGAGGCCTCGTTCCTCGAGAACGCCGCGGTGACTCAGCGGACGTCGGACTCGCACCGCGCGCATGCCATGCGCTTCCACCAGTGGCGCACGTGCACGGCTCAGTCGTTCGGGAGCGCCGCCGAGCTGGACGCCCTGCTGCTGGTTTTCTTCGGGAGCCTTTGCCTGGACGGCTTCGATACGGCGACGGGGCGCATGACGATGGCGGCCCTGCCCATCTGCTACCACACCTGTTGGCTGGGCCCCGCCCCTTGCCTCGGGCCACGCGGGCTCTCAAGGGCTGGGGCCGGCTGGTACCCCCCCCAGATGCGTCTCCCCCTGCCGCGGCCGGCGATGCTGGCGGTGGCGGGGCCACTCATCATGGAGAAGAGGTTTGGAGAGGCGGTCTTCGCGAGGTTGGCTTTCGACACCTCCCTCTGGCCCAGCGAGGCTTACCGCCTGGTGGCAGGCAGTCTGGTGGAGCCGCGGGCGGGGTCGAAGGACCGCTACCAGCACTGGGGGATGATCGTCAACGATGCGACGACGGGCGGCCCCGGCAAGACGGGGGTGACCGACGAGAGCGCGATCGTCGACAACGCCTGTCTGTGGCCGCTCCTCCAGGGCTTGAAGTGGCACCGCGCGGCGAGCGATCCGCTCTGGAACTTCCCGCCGTCGGCGATCCGCCAGGCCTTCCGCGAGTCGCTGATCAGGTTCGGCATCTGGGACGGCGTCTCGACCCTCTACACGCTGAGGCACGGAGGGGCGTCCGACGACCTCCTGTCGGGCCGCCGTTCCAGGAAGGAGGTGAAGGATCGCGGGAGGCGGGCCACCGACGCCTCGCTCAACCGCCATGCCAAACGGTCCCGCATGCAGCAGCTCATCGCCGCCTTCCCCAAGCACGCCGCGGCGCTGGGCAGCGCGGTCGATGGGCGGGAGGCCGAGCTCATCTCGACGATGGCGACGACTGGCGGTTGCACGTTGCTGCCCCTGCCGCCACGCCAACTGGCGCCGCCGAAGGCCAAGCGGACCTGCCCGCCCCAGCTGAGTCGCAGGCGGCGCTTCGGCTGACTAGACTGTTCAGAGGTGCCACTCGCCACAGCCAGGCTGCGCCTCGTTTCATTTTCCTGCTGCGTGGCTCGCACCTCGAGCGCATCGATAAGGCGCGTCGCCAGCAGGGTCTAGGGCACGTGGTTCTGGACCCGAGTCGGTGTCCTACCGACGACCTGGGCTTGCCTGGGGTGTCCCTCGTCGTCCACGGTTGGATTCGCGGCTCCTGTGTTGCGGGGTCCTGGTTTCGGCCTCGTCTCCCGTCCTGGTCCGCGTGCGCCAGGCCCCCTGCAGGTCGTCGGCTCGGCCCCATCGGGTTCGCCCATTTCAGTTCGATTGTACAGTCTCAGACCAATGTCGCTAATGCGGATACTCACAAATTGCCGCAGACGCTTAGAGTGTGCGCCCAATGCAACGTTCCTGCCATTCTTAAGCATCCTACTAGCAGCGCGATGTGGCACCATCCTCTCGTTCTGCGCCTCCTTCGGCACGCATCGTCCGAGGCTGTCTACGATGCGCGCATGTTCGAAGGCCGCGTTCACCGCACCTGGCGCATCGCAGGCTGGCATGCGAGTGGTTTGCACAGTCTCTCTATTCGATGTAAATGCTCGCGTGCTAGATGTGACAGATCCCGCAAGGGCTTACCTCGGCGGAGCAACTGGACCGAGGCCGCGGAGCAACTGAAACCAAGCGGCGGAGCAACTGACACCAAGCGGAGGAGCGGCGGAGCAACTGAGCCAGTTGTTGGCCCAGTTGCTCCGCCCGCCCATCTCAGTTGCTCCGCCCGCCCCCCGCCCCCCCTGCGCCTCCGGGGCAGTCTCAGTTGCACCTGGGGTGGTTGCAGTTGCCGCAACAGAACCCAAGCGGCGAAGGGCGCGGAGGAGGGGGGGGAGGCGGAGGAGCGGAACGGGAGAGGAGGAGGAGGAGGAGGAGGAGGAGGAGCAGGAGGAGGGGGAGGAGGAGGAGGAGGAGGAGGTGGAGGAGGGCTATCGGAAGCGAGCGGGCGAGAACGCAAATAACATTGATTTTCTATGGGTGTTTGAAAGTTTTTGGTTTCTTGAGCCTCCTTGGGAAGCTTTTTGGACTCCTGGAGCCGTCTCGGGGCGGTCTTGGGCCCTGTTGGAGCGTCTTCGGGGCCATCTTGAAGAATCTTGCGCCATCTTGGGCGAAACAGTACCCTCTGGCACCTCGCGGGGCGCCTCTTGGGCCCGTCTTGGGGTGCCTCTGGGCCCCTCCGAGGGCCCTGGGAAGGGTGCAAGAGGGCGCCTAGAGGGCTCCCAGAGGCCCCCAAGAAGGCTCCAAGAGGCCCCGAAGAGGGCCCAGGAGTACATTATAAAACAAGCTGTTTTTATAAGCTGGCCTGGTGCCCTCTTGGGCCCGTCTTGGGGCGCCTTTGCGCCCCCCCGAACGCCCTGGGAAGAGTCCAAGAGGGCCCCTACAGGGCTCCAGAGGCCCCCAAGAGAACTCCAAGAGGCCCCCAAGAAGGCCCCGGAGCAACTTACAAAACAAGCTGTTTTTATAAGCTGTCCTGGGGCCCTCTTGGGCCCGTCTTGGGGCGCCTTTGGGCCCCTCCGAACGCCCTGGGAAGGGTCCAAGAGGGCCCCTACAGGGCTGCAGGAGGCCCCCAAGAAGGCTCCAAGAGGCCCCCAAGAAGGCCCCGGAGCACCCTACAAAACAAGCTGTTTTTATAAGCTGTCCTGGGGCCCTCTTAGGCCCGTCTTGGGGCGCCCCTGGGCCTCTCGGAAGGATATGGGAAGGGTCCAAGAGGGCCCCTAACGGGCGGGTCGGGTCGGGCCGGGCGGGACATTAAAGTACGATGCATCATCGAGTTGGCACGCGAGTGCCCTAACGGGCGGGTCGGGTCGGGCCGGGCGGGCGGACCCTAACGGGCGGGTCGGGTCGGGTCGGGCGGGACGTTGAAGTATGTTGCATCACCGAGTTGGCACGCGAGTGCCCTAACGGGCGGGTCGGGTCGGGTCGGGCGGGCGGACCCTAACGGGCGGGTCGGGTCGGGCCGGGCGGGACATTAAAGTATGGTGCATCATCGAGTTGGCACGCGAGTACCCTGACGGGCAGGTCGGGTCGGGTCGGGCGGGACATTAAAGTATGGTGCATCACCGAGTTGGCACGCGAGTGCCCTAACGGGCGGGACGGGTCGGGTCGGGCGGGCGGACCCTAACGGGCGGGGCGGGTCGGGTCGGGCGGGACATTAAAGTATGATGCATCATCGAGTTGGCACACGAGTACCCTAACAGGCGGGACGGATCGGGTCGGGCGGGCAGACCCTAACGGGCGGGACGGGTCGGTTCGGGCGGGCGGACCCTAACGGGCGGGACGGGTCGGGTCGGGCGGGCGGTCCCTAACGGGCGGGTCGGGTCGGGTCGGGCAGGACATTAAAGTATGATGCGACATCGAGTTGGCACGCGAGTACCCTAACGGGCGGGACGGGTCGGGTCGGGCGGGCGGACCCTAACGGGCGGGTCGGGTCGGGTCGGGCGGGCGGACCCTAACGGGAGGGTCGGGTCGGGCCGGGCGGGACATTAAAGTATGGTGCGTCGCCGAGTTGGCACGCGAGTACCCTAACGGGTGGGTCGGGTCGGGTCGGGCGGCGGACCCTCACGGGCAGGCCGGGTCGGGTCGGGCGGGACATTAAAGTATGTTGCATCATCGAGTTGGCACGCGAGTACCCTAACGGGCGGGGCGGGTCGGGTCGGGCGGGCGGACCCTAACGGGCGGGCCGGGTCCGACCCTAACGGGCGGGTCGGGTCGGGTCGAGTCGGGCGGGACATTAAAATATGATGCATCATCGAGTTGGCACGCGAGTACCCTAACGGGCGGGACGGGTCGGGTCGGGCGGGCGGACCCTAACGGGCGGGTCGGGTCGGGTCAGGCGGGCGGACCTTAACGGGCGAGTCGGGTCGGGTCGGGCGGGACATTAAAGTATGGTGCATCATCGAGTTGGCACGCGAGTACCCTAACAGGCGGGACGGATCGGGTCGGGCGGGCAGACCCTAACGGGCGGGACGGGTCGGTTCGGGCGGGCGGACCCTAACGGGCGGGACGGATCGGGCCGGGCGGGCGGTCCCTAACGGGCGGGTCGGGTCGGGTCGGGCAGGACATTAAAGTATGATGCGACATCGACCACGACGACGACCACGACGACGACGACGACGATCACGACGACGACGGCGACTACGAGTGGGATAATGATGAGCCCGTTTTTCCCGGCCGTAAGCGTCCTTACGGCCGGGGGAAAAAACGCGACGACGGCGACGACGACGACCACGACGACGACCACGACGACGACGACGACGACAGCGACGGCGACGACGACGACCACGACGACGACCACGACGACGATGACGACGACGGCGACGACGGCGGCGGCGGCGGCGGCGGCGACGACGACGACGACGACGACGACGACGACCACGACGGAGGGGGTGGAGCCAGCTCCCCGCTCGAGATTCCCGCGGGCCACTGCGACAGGCCACATCGCCGTCCCACTTCCGACCCTCGTCGTCGCCGCCGCCGTCGTCGTCGCCGTTTCCGTCGCCGCCGCTGTCGCCGCCGCTGTCGCCGCCGCCGCCGCTGTCGCCGTCGCCGTCGCCGACGCCGCCGTCGTCGTCGTCGTTTTTCGTCGAGGATCGAACTTCGAGGTCCGAGAAGGTTTTTGCTGGGTTTTTAGGTGTTCTCGGCCTCGGGAGGCCGTTTTCGGGCCCCGGGACTGGGGCGAAAAATTCCGTTCTGGGGCCGCTGGATAGGCGACGGCGGCGGCGGCGGCAAGCCGCGGTCCGTGTCGCTGGGGAGGCGACGGCGGCGGCGGCGGCAGTGGCGACGACGACGACGACGACGATCAAGACGACGACGACGACGACGACGATCAAGACGACGACGGCGACTACGAGGGAGATAATGATGAGCGCGTTTTTCCCGGCCGTAAGCATCCTTACGGCCTGAAAAAAAAACACGACGACGACGACCACTACGACGACCACGACGACGACGACGACGACGACGACGACCACGACGACGACGACGACGACGGCGACGGCGTCGACGACAACGACGACGACGACGACGACGACGACGACGACGACGGCGGCGGTGACGGCGACGGACAACTGGTGCGTTTGGACCCCGGGAGGGATCTGGGGACCCGTCTTTGGGCCCCTCCGAGGTCTCTGGGAAGGGTCCAAGAGGGCCCCTAGAGGGCTCCCAGAGGCCCCCAAGGGGGCTCCAAGAGGCCCCCAAGAGGGCTCAGGAGTACGTTATAAAACAAGCTGTTTTTATAAGCTGTCCTGGGGCCCTCTTGGGCCCGTCTTGGGGCGCCTCTGGGCCCCTCCGAGGGCCCTGGGGAGGGTCCAAGAGGGCCCCTAGAGGGCTCCCAGAGGCCCCCAGAGGGGGCTCCAAGAGGACCCGAAGAGGGCCCAGGAGTACGTTATACTCAAGCTGTTTTTATAAGCTGTCCTGGGGCTCACTTGGGCCCGTGTTGGGGCGCCTGTGGGCCCCTCCGAGAGCCCTGGGAAGGGTCCAGTAGGGCCCCTAGAGGGCTCCCAGAGGCCCCCAGGGGGGCTCCAAGAGGCCCCGAAGAGGGCCCAGGAGTACGTTATAAAACAATGTGTTTTTATAAGCTGGCCTGGTGCCCTGTTGGGCCCGTCTTGGGGCGCCTTTGAGCCCCCCCCGAACCTTCTGGGAAGGGTCCAAGAGGGCCCCTAGAGGGCTCCCAGAGGCCCCCAAGGGGGCTCCGAGAGGCCCCCAAGAGGGCCCAGGAGTACGTTATAAAACAATCTGTTTTTATAAGCTGCCCTGGTGCCCTCTTGGGCCTGTCTTGGGGCGCCTTTGGGCCCCTCCGAACGCCCTGGGCAGGCTCCGAACGTCTTGGGCCTGTCTTGGGGCCGCCTTTGGGCCCGTCGGAAGGCTCTGGGAGCCCCCCGCCCTCCGTCGAGGCCCCCCGCGGCACGCGCGGCCCCGGGTGCAGCTGGGACCGGAGCGTTGCTCCCTGCAAGGGTCCAGGAGGGCCTCTCTCGGGCCCTTCGCGGAAGCCCTCTTGGCGCATGGGGCAGCCTGGGGCAGTCTGGGTCAGTCTGGGTCAGTTGGGTCAGTTGGGTCAGTTGCTGGCCCAGTTGCTCCGCCCACCCGTTTCAGTTGCTCCGCCCGCCCCCCGGCCCCCTTGGCAGTCTGGGGCAGTCTGGGGCAGTCTGGGGCAGTCTGGGGCAGTCTGGGGCCTGTCTGGGGCAGTCTGGGGCAGTCTGGGGCAGTCTGAGGCAGTCTGGGGCAGTCTGGGGCAGTCTGGGCCAGTTGGGGCACTCTGGGGCAGCCTGGGGCAGTCTGGGGCAGTGTGGGGCAGTCTGGGGCAGTCTGGGTCAGTTGGGTCAGTTGGGTCAGTTGGGTCAGTTGGGTCAGTTGGGTCAGTTGCTGGCCCAGTTGCTCCGCCCACCCGTCTCAGTTGCTCCGCCCGCCCCCCGGCCCCCTTGGCAGTCTGGGGCAGTCTGGGGCAGTCTGGGGCCTGTCTGGGGCCAGTCTGGGGCAGTCTGGGGCAGTCTGAGGCAGTCTGGGGCAGTCTGGGGCAGTCTGGGCCAGTTGGGGCCCTCTGGGGCAGCCTGGGGCAGTCTGGGGCAGTGTGGGGCAGTCTGGGGCAGTCTGGGGCAGTCTGGGTCAGTTGGGTCAGTTGGGTCAGTTGCTGGCCCAGTTGCTCCGCCCCGTCTCAGTTGCTCCGCCCGCCCCCGGCCCCCTTGGCAGTCTGGGGCAGTCTGGGACAGTCTGGGGCAGTCTGGGACAGTCTGGGGCAGTCTGGGGCAGTCTGGGGCAGTCTGGGGCACTCTGGGGCAGTCTGGGCCAGTCTGGGGCAGTCTGGGGCAGTCTGGGACAGTGGGGCAGTTTGGGGGGTCTGGGGCAGTCTGGGGCAGTCTGGGGCAGTCTGGGTCAGTTGGGTCAGTTGGGACAGTTGCTGGCCCAGTTGCTCCGCCCCGTCTCAGTTGCTCCGCCCGCCCCCGGCCCCCTTGGCAGTCTGGGGCAGTCTGGGACAGTCTGGGGCAGTCTGGGACAGTCTGGGGCAGTCTGGGGCAGTCTGGGGCACTCTGGGGCAGTCTGGGCCAGTCTGGGGCAGTCTGGGGCAGTCTGGGACAGTGGGGCAGTTGGGGCGGTCTGGGGCAGTGTGGGGCAGTCTGGGTCAGTTGGGTCAGTTGGGTCAGTTGCTGGCCCAGTTGCTCCGCCCACCCGTCTCAGTTGCTCCGCCCGCCCCCCGGCCCCCTAGGCGCCACCGGGGGCGGTCTCAGTTGCAACTGGGGTGGTTTCAGTTGCTCCGCCAATTGCTTCCATCCCGCAAGTTTCATCTTGGTCCGCTCGGACTTCCTCAACTCGACGCGGCCCAAAGGGCCCAAACTCGGGATACTCCCAAGTATGTTGCGGTTGAAGGTGCGCACGCCGCGCTCGACAGCGCACGTCGTTTAGCCTCGGTCGCGAGTATCTGTAAAGCGACCACGACTTGTTGAATGGTTTTTGTTGTGGGGGGCAGCCTCTCGGCCAGTTTACCAAGCTAGCATGTGTGGTACCGTTTTGTGCCCAGCATGCTTGCGGCCTCGCTGCGACCTCGGCCCCTCGCACAAAAAGGAGCGTCTGGCCTGAACCCGCCCCCGCATTAAGCTCTGGGCGTTTGTGGCTTGCGCGTGTGATCCGCCGCCGCTCTCCTCGCTCAAGTCTCCCCCCCCCCCCCCCCCCCCCCCCCTCCCCGTTCTTCCCCTCGTCTTCACCGTGTTGTGCCCAGCCTTCTTGTGACCTCGGAGCGCCCTCGGCCCCTCGCACAAAAAGGAGCGTCTGGCCTGAACCCGCCCCCACATCATCATCATCATCACCACCACCATCATCATCATCATCAGCATCACCATCACTCACTCACTCACTCATTCACTTACTCACTCACTCACTCATCTCAGGCGGGAGCTTCGTCTGTGAGTGAATTGCGAAGAAAGTCTCAGGCGGTAGGCCCATTCCCTATGGGACTCGCAGCTCATGTTACTAACCCGAGCGAGTCATCGGAACTTTGTAACTATCGTCACGCGTGGGCTCTCCAAGTTTGAGTACGGGGGAAGTATCAGGCGGGTGCCCCGTCTGTGAGCGAAAGGCGAGGTGGGGTCCGCAGATCATATTATTAATCCGAGCGGGTCATCGGGACCCTGTAGCTGTCGTCACTTGTGGGGCCGCGGGGCCTGCATATGGGGGAAGCATCAGGCGGGGGCCTCGTCTGCGAGTGAACGGCGAGGAAGTCTCAGGCGGGAGCCCCCTCCCTATGGCGTCCGCAGATCACGTTATTAATCCCAGCGGGTCATCGGAACCTTGTAACTGTCGTCTCTTTTGGGTTCCTGAGGCTTGAATTTCTGGGAAATATGAGGCGTGAGCTTTTTCTGTAAGTGAATTGCGAGGAAGTCTCAGGCGGGCGCCCCCTCTCTATGTGGCCAGGATCATGTTATTCGGGTCATCGGAACCCTGTAACTGTCGTCACTTTGGGGCTCCTGCGGCTTGAAAATGGAGGAAGTATCAGGCGGGAGCCCCGTCTGTGAGCGAATGGCGAGGAAGTCTCAGGCGGGGGCCCCCTCCTTATGGGGTTCGCAAATCATGTTATGAATCCGAGCAGGTCATCGGAACCTTGTAACTGTCGCCCCTTGTGGGGTCGCGTGGCCTGCATATAGGGGAAGTATCACGCAGGAACCTCGTCTGCGAGTGGATGGCGAGGAAGTCTCAGGCGGAGCCCCTTCTTTATGGGGCCTGCAGCTCATGTTATTAACCCGAACGGGCCATCGGAACCTTATGGGTGTTGTCATTTTTGGGCCCCTGAAGCCTGAACGCTTGGGAAATATGAGGCGGTAGTTTTTTTTTCTGTTAGTGAATTGCAAGGAAGTCTCAGGCGGGAGCGCCCGCGCGTGGGTCACTTTACAACCAGAAGCGCACTTTACAACCATATGGGTCACTTTACAACCAGCTTATAAAATCCAAGAAGGGCACTTTACAACCAGGAAGGGCACTTTACAACCAGGCAAGTAAAAACACATATTGAATGCACGCGTGCCTTTCCCTGGAATCTCCGTGGGCAAGCGCAAGGGTGGCTTTGGGCTCTTTGAGGCATGTTGGTTGTAAAGTTGCCCATCGCGCACGAAGAAGCACTGCGCGCGAGTTGGCGATGCGGCGACCTGGTGCGCTATGGCACGTCGCGTGCTGGTGGGCGGATTCGAGTTTTGACCTGCTCTCTAAGCTCTGTCGGTCAGTTCTGCCATTGCTTGCTCTGCTTTTTTTTCTGACGGGCGAAGGCTAGTCGCGCAGGACATACGAATAGACCATGATCCCGTCCAAGACTGGAGCTGCATGGCAGTGGAAAGCTGTAGTGGGAGATGTGGTGGAAGCGGGGGCTACAATGGGAACTGCATGGTGTTTGGGAAGCTGCGGTGGCAACTGTGGTGGTCGCCAGGCAACGGTGGGAACTGTGGTGGTAGCTGGGCTGCAATGGGATTTGCGGTAGTAGCGGGGGGTCAGTCGGAATTGTGGAGGTAGCGGGGCTGCAGCGGTAAGTGTGGTGGTAGCAGGCACAGAGGTGGCGGTGGTGCGCTGTCACGGTGGCTCAAGCTGCTGCGCTGGCACGGTGGCTGAGGCTGCTGCCCGAGCACGATACCTGCGTTGCTGCGCTGGCACCGTGGCTGACGCCGGAAGAAACGATCTTCGAAATAGCTGCATTCATTCGGGACGTTGAACCTCGATCTTCCAAGACGAGGAGCAGCAAGGGGCCAACTGGAGCGGGCGCACTTAGCCCCTTGCAGAACACCGTGGGGCTTCAGGGGCCAACGTGGCCCAAGAGACCCGCGGTGCCAATGGCCTAGTTCCCTGGGGCGCTGGGCCCTTGTGGAGGCCACTGGGCTCGCTTCCTGTGAGTGATCCCTAAAATGGGCAGCGCGTCGCCCTGAGCCTTCCTACGTATGCTGTCGCCTTATTCCCGTGCGAGCACGGGGCCCTTGTTGAGGCCGCTTGGCCCCTGCTAGCAAGCCCTGTCTTAGTCTGCTGGGCTCAGAGCGCCAGAGCGTCCAGGCGCTCGGGCTCAGAGGCATCGCTGGGGCCTGCTCAGAGCGTCCAGGCGCTCGGGCTCAGAGGCATCGCTGGGGCCTGCGCAGAGCGTCCAGGTCCTCGGGCTCAGAGGCATCGCTGGGGCCTGCGCAGAGCGTCCAGGTCCTCGGGCTCAGAGGCATCGCTGGGGCCTGCGCGGGGCGTTCAGGCGCTCGGGTTCAGAGGCATCGCTGGGGCCTGCGCAGAGAGTTCAGGCGCTCGGGCTCCAGAGCGCCCACGTGCTCTGGATCATGTTTCAGAGCGTCCGCGCGCCCTGGAGCACTTTTGAGAGCGCCCACTTGCTCTGGAGCATTTTTGAGAGCGCCCAATTGCTCTGGGGCAGTTTTCAGAGCGCCCACTTGCTCTGGAGCACTTTGCGGAACGCCCAAACACGCACGGCCACTCTGAGCTGGTTGTAAAGTGGTCCGTTCTGGTTGTAAAGTGGCCCGTTCTGGTTGTAAAGTGGTCCGTTCTGGTTGTAAAGTGGGCCGTGCTGGTTGCAAAGTGGACGTTCTCGATGAGGAAACATATTTTCCCATCCTATGTTGGTTGTAAAGTAACCCATCTGGTTGTAAAGTGGTTGTTCTGGTTGTAAAGAGACCGAATCTCGGGGGCGCCCCCTCCCTATGTGGCCAGCCGATCATGTTATTTATCCGAGCGGGTTATCGGAACCCTGTAACTGTCGTCATTTTGGGACTCATATTTAGGAAGTTTGAGGCGGGAGCCTCTCCTGTGAGTGAATGAGCTGGTCGTTGGCAAATATTGCTAATGTCGTGGGCCCTCGCGGCCGAATTAGCGCAGGACACAAGGGCGGTTGATGAGTCGACGACGACGACGACGACGACGACCACGACGACGACGACACAGCGGCCGGGCGCAGGGGTAACCTCTTGAGCGCGGATGCGCCCCGCTCGAATCCTGCGGGGTTGTTCCAACGGCTTGGTGTCGCGCGCCAGCGGCTCGCGGGGCTGTCCGACGACCTAGCCCGCGGGGTTGCCCCAACGGCTGCGCGACGCAGCCATCAGAGAATGCGCCCGCGATGGCCGAAGCGGCGACGGCGCCGAGGAAAACCGACACACGCGCGCCCCTGCCAGGAGGACGGAGAGGTGCACGAGGAGAACAGGCAGGGCGGAGATGATGGGGGGGAAGACGGGGGGGCGAAGGAGGAGGAAGAACACGACGAAGAGGAGGAAGAATACGAGGAGGAGGAGGGGGGGACAGGAGGAGGCGGAGGATGAGGAGGAATAGAGGAGGAGAAGGAGGAGGCGAAAGAGCAAGAGGATAACAAAATGCAGCGAGCAGGACGAGCACGAATAGGAGGAGGACAAGGATGAGAAGGAGGAGGAGGAGGAGGAGGACGCAGAGGGCGGAAGGAACGCCTCCGCCAGTCGAAAAAGAGAAGGGCGAGGGACAAGCTAAATACATTCTCGTGCGGGGTCCTACCGTCGGAGCCATGTCTTCAACATGCTTATTAAATTCGGCCACGCGGGCCCCTCGCGCCGCACGTCAAAGTCGTTCGAACGCCCTTGCGCGCGCGTTTTGGGGGGGGGGGGGAGGGGGGCGCGCGCCTGTCGAACTCCCTCCAAAACCTTCATCGCCGACGCGAGGGCGCCGTCATCGTCACCAGCGTGATCAGCATCGGCCCCGTTACTGGCCTTGCCGTCGTCGTTGTCACCATCGCCACCAGCACCGTTACCATCATCATCGCGTTTGCCGTCGTCGACGTTGCCATGATACCGCGCCTGCCCAAGTCCCCGACGCGCAGTGAAGTGCCCGCTGGGAAGTGCCGAGCGGTCAGCGCCGCCACGGCCGCGTCGGCAGCGCCAAATTGCGCGCGCGAGCATGCGCGGGCTAGCGCGGTGCACCAGCCAACTCCAAGCACTCATCGCAACCGCCGCCGCCGCATGGGTTTTGCAAAACCCAGCTGCGGGTGGGCGAGTGGGGCGATTGCGCGAGCATTGAAATGGACAACTCAACGCGAACAACTTTAATTACACCATATAGACTGCCTTACATATCTTGTACCACGCACTACGATACCACACAATATGTGGGACCCAAGCTCGCGAACATTACATGTTATGTCCGAGTGGGCAGGCCTTTTGGGGAGGCGGCGAGGCTGTTCAGATACTTCCCCGCTTTCTGGGGAGTCGCTTGCGTGTGCGATGAAGGTTCGGGCAACTTATCAGAAGGCCAGAGGCATGTTGAGCCTTCGGGGAAAGTCCTCACCCTCTGCCGTCCCTCTAGGCGCGCCTCCGATCCTCGAGCTGCGACAAGCAAATCACGGCGGCAGCTTGTTGGATATGCGTTTGCTTCTGAGGAGCTGAACAGGGCCCCAGGAGATTGAATGAAGACCGGGGATGCCAAACTGGCCACAGGGAAAAGGTCCATACCTATGTCACCGAATAATTCCGATTGTAGGACCTCACATTCGAATGCCAAAGCGCAATGAGGAAGTTAACCTCATCGGTCGCTGTGTGTGCTGAGGCTCTCTTCCCGTCCCCTCATCGCCTCTTTCCTGCTTGCCTTGGCGGGGCCCTCTTTCCGCCCCTTGCTCTGCGTCCTCCTCGTCTTCCTGCCTTTTCTCTCCTATCCACCTCCCCCCCCCCCGCCCCTTCTAGCAAGGGCGCGTTCGTCCTCCGATGGCCAGATCGCGAAGTTGCTGGGGCAACCCCGCGGACCAGGCCGTTAGGACAGCCCCGCGAGCCGCTGGGGCGCGGGAGCAAACCGTCGGGAAAACTCCGCAGGTCTCGAGCTAGCGTCGGCTGCGCTCAGGCGGGAGGCAGCGCGAAGCCCAACTATGCCGTGAGCTGCTCCACCTCAGCTTTGGAGTTGCCCGTTTTGTTGCCGAATTCCCTGAGCGCCTTCCGAAGGGGAAGTGACGGCCCGCGTTCGAGGAATTCCCGCGTGGGCGGCCGCAGGATCAGCATGTTCAGCATGCTCGCGGCGCGGAGGATTGACGTAGAGGTGCAGCCACCACTGTTCGTCCGACATGCCCGTGCGACCAGCGTTCCTACCCCTGGCGCAGTCGATGGTGGACGCCTTTTGCGCAGCGTTTGACCCTGCGACAACGTGAAATTCGGAGAGGACGCGCGCGTCAGGGTAAGCCCCGAGCATCGCACGACGTGTGGCCCCGAGATCTGCTACGTGACCGTTTGCTCGGTGGGATTGAACATAAGCAAGCTTCTCGCCCGCGCCTCAGCTTCGCCGTCCGTGCGACATGCTCTTCACAGCCCGACGGTTGTTCTTCTTTGCCACGTAGATGTATTGGAAACGTGGGCGTCAAAGCTGCGTCCGTCAAATCCTTACACTGATTATATCCCTATCACAAATTCCTTGCGGATTTCTCATTGACGAACCGCTTGGTTCCCGTTCGATACGTTCTCGCCACCCATTCACACACGAGGCCCCCGCTCGAGACGCCCTTCGTCTTCAAACATCAAAAGCCCGAAAGTGTCAACTGTTATAAGATCCCGAGGACCCTGTCGGATTAGTAACATGAGCTGCGGGCCCCATGAGGAGGGGGCTCCCGCCTTAGATTTCATAGGAATTCACTCACAGACGAAGCCCCTGTTCGATACGCCCTTCATTTTCAAATTTCAAGAACCCAAAAGTAATGAAAGTTCAAAGATCCCGATGGTACGACCGGATTGTTAACATGAATTGCGAGCCCCGTGGGAAGGGGGGTCCAGCCTGAGGTTTTTTTTTCGCAACTCAGTCGAACGAAGTTCCCGCATGGAATTTTTTTCATAGTTGTTCAAGCACGAAGGGGCCAAAAGTAACAACTCCGAGGGGGGTCCGGCGTCCTGTTCGGGTTAGTAACATGAGTTGCGGGCCCCAGAGGGAGGGGGCTCCCGCTTGGAATTTCTTCGAAAGTCACTCGCTGACGACGCTTCCGCCAAAGAGTTCCTCCATACGAACTGAAAACATGAAGACGCAAAAGTGACGAGTGTTGGGGGATCCCGATGGCCCGCCCAGATCAGGAAACTGAGTTGCGGGCCCCAAAGGGAGAGCCCTGCCGCCTGAGATTTCCTCGCAGCTCATTCACAGACGAGGCTCCCGCCCGAGATTTTTTCCATGTTCAAGCTGGTAGAGGCCAAACGCGACGACAGCTACAGTCTCCCGATGACCAGCTCGGAGTAGAATATGAGCTGCGGGCCCCATGGGAAGGGGGGGTCCCGCTTAAGACTTCTTCGAAATCCACTGACAGATGAGGCTCCCGCTCGAGACTTCCTCATGCTGAGATGATAACAGCCGATGACCATGATGGGACGGTGATAGCGATGATGATGATGATGATGATGATGATGTTGATGATGATGATGATGATGATGATGATGATGATAGTGATGCTGGTGATGATGGTGATGATGATTATTATTACTATTCGTATCATTATTATTATGATTATTATTATTCTTCTTAATATTATTATTACTATTAGATTAGTATTATTATTATTAATAATATGATTACTAGTATTATTATTATTGTGAGTGTACGTGTGTGCATGAGTGCGTGTGTGTGAGTGTAGCGGCGATGACGGTGACCATGACGATGTTGGCGATTGTGATGAAAATATTAAAATATTGATGATCATGGCATGATGATGACGAGTGGTTGGATGATGGCTGAATGCGAGTGACTGGGCCAGTGAGGGAGGGAGGGAGGATGATGGTGATGATGCTGATGATGATGAGGATGATGATGATGAGGATGATGGTGATGTTGATGATGTTGATGATGATGATGATGATGATGATGATGATGATGATGATGATGATGATGATGATGATGATGATGATGATGATGGTGATGGTGATGGTGATGGTGGTGATGATGCTGATGATGATGACGATGTTGATGATGGTGATGATGATGATGATCATGATCATGATGATGATGATGATGATCATGATGATGATGATGATCATGATCATGATGATGATGATGCTGATGGGTGTGTGAGTGTCTGTGTGAGTGCATCAGCGCGTGAGTGTGTGAGTGCGTAAGAAAGGGGGGAGGAGGAGGAGATCTTGCGCGGGGGGGGCAGAGAGAGTAAGAATTTGATTTTGGATGTGCGGAACTAGAACACGACGTCGGATGTCAGCGCGCGCACCACCACCATGACTGTTCAAGGCCATCCTGGGCCCTGTGGATGGTGGTTTAGACCCTCCTTGGCGCCGGCCAGCAGTCCGTCCACACCAGGCCAAGGCTACTTCTTGGGCGCGATGGATGATAGACCTTCTTGGGCCCTGGCCAGTAGGCCGCAGGCACCAGGATGGCCCTGGCCAGGCGGTGGTGGTGTCTGTGTAGAGATGCCTTCTGCGCATAGGTTTGGACGTGCCAGTGCGCGACCGACCAGCACGGCGCTGGCTGCTGCCGGGGCCTCTTCCGGGACCCCGCCATGGACCACCTCGAGCAGCTGGCCCTCCCCAGCTCCGACCGCTCCTGCAGCAGCAGGGTGTGCGTGCTCGTGAGCGGCAAGCGGGCCTCTGGGAAGGCCCGCGCACCCTCCGGGCCTCCCAGCTGAAGCCGGAGCAGGTGGGGATGCGGAGGAGCGCGACGGCGTCGCCGACACACCGGCGATGCGGAACGACCGGGAGCCTGTTTTTCTCAATCCCGCCGTCGCCGATGCATCGGAGATGCGGCGCGATTCTCCGCATCCCCATCTGCTCCAGCCTCATCTGAGAGGCCTCCAGCATCAAAGGTCGAGGGGGCCACGGGTCAGAGCAACCCTCCGAGAGGCCCTCGGGGAGCCCCCGCGGAGCCATCGAGGCCCAACACCGAGGCCTTTCCCCACCTGCAAAAGCAGCCCACTTGCTCCTACCCCCAGAGCCCCCCAGAACTCTTCCCGGAGCGAAGAGATCACGACGGACGTTAGTCTATTCATTTCGGCCTTTGGGGGGTTCGGCCTCTTGAGGTATTCACCCATCCCCGAGACCAAAAAATGATTCAGCTCTGGATGAAAAATCAGTCCAGGGGGAAGGTCCAGACGCGTGCGGTCCACATTTTGTGGGAAATGCAAGCGTCGGAGGTCTGGGACAGCAGAACTTCCCCCAGAACCGATCGGAGCACCCAGAAACGATCCTAACTGCTCAGGAGTTGCCGAGAGCCCCCACCCCAGACCTCCGGACACCCAGAGTCAGAGGGCAAAGTCTACCAGCTTCTAGAAGACCAATATCTCGGGCCGATGCCAGATACCGAACGCATTGGGTGTCGTTGCGTATATTGACACATTCGGGTTGATACGCCTATAGACAGTGCAACCGTTGGGTTCGACGCAGTACAAGGTCGGGAAAAGGTAGATCCGTCTACGGTATGTATGTTCCTAGACCTTTGCCATGCAATCGGTGTTTCACCCCGATTCGGGTTCGCAGTCCTGGGACCCCAGCAGGTGCAAGAGCCCTGATTCATGGCCTTTGCTTGCAACCAGGAGGTGGTCTGGGCTCCTCGATTCTCGATCCTATTACGACGTCGTCGACGACGACGACAACGAAAGCCGCCTCACTTCTGACGGCCCGTGGCCTCCGCACTCCAGGCCGCTCTCGAGTCCCAGGACCCTGCTCACGCAGGCTCCTGAATGCGAGTCCACGTTTTCCGCCCCCCGGCCTCCCCATCGCGCTTGTGACGTCTCGTCGCCCCGCGGCGGACCGTGAGGGACCATTCTGAGTAATGGTCTTTCGCTTCAGGCAAGCGTTGGCCGTCCAGACGGCTCGTGCCTACGGTGAGTGTTGGCCTCGGGGCGTGCCCGCGGCTTGGTCCTCAAACAAACAAGAGCCGTGCCACCGGTTGTCCGATCCCCCGCTGCAAGGACCACGTGGCCTCCGCTCTCCAGTCCGCCCTCGAGTCCGAGGGCCTGGCGGTGACGCGCCGCGCGGCCGGGTCGATTAACAAGCGCGCATACGCCGCCGAGGCCGGCGTCGACTTGGAGCGCCTCGAGGCCGACCGGGAGTTCAAGGACTGGGGGACGGGAATCGGGCGGACGGCAACGGGTGGGGGCAGTATTCGACTACACGTAAGAGTGACCCTTCGCCTGAGTGATCTTTGGTGCGGGCCCGATGGGGTCCCCCGATCGCCGAATGCGATGCGATAGCAGCGTCTTGCGCGCTCGGGTTTGGTCCCCCCGCGGCCCCCAAAAAGCCACGCACCAAAGGGCACTCTCACCCAGGGGTCAGTCCTGCGTGTAGCCGAATTACACATGGGTGCATCGAGAATCCCTTAGGAGAGTGGTCCTACAGGGGCCCTGGATGGCCTCTGAACTGCCACCGCGGGCTCAAACGGTGCACAAGAGGTGTACGCTTCTTCGCCTCCGTCTACTGCCCCCCCGTTGGCGAAGCAGAAGATCAGGGGGAGTGAAAGGATCCGAGGGGCAGAAAATCGGAGGAGCAGGAGGTCGTGATAATTCAGGGGAGGAAGCGATACAGATACCGCTACCCCTCCCTCGTCGCCACGGCTGGGCTCGCGGTGCAAGGATCCGAGGGGTAGAATCAAGGACGACGTCAGGTGTGAACGTCAGAGGGGCAACGAGGTTCGAGGTTCGAAGTGTTCGGGCTGTTTCATCGGTTCTCCGCGGTTTTCTGGCCTCGGGATGCTCTCCAGCAGCTGCGCCTCGCCGAGAGGCGTCCCAGGCTCGTCCCGAACGGCCGCCGGAGAGCCGAGGTATGACCCGAAAGCCGGATAGGCTCAGAGAGGGCGCATCGAACCCAATCGCCCATTCATCGTAGTTACTTCAGGGGCCCGATAGCCCACGCCGACGAGGACCGTGTGGTTTCGCTATCGGGGTCTGATTTCCGAGGTGTCGCCGATTCAAGGTCGATGTTCCCACCCTGAGCCAGCCCCCCCCCCGTATCGTCCCCACTCAAGACCGAGGAGCAGGAGGTCATAAGAATTGTGCGTTCCAAGATGTCCGCGGTTTCCCAGGTCTCCTGATGTTCCGCATGGGCTTCAGAAGCTAGGGCGGCTAGATACTTCAGAACTCCTGGAATGCATCCTGAGCCAATCGCATCATGACGTGACCCCTCGTCCTGTAGAAAACGGCATAAGCCTGAACTGTCCGAGGCCCACGCGGACTTCGTGGGTCGACGCTGGGCACTCCCCCTCCTGGCGGCGCCTCGGGGCGCTCCAGGGAAGGAGGGCCCAGCGCCGAGCCGAGGGTTTCTGTTTCTATTGTGGCTGCCCTCCTCTATGAGGAGGCGCACCGCGTTGCGCTGGTGCGGCACCACCAGTCGCGCAACCGCGAGGAGCCCGACGTGAGCGCGAGGGCCCAGACCTTCCCAGACCTTCCCGCCCCGCGACCAAAAAACTCGGCGGGGGGCTCTTGGTCATGTTCGGCCTCCAGAGGCCCTTGCCAGGCTCCGGGCTCCCAGACTGTCAGACGACGCCTCGGAACGAAGACCAGACCCCGGGAGAAAGCTCCAGGCGTCATGGGTCCACGTGGTGAGAAAGCGGGACACGGCGCGGAGGTCTGGGGCGGAAGGGAAGGGGGACGATGAGAGTCGGACGGGGCTGGGACGAGGACAAGTTCCAGAGCGTCCTTGAACGCGTTCAGAGCGTTCCTGAACGCTCTGAGAAGGCCACGGCGCTCGAGACATTCGCCAGTTCCGCCGGAGATCAGAGATTCTCGATTATCTTCATCCGATGTTATCCTCGTCCTGGCTTCGTCTTAGAGCGGGAGTGAGAGGAGGAGGCGTTGCTGGCGGAGCGCCGCGCTCACCAGGAGCGCCAAAGGCTGGCACGCGGAAGCGAAGACTGGGGGCTGCAGTTCCCGCTGCCAGAGGGGCGACGAAGAGGAGGAGGCCGAGGCGGGGGTCAGCCACGCGCAAGGGGGGGGAGGGGGAGGGGGGAGGGCTTCTTTGAAGCACCCCTGCTTAGAAGGCGCGTGTCTATAGATGTAGGGCTGGCGCCTCCTAAGAAGCAGCCTCCTCCTAGGGAGCCTGCCCCCCTCGATACCCCCTTATGCGCGCCGCCAAGGGGGAGGAGAGGGAGGGGATGAGGTTTTTGGACACTGGAAACTGGATTAGCCCACCTCTGGAGAGGCAGCTGCCGAAGAACGGGTGAAGCGCAAAGGGCGAGGGCGCGTCTGTTGCGCGTTCCCGTCCGTAGCGGCTGTCGCAGCGGACATCACGCATAAGGATGCGGTAAAGGGTGGTACCCCGAACACGTGCCAACCCATCCGAACACCAAAAGGTTATTGCCACCACCACCGTCATTACCTTACTCACAATTGCATTGCAAAGCTGTGCCACCAATGAGCGCACGGGCTGGTGCAAAACCAGCCTCACACTCAGCATGCATGTCAAAGGTGCGGGAGCGACGCGAGCATGGGGCCCACGACAGTCAAATCACCATTCATGATGAAGGCGGAGGGCGGAGGGAGCTACAGGTCCCAATGATACATCGCAATTGGAATCAATTCCCCCCAACAGGCGCCCCAATCGGTCCCTCTCCGTCCGAGAAGCCGCTTTTCGCAAACATTGGCGTGGCAAGTGTGAGACATTTGTAGACGACCGCGGTCCACAAGGTTTGCAAAATGTGCAATCACGGGCTCCCTTCGATCGCAATGTGCCGCGTACCGTGCGGGGCGGGACAGGCGGCTCTGGCGAAAGCATTCTTGTGGCGGTTGGGAGGGCCAGCACGCCACATGGCGGAGACGCAGGACACCCTGCCCCTGGACTTTTCCTGGTCGCAGCGGCGAGGGCCCACGCTGCGTTCGCAGACAGCCGAGGGACCCCACTAGGCCTCACTGGGCACGACAGAAGTGGGAGGAGAGTGGACCCTGGCCCCAAGGCAGAGGAGGGGGCGGGGCAGGAGAACGCGGATGGAGGGGAGAAGCCTCTGCCAACCCAGACCTCCGGTGTCGGCATTGTGTCCACAGCGTGGACCCCTGCAGGTTCGGGACCCTCTCCCCTGGGACCAACCTGTCATCCCGAGTCGCTCTTGTGACGGCCCCGGGGCCCGATGAGGGCTCCGAGAGGTCGAAGAGGCGGAACATTGAATCCCGACATGACGGTTGGCACGGCCCGAGACTTAAAGGCCAGCGGCGGCGGCGGCGGCGGCGACGGCGAGGACCCCAATTGGTGCTTGGAGGAGGTCTGGGCCGAGGCCGTGGCGGCCGGGGCGGGCGTGCTGCTGATGCCAGACTTCCGCTCGCTCTCCGACCTCCGTTGGTTCGAACAGCGCTGCGGAGGGGCGGGGCGCTCGCGGCGGGCTCGGCATGCACATCCTCCCCCCTTCCCTCTTTGGCGGCGCGCACAGGGGGGGTAGGGGGAGGGGGGAAGGCTTATTAGAAGCACCCCTGCTTCGTCGAAGGCGCGGGCCTTGTCTGTTGATGAAATGACGGCGCCTTCTAAGAAGCAGCCTCCTTCGAAGAAGTCTTCCCGCCTGCCCCTAACCCCCTTTGTGCGCGCCGCCAACCCTCCCCCGAGGTTCGAGGTCTTCGGCAGGTCCCTGGAGGCTCTTCCAGCTTCAAGATGTTCTCCAGCAGCTGCGCCTCGCAGCGAGCGCGTTGCCCCCGAGGTTCGGCCCCGAGGGCGGAGGAGGGGTGGTGCTGTGGCGAAGCCGTGGGAAGGGAGGGAGAGGCCGAGGAGGAGAGAGGAAGCAGACATGGCAGGATCAGGTGTCAGCTCGCGAGCCTCGCGCGCCGCCTCTGGCGCCCGCTCGAGCGCGCGGAACCCAGACTTCCTCACGTCGCGAAAACTCTTCGAGGATCGAGGCATGATTGGGCCTCGAGGCAGCTTCTCGACGCCAAGGCTGGATTCGCCTAGAGATTCTAGTCAGCACGCACTCCAGGAGAGGCTTAGGGACAGCTCTATACTTCTGAGACCCAGAAATCTTTTCGGTGCAAAAATGTCAACAAGATAATTATTTCTTTGTAAGTTTTCGGCATACTGGGCCTTCACGGGGCCCTGGGACCGTCAAATTATGTGCCCCAGAGAAGCGCGCTAATAGCAGCGAAGGTGAAGAGGCGGGTCGAGGAGTAATCAGGAGGTCGGCGATTAGAAACTTGCATTCCGACGTATTCCTCGGGATTCCCATGAAACGCACGAAGTGCGGTGTACGGCCACGTGCACAGGAGTGTATTCTAACCAGGGATCGTGGCCGTGTGGACTAAAATAGTAGCTGGCAGGGGGGCGAGAGCACTATTCGTGAATAAATGCGTGACGAAGTCTCAAGCGAAACGGCTGGTGGACCGGACGGTGTTGGGCTCCCTGGCCCCCCCTCGGGACTCCTCTCTTGCACTTTTCTACTATCAGAACCCTCCTCAGCGAAATATCACGACGGGGTGTTTTGCTAGGTCTCGCGTTTGAATTGTATGACGCACAAAGGTGGCCATGTCATTGATAACCAGTAGTCTCCGCGCCCTAGATCACGCCGACCCCACGTAACTAACGGGAAAATAACCAGGGTGGGAGGGAGGCACCAGTGTCAGCGGAAAACCAACTTGGGTGAGTTGTTTCGAAGGCGCTTCGGAGTGCATCTCGGCCGAATCCAGTGTCAAAGTGCAGCGAGAAGGGCCCACTCTGCAGGCTCGGACTCAGCCAGGCTCGTCAGCAGGAGCAGTCAGAGGCGAACCGCACTGGAAATCAGCCGAGTTTGGTCTGAATGGCCTGCGATTATCGCGGGAGACATGGCCCTACAGTCAAGCGCTGGAGAAGTGGCTCAGGTGCTCGTCGGGTCCTGGCTTCGTAAGGACCGTTTTGGTTCTCTGGGTCCTTCCTTCGGTTTTCGTCAGGCATTCGCAGATGTGTGTGCAGCTGGAGCTCCAAAGGTGGCCAGGCTCCCTTGCAGCTGCAGGTGTCCTCGCCCTGGCAGCGATGCAACACCACCGCCAGCGAGTCCAGCCCCCGCACGAGTGGCCGACCATGGCCAGTACCACGCCTTTGGCACCACGAGGAATTCCCCGCAGGAGGGGGT
Organism: Prorocentrum cordatum; assembly: GCA_963575745.1. Taxonomy (NCBI): domain Eukaryota; class Dinophyceae; order Prorocentrales; family Prorocentraceae; genus Prorocentrum; species Prorocentrum cordatum. The sequence continues at coordinate 1,553,417 of CAUYUJ010016171.1, read as the reverse complement.
GGAGGAGGAGCTTCCACCCTCGGCCGTGAGCGCTGCCGCGCGGCCAACCTTTTGGGGCTCAAGCCCTGGCCACCCTCCTCGCCAGGCGCCCTTGCTACCCTGAGGCTGTCAGGCAGTGCCCTCGGGGGGCCGCCGTTAGAGGGGTTACACCACCCACCCCTTTCCTGGAAGAGGTCGAGCATCGAGGAAGAAGTGGTGATCGAGAATCGGTGCGGCTTCTGGGCGTTTCCGGGGCCCACCTCTCCCTCCGACCTCGGGCCGCGCGTAATGAGGGGGCGACAAATGGGAGGGGCAGCGAGGGCTGCATAAATGGAGCCCTCTAGCAGAAGAGGGCATTTCTAGTGTCCGGAAAGTGCACCTTTCTCCTCTCCCCATTTCTCGCCCCCCCTTAGTTCACGCCCAACGACCCCAGGAGAAGGTGGCCGCCCCTCCTCCCCCAGTGGCGACCCTCAGTGGCACTGCTCCAGGTCTTCGACATGGAGCTGGAGCGGACGGGGTCGGAGGATGGCGCCGCCCTGCCGGTGCATCGGCGATAACCGGTGCGGTTTGGAGCCCGATCATTTCTCTACCCCGCAGTCGCCGATCTTTCGACCCGATCTGCTCGGGCCCCATGCGGGGAGCCTCCAAGACTGCCCAGGGCGGGGCGGCGCTGCGCGGCGGCCGCCCCGCCCTTTTGCTGGTGATGGCGGCCGTCGCCAGGGTCGCGGCCCTGCGCGGCAACTTCGTCCGCGCCCACAAGCCCAAGACGGCGGAGCAGCGGCTGCAGGAGGTGGTGAGGATCGGCTCCTCCTCCTCTTCCTCCTCCTCATCCTCCTCCTCCTCCTCCTCCTCCTCCTCCTCCTCCATTCCGTTTCCTTATAGATAATTTCTCCATGTCGCACCCCGAGGCAAATTGTTAGGGCGGTCTGGGCGTTTCGCCTAAGACTTCCTCACCATTTATGAGCCTGAAACATAAGAACTGGCAACATCTTAACACATGGAGGGCGGGTGGTTTTCAAAATGTGGCTCTCGCCTTAGCGCCGCGCACATTCGTTTTAAACGTTTGCAAGAGTTTCACGGGTTGAGGGCGGGTCGTTTTCAAAATATGGTTCTCGCCTTAGCGCGGCGCACATTCGTTTTAACAAGTTGCAAGAGTTTCACGGATTGAGGGCGGGTCGTTTTAAAAATGTGGTTATCGTTGTAGTGCCGCGCACATTCGTTTTAAACATTCGCAAAAGTTTCACGGATTGAGGGCGATTATTTTTCGATGTGTGGTTCTCGCATTAGCGTCGCACACATTCGTTCTAAAAAATTGTTAGTGTTTCACGGATTCCCATGATCGATGTACCAGAAATGGCATCCTGGAAGGATTCGGGTTTTCAGACGGTTGTCTTCCAACGAGGCAGGTCCCTCTGTGGAAATGAGCTGTTGTAGGGGCCTATGATGAGGGAGCTGGGGAGAGGGTTTGTTCCAACATCGTTGGTGACTCTTGGGATTACGCTGGTCCTCCTCCTCCTCCTCCTCCTCCTCCTCCTCCTCCTCCTCCTCCTCCGCGCCACTTTCCGCGTCGTCGGCGGCGAGCGAGGGGGGGAAGCGAGAAGGAGAAGGCCCTCTCAGAAGGCGGCGGGGCTCCTCAGAAGCCCTCCCGCCTTCTGAGAAGTGTTCTGTGTCTTCGGGGAAGGCTTAGGAAACTTCCCAGAAGGCCAGAGGACTGCCCAGCCTTCTGAGAAAGGCCCTCCCCTTCTCACTTTCACCCCAGGCTCGCGGCCGATTCTCGCCTCGGGGTGCTTGAAAGCAGCTGCGCCTCGCCGAGAGCGTTCCACGGGTGCCCGGCTCGGCCCGAACCACCGCCCGAGGCCAGAGGCCCGAGTTGTGACACGAAAGTTAGGCCTCCTCGCGTCGAGAAAGAGGGCCCTTCTCACTTCCCCCCTGGGCTCGCTGTCAAGCGTCGTGGCTTGCCTTCGGGGGTCCCCCTCGTCGCCGCGGCCGGGCGCGACTCGCAGATCTGCGCGGCCAGGGTGGAGCCCAGGAGCGGTCTGGGGCCGGGGGGCGGAGGGGGGGCGAGTTCGGGGCTCAAGAGACGGGGGTCAATGCAAACGGGGGTCGGCCAGAGCGCCGGATCGTGCAGGATCCTGCAGAGCTAGGGTTGCATTGACCCGGGCTTGGGTGCAGGATCCTGCAGGATCCTGCGAGGCCCGACTGACCCGGGTTTTTATTTGACACGGGTCAGTAGATCCCCGACCAGTGGGGGTGCACCCCAAAATTGATTTTCCCGTTGGATCTACGAGAAATATTAAAAAGCAAAAACAAAAAAAAAATGCTCCCTAGATCTACGGGGTATTCTACGTATGTTTCGAAGATCCAACGGGAAACAAATTCTGGATAAATGAATTTTGTAGACACAAATTTGGCGGAAAGTCATTGTGTAGTCGATCCCCTACTCGAAAGTTGCCTACGTCGTTGACATCGGGCCCGCGGCTGGCGTCGTCGATACTCGTCGATGTATCCAGCCCGTGTGGCTGGCGTCGTCGGGAATTGGGCTCGCGCGTCTGGCATCGATGATTCGCCCCCTGGCTGCCGTGACGGGCGTCGACCCGCGTGGCTGGCATCGGTAAAGTGGCCCGCCGCTAGCATCGTCGATGCATTGAGCTTGCGGCTGCTGGCGTCGTCATTGATTCGACATGCGGCTGGCGCGGTAGATGATTCGGCCCGCACGGTTGGCATCGAATCGGGCATGTGATTGGCGTCGTCGATTAGCTCGGCCCCCAGATGGCGTCAATGGACTCGCGGCCCACGAATTCGATGATTGGGCTCGTCAATGATTGGGCTCGCGTGTCTGGAGTCGATGCTTCGGACAGTGGCTGGCGCCCTCGATGATGTGGCCCGCGGCTGGCGTCGTCGAAACAATTGGCCCGCGGCTGGCGTCGTCCAATAACTTGGCCCGCGGCTGGCGTGGTGACGTCCCTCGACTGGCACCGTCGGCAACTCATCCAGCCGAAGGCACCCCGCTTGACAGACGCCTTTCCCCCTCGTAAGAGGCCTTTTTCGGAAGCCTCTTGCGGAAGTCAGGCAGGCCTGGGACAGAGATGAATCGTTCCAGAGCGTTCCAGAATGCTCCCAGAGCAATCCGGAGCTCCATGGGACGACCGCTATGGGATGAACCGCCGGATCTCAGAGATCCCCGATTTATTGTGAAGGCTTTATGGCCGGTGCCGCCGACCCTCGAAGACGACCCCCATGATGAAAGTCTCAGTTGGAGTTGTTCGGGAAGGCTGGGACCAGACGCCCCGAAGAGTGCCCCTGAAGTCCCATGAGGTTCCCAGGAAACGTATGACGAGGAGCAAAGCTTGGTCAAGCTATCTGCCTACGTATGTGCTTTCCGCAGCCGCGAGTGTTCCTGGCCCGACGTTGTCCCTGTCCCCGCTCCGTCTTGAGGAAACTTCCTCAGACGCCTCTCGCGGGAGCGGAGGGTCCCTGCGCAGAGGCCCCATGCTCGGGGCGTCGCCACGGGTGCCGACCCTGCCCAGCGGCAGCACCCAGCGCTCCCCACGGAGGCCCCGCGGCCTCCAGCGCCCCCCTCGCGAGTGGCTCCGGAGTGGCGCGAGAGGCTTCCGTGCACCCTGGGCCAGGAGAGCCTCGGTGGCAACCCCTGAAACGCGAGGTCCGACGTTGCGAGCAAAGCTACGACATCGCGGCAAAGCACGACGGCCCCATCTTTCTGCGGCATTCGGAAGCGCGTGTCGAGCAGGACCGATCTGTGATGGCCCTTGGGCAGGAACGGAGCGAAAATTCCCGGGGTGGAAAAGTTCCAGCGCCATGATCTCAGGGGACGCGCGCGCCGCCGACCAGGAGCCCAGCCTTCCAGGTCCTGGTCGACACCGTGGTGGTCGCCAACGTCCTCGTGGTCGGCCTGGACCTGGACGCTGGCTCCTCGGCGCCGCTGCTGTTCGAGCTCCTGCGCCACGCCGTCGTCGGCCTCTACGTGGCCGAGATGTGCCTGCGGCTCGCGACAGAGGATCGATCGATCGAGGACCATCGAGCCTCCATGGACCTTCGATCGATCGAGGATTGAAGGATCAAGGATCGATCGAGGATCGAGGATTCTCGATCATCCTCCATGGAAGGGCACGGCGTTCTTCACGCTCTGGCCCCTGGCCGCCGCCCGCCCCATGAACATCTACGACCTCGTGATCGTCACGCTCGCTGTCGTGGACATCTGGATCCTTCAGCGGGTGACGTGGCTGTGGAGCTCCGGGGGGGGGGTCCCGTTGGCGTTGGCGTCATTCCGTGGGAACGTCTGGATCCTGCAGCGGGTGGCATTGCTGTGTAGCTCCAGGGGGGGGGGGTCCCGTGGGCGTTGGCGTTGTTCCGTGGGGGCATCTGAATCCTGCTCGGGAGACGTCACGTTGGCCCCCGCTCCGCGGGACTCCCCCGTGCTAACGGGCGCTGCTAGCGCGCATTGGGCCGGGACGTAGGCGGAGGGCACGAGGGGGAAGCGCTCTGCGCGACTCGGTGCGGCTCGGCAGCGAGGGCCCTGGGGACCAGGGTTGCCACCATCCCGAGGAGGGTCAGCATCGCCCGCTCCGTCCGCCTGCTGCGCATCTGGAGCGTGGCGCAGCACTTCCCCGTGCTTCACGACCTGTGGCTCGTTCTCACAGGCCTGGCGCGCGCGGGCAAAGCGTTGGTGTGGCTGGGGCTGCTGGTGTCCGGGGTCCTGTTTGCGTGCGGCGGCGCCTTCCGGGGGCTGCTCGGAGACCTGGGAGACGTGGAGACTTGCGAGGGTGGTCCCGGTATGGATTGCATAGACAAGCACGAGTTCTTCGGCTCCGTGTCGCGCGCGGCGCTGACGTTGCTGCAGCTGGCCACGCTGGACAATTGGGCGTCGCACGTGGTGCGGCCGCTGATGAACACCAGCCCGGGCCAGGTCCGCGGCGGGCTGGCCAGCCGAAGTGCTGGGAGGCCCAGGAACGGCGAGGCAGACCCCCCAGAGACCAAAAATGAGGGTCTGCCTGGTCGTTGCTGGGCCCCCCGGGCTGCCCTGGAGTGCCAGCTAAGCGCCTGAAGTGGCTGGCTTGGGCGAAAGGTGGATGCACATGAGGCGTTCGAGAAAAAACCTCGTCTTCGCAGAATCGAGACGTTGACATCTCGCCCTGGGCGGAACCCTGCAGAAGCAGGAGGAGGGCGGTTCTGCGGGCAGAAGACAGCTGGAGGTTCGGCAGAAGCTGGCGGAAGTCGACCCCCTGAGCGACATCAGCGTTTACGAAATCACCCAGCGTTTCTGGAATCGCGCATGTTATATTGCCGCGGAACGCTCCCCGCGCGTTCAGAAGCGCTCTGCAGCGGCCGTAGCGCCCGATGCAGCTTCCAGGCCCGCCAGTTCCCTTTAATTCACGACGTGCCTTCCTCCGTGTGTGGATTCGTCCCGCCCCAGTCTTGCTCGGTGCAGGCGCTGTTGCTGGTGGTGTTCGTGTTGGCCACGGCCTACGCGCTGCTGAGCGTGGCCGTGGGCCTGCTGGTGTACTCCACCGTCTCGCTGGCGCGGAGCCACGAGGCGCACGCGGACCACGCGCACAAGCAGGAGGCGCGCGGAGAGGGGAGGGGGGCCACGCTGAGCCGACGCCAAGGGACGCCTGCTCGTCGCCCTGCTCGACAGCTCCTCTGCATCGCCCTCCCCAGACCTCCCCTAGCTGCGAAAAAAAACATCACCTGGGCATCGCTCGGACGTGTGTTTTTTTGATCATCGGCGAGGGATATCGAAGAGCATCTTGGACCATCTTGCGAACGATAGACGCACAAAGTCGAACAATGCACAGGGAACGGACGTCCAAGCGATGGGCAGTCACTGCGGGAGGTCTGTGCCCATGTTCGGCCTTTGGTTGCCCTTGCCAGGCCCTCTCGGGGCCGTCACAAAACTGCTCGGGATGATAAGCTGGTTCTGGTGAAGAGGTCCAGACCTTTGGATGTTCACGTTGTGAACAAAATCGCGGCGTCAGAGGTATGGGTCGTCCTCCTCCGTACCCGTTTTTGTTCAACCCGCTGTGGTTCGAGTTGCCAGGCGGCTCAAGGAGGCCGTCGGGCGACAAGCGTGAGGGGGCGCGCCTGGAAGGCAGCATGGCTGAGACTCGCATCGTGCTCGGGTTTGCGTTCCTGGGTCGCCGAGGCGGACATCTTCTCGCACGCGTGGTCCCAAACGGTGGTGGACTTGCTGCTGGGCGAGGGGGTCCACAGCCGCTCCTGCCAGAACGGTGGCCGCCAGTCCGCGAGAAGTGGGAAGCGCCGCTGGAGAGCGTGGCGGCAGAGCAGCGGCGGCGACCAGAGTTGCGGCGGCTGGCGCGGCAGACTGCCCTCGCGGAGCCGCCGCCCAAGAAACGACCGCGGGGCAAGGCTGCCCCGTGCAGCGTTCCGCAGCCGATGGGCCAAGGCCACTGCATCGAGCAGGGCTGCGATGTGCAAAAACCTCGCGCGAGGTCGAAGAAGGCCGCTGAACAGTTGTTCAGTCAGCGGCCGCACGAGGATCAGACGGCGGTCGAGCAGCCGCGGGGCGCGCCAGAGCACAGCGAGGCGCAGGGAAGAGGGAACGCGCGAAGCGGGGGAGGCAGGAAAGGCCGAAAGGGCGAGGGAGCCACATTCAGGCAATGTAAGTCCTCGTGTGCGTGCCGAGGTATAAGTTATTGAAGTGCGAGGCGAGCATGAGGGTGGGGGCCGAGCCGCTGAACAAGAAGCAGGCCAAGAAGCGAGCCTGGGCGGCGGCGAAGAGGGCTGTGAAGCTGCTGACCGCGAAAGCGGCACAGAAGCAGAGGACCTGCTGCGCGGCCAGTAACATCGCGAAGACGGCCTTGTCGCAGGAAGCGGCGATGTACACCCCCCCACACCAGATGCCCCCATGCTGGAGGCTGCGCTTGGTCCGGGCAACACCAGACTGTCGACGGCTCCGAGGCGCCGGCCACCGAGAGGCATAACATCTGCGAAGTGGTGGCCTGGTCTACAGCGGGATGGCAGAGTTGCAGGACGGTCTGGTACGCTGTCAGGGGGGCCCAGTCGGAGGGTTGGCCCACGTCGGCCCTGGCGCAGCTAGCTGTCGAGTTGGCGGCGGCGTTCGCTTCGGCTGCGGCGGCAGCGCGAGACGCGAGCTGGGAGAGGTGGCGGGGCAGGCGCGCGGCCACTCGAGGGGGAGTGCTGCGGCCCATGCCGCTCCGGATGTGGTGGCTGCGATTTCCCAGGCCGGCTAGCCCCCGTCTAGGGGGCGTCCAAGAGGGAGGGCTCGCAGGTGAAAGCCAAAAGCACGTGCGCGGCCAGGGGGCGCCGAGGGACCGCAGTGAAATGAGAAGGGGGGACATGACATGCGGGCAGATATCGTGGCCCCGGCCATGAGATGCACCCCTCCCTGGTCATCCCACCCCCCTCGTGGACGGCCCCGACCGTCGGGCTCCTGGCGGGCCCGGGGGGGTGATGGAGCCTCCTGCAAAGTCGCTTGAGGGGAGCGCGTGCTGACCGCCGAGGTGCTGTGGCAGGGGTGCGGCTGCCCCATGCGCTATCGCGGCCAGCGCGGTTTCGCCGGGTTCGGCGCGGTCACCTCGACTTCCAGGAGTCTCTGCGGTTGCCACTCGCGGGGCCTGATCATCATCGCCTTCTTCTGCCTCCTCATCCCTCTCTTCCTTTCATCCTCCTCCCCCCGATCCTCCGCAAAAGGGGGCCTGCACGCAGTTCTCGTGCGGGGTGGTCCGCCGCGAGGGCGGAGCTCGGAGGCTCCAGCCACAGCGCGCTTCTTGGAGACCACCCTCCGAGGGCTGGATGTCCTGGCTGGACTCTGGACTCCTCTCTGTCATCCTCCTCGTCTGCCTCATTCAGCTCCGCCTCCGCCTCCTCCTGCCCCTCGGTCGTCATTTTTTTGTCCTCCACGACCCCCCCCCCCCGCTCTTACTCCTCTGCTGGGTAAGAACCCGACGCGACCCCGCTTTGGGGAACGTTTTCTGGGGCGCATTGCTTGGCGTTGCTTGGCATTGTGTTGAGCTGCTTGGCGTTGTTTGGCTGCTTGGCGTTGCTTGGCATTGCTTGTTATTGCTTTGCAAAGCCGGGGGACACGAAGAACAAGATTGGGGAGCCCAAGGGATCCAAGCAAGCAGCAGATCAGGGAACCCGGGGAACCCGAGGAACAAGAACCGAGAACCCGAGGAGCCCAAGCAAGGAACAAGATTGGAACCCAAGGAGCCCGAGCAGGAAACACGATTGGGAAACCCGAGGAATAAAACCAGGGAGCCCGAAGAAGGAAGGCAAAGAACAGGACCAGGGAACTTGTAACTTGAGGCTCGTGTAAGTAAACAAAACCAGCGAACCCCAGGGAAGGCCCTCGTAAGAAAACAAATCCATGGAACCGCTGGGAATGCCGGCGACGACCCAGCCAAGCAACCACCCTTTTCTTCACAAATAAGTAAGGAATCCTTTGGCAAAGCCTGGTGGGGGAATCGTCAAGCAACACATAAGTACGAACTATTCGTCCTCGTTGGTTTCCTGTTGATCGTCCGTCCTCGCCCGCCACCAGGCACAGATGCACATCAAGTTCATGGTCAAGTACCTCAACACCAGCCTTTTGATAGCGGACCGCAGAACACTCGACCTAAAGGAGTTGAGCGACGCCATGTCCAACCCGAAGTTCTTTGAAGCCTTCAAGGAGGGAGGGAGGGAGGGAGGAAAGATGGATGGAGGAGAGGCAAAGCAGAGTGCAGGGAGGGAAGAGGGAGGAGAGAGGCAAGGAGGGGGAAACGAGGGAGTGAGGGGCAAGCAAGGCGACGAACACCACGTCTTTGAGTGGCGCGTCCAGAGCGAGTTTCATGGCGCTGGCCAGCAGGACGCAGCTGAGTTCCACGACGTTGAGCAGCACGGCGAGAGCTGGCAGCATCAGCCTCCGGTCCGGAATGGAGTCATGCAGTGCGACGAGCACCACGTCTTTGAGCAGCCCGCTTGGGACCAGCAGCAAGACGCCGCGCCGTACGACGTAGTCCAGCACTACGACGCTGAGCAGCAAAGTGGGAACCAGCATCACCTGGGTCAGATCCACGAGCGAGAAAAGCAGTGCGACGAACACCGCGACTTTCAGCCGCACGCTCGGGACGTGCAGCACGATGCCGAGCTGCACGACGCGGTCGAGCTTCAGGACGTTGAGCACCATGACGGGAACCAGCAGCAGCGCGAAGAGCACCAACGTCTCTGAGTTGGGCGTCCGGGACCAGCAGCACGCTGAGCACTTCTGCGAAGTTGGGAGACGCCACGTCGAGCAGTATGACGAAAACCAGCATCATCAGCTCTGAGTCCACGAGGAAGAGGCAGCGCCATGCCCGCCAAGTCTTTGAGCAGCACGCCCAGGATCCGCAGTACGTACGACTGAACAGCACAACGGAGTCGATCCCCACGACGATGGGCAGCTCGGCGAGCACCAGCACCCTCCACCTCAGGTCCGCGATCGAGACAAGCGGTGCGGCGAGCACCACGACGTTGGGCAGCACGACGGGCACAGGTAGCATCCGCCTCAGGTCCACGATTGTGACAAGCACTGCGTTGAGCACACCGTCTTAGAAGAGCGCGTCCAGGACCTGCAGCATGACGCTGAGGAGCACGACGAAGTCGCGCACCATGACGTTGAGCAGCACCACGTAAGCTAGCAGCATCAGGCTCTGGTCCACGAGCGCGACCAGCAGTTCGATGAACACGTCTTTGAGCAGCGCGTCCAGGACCAGCAGCACGGCGCTGAGCAGCACGGCGAGCACCACGTCTTTCCGCGGCATTTATCTTGCGTTCAGCTCCTCGTGCGACAGTGGGAGGGCGGGCGCACAAGCACAGGGACGTCAGGAGCATGATGTGTACCAGCAAGACCTCGTTCGGCATGGACAGGCCTCCACCAGAGGGGCACGCGCCAGCAGCGCACGATCGCACGTGGCGCACATATAAAAGCTAAGCGGTTGAACTCTGCAATCTGCGCCACATGCGATCGAGCGCTGCTGGCGGCCACCCGCAGGACAGCTCACCGAGCCTGACCAGGCATGATTGGCTACCGTAGCCAGGGCCCTACATGGGAGTGATCCTCGACGCCGCTTTCGTTCTCACCAGCTTGTCGTGCGACATGATGACTCGAGGTCTCTTGTTCGCCACGTGCTGCGATGCTTGGCTCCCGACTTGCGCGGGCGGGCTGGTACAGTGCGCCCTCTTGGGACAGGTGTCGGCGCTCTAGATCAGCACGTTGATCTTTGGGAACCCTGTGCCGCGGGTGGCCTCACAGGCCGTGTTGCGCGGCGGGTGGCGGGCGGAAATCAGCGTAATTGCTCGGGGGTTCATGGGAGGCGACGTTCGCATGCGGCCTTGACTTTGACGGCTCGACAGCGCCAGCGCGGTCGCGGCGGGGAGCGGCTCCCTCGACGTTGGGATTGAAGGCTTGCCCCTCGCGCCCGCCTGTCATTGGCCAGCCTTTCCTGGCGACTCTTGTGGGTTTGGCACTTGACCGCCACCGACTCCGCACTCAGTCCCGTGCCCGCGCCAGGACCTGCGGGCCACGACATGATGTGTCGATGTCGTGCAGAACATGAGGGGATGTCATTGTCATGCTCTGGCATCCAAGGAACCTGCACGACGAGGTGAGGCCATACGCCCGTGCCCTGAGTGCGTGGAGGAATGTCTCGGCCGGCAATGAAACTATTCCTTTTCTCGTCCTTCCCCTCATCATCATCATCATCATCATCATCATCCGTAGCCATTTTGGCTCAAGCCATTTTGGCTCAAGCCGACGGGGAGCTCGAGCTGCTTTGGGAGGCACAGGGCCTTCGGCAGGGTGTGCGCGGTGAAGGTGCTTTTATTAGCCCTGTCAGATCCAACTTTCTAGTAGGTGATCTGGCAGCCGCGATGGCCGCCACTCTCTCCATGGACCAGAAGATGGATCAGTTGTTGGCGTCGATGTCCACCGTCGTAGCCACCGTCAACGCCCACGACGCAAAGTTCGCCAGCCTCGCCAAAGACATGGAGAGCATGAAAACCGACATGCGCAAGGAGGTGGACACCAAGTTCGAGCTCATGCAGAACCAGATCACCGCCCTGCAGCAGCGCAACGTCCACAACACAGGCGGCGAGGCCTCTGACGACATGGTCGACACGTGCCTCACGGTCTCTCTGCTTAGCGCTCAGACAGACCAGAAGATCAGCGTCATCAATGCCGCATTGGAGGAGCTGAAGACCTCAGTTGCTTCGATATCTCGTCCACCATCCACGGCATCTGGCGGTGCCAGCACTTGGGGGACCGCAACCACACCCCGTGGAGAGACCGCCGCGCCTGCTGACAGGCGCAAGCTCTGGGTGCGAGGGTTTCCTGTCAAATTGATGGCCTCCGCTTTCGACAAGCACTTCGAATTCCTGAAGACCCTTCTCTCGCCCACCTACCGCGACAGGTGCACCGCTATCACCAAGAGCTGCAAGTACGCCTACGTCATCATTTTTGAGAACGCCGACGACGCCAAGAATGCATTGTTGCAGCTGCGTGCCATGACACTAGAATGGGGAGATGGCAGTGGCTTTCGGCATCGTCTTCGAGTTGGCACTGACGAACCCATCGATGTCCGCAAGAAGGGCTGGGTGCTGGGCCAGGTCTGGCAACATATCAAGCAAGTCATGGTTGATGCTGGCACTTGGCGACCTGACTCGCAGCTACGCTGCAACAAGTACATGGGCCTCTGCTTCCTGGTCAACGGCGACCTCGTGGACGAGCTCGTCGTTCTGCAGAACGTCCTCGAGACCGACAACCCGAACGTCGAGCCCAACCGGGGCAACCTGAAGCGATACGGCTTCACCGACGAGCAAGTCGACAAGCTGCCCGAGCTGGTCACTGCTGCGCTTCGCCGCGAATAGGGGCGGAGTGAGCCAGTACCTGTGAGCGACAGCGATGATGAATTCGATCCTGAACGATTGCGAGCCCTTCTGCGAGAACGGGGGGAGGCCACCTCGATTTTGCCCGACTCTCCTCTTCCCGTGAATGCGCCAGCTATTCTTGATCCTTACCTTCCTGTTCCACTTTCTCCTGGGGGAGGTGATGCTGCTCCTGCTGAGCAGCGGCATCCATTTGTCATCTCTCGCACTGCGGGTCTTACTTCATGGAATACTCGTGCATTTTTTGGCAGTGTGTATGGCGATCCACAGAGACAGCATCGGAAACAGCAGATTTTCAGAAGTCTTGTACACCGCTTTCAAGTAGTATTTTTGCAGGAAACCCACGGGACCCAAGAAGATCTTTCCTCGCTGGATCGTGACGTGCCAGCTCACACGCACTTTGGCTCGTTTTGCTCTTCTGCGGCGGCGGGAGGCGTTACCATGTCTATTGATCCTTCCCTACTCCAGCTCTTTCAGGACATCCACGTTGAAAACATTATCGATGGACGATGCATTGCAGTTACGTTAACAGGCGAGAAAGGCACGTTGCAATTGATTAACTTTCACCTCGACCCCACCCTCTCCGACGTTGAGAAGGATCGTGTGATCCGCACTGTTGCTGCTCACGCTCTGCCTGCTGATCAGGCCACTGTCATCTTGGGAGGCGATTTTAACTTCTTGGAGGAGGGGGAGATGAGGACGTTCACAGACGGAAGGGAACCCACCCCTGAGAGGACTGCTGTTCTGCATATGTTTTCTCGGGTTTTCGGACACCTCGCTGAAGTTGCCCAACAAGAGCCCACTCATCGGTCTGGGAGGAGGGAGGACGGTGCGCTTAGCCTTGGACGCTTGGACAGGTTCTACATATCTTCTGCCACCACCGACATTCTAGATGCGACTCCACGGAGCGGAGTCATAGGTCTTGCTCATGATGTCGCCCAGCCGAGCGACCATATTCCTGTCTGGCTTCAGTTTTCGCCTGGCGGCAGAACAACCCCGACGATCCCCTCCTGGATTGCCAAACATCCTGATTTTGGTACTGAAGTTGAGGCTGCCATTGGTTCGGTTGAAATGCCCAGGGACCCGTTCGAATACCTCCTGTCCGTCAAAGACGCGATGTATGTTGCCAAGGATGCTTTGATGACTCGCATGTTCTTCCGAGGCCCCCACAACGACGCGCAGAAGTTATCGGTCTACCTTAAGTTTCTTCGGGCTGTTCGGGATGGCAAGTCTTGGGACATTCGGAGGTGTATCCAGGCTATTCCTCATCTTAGTCTACATGTTCATGCTGATGAATGTTGTTTTAGAGATCCGGTGCCATTTTATCGTGAAGTAGCCGAGCTTCAGCACTCTCTTCTCCAGCGAGAAATTCGCGAACACGTCGAAGGCGGCGGAGCCCCCGACGACGATCGAGGCCTCAGGTTGCACCAGCTTCTGCGACAGTGGTCCCCCAAAAGGCGCCGTATTGTTCTGGCTTCCGTCCCCGACCCCACCGGGTGCCCTTCGCCTGACCTGGAGGTCAGTGCTCAGAATCTTGCGTCGCACTGGGGGCGGGTCCATGCCGCGAAGCCTCAGGACAGGGGATACCACTTCCAGAAGACACTGTTGAGCAGTGAGATTCAGCAGGTTGCCCCAGGTATCGAGTGGACGCTCGACCTGCATAGCTTCATAGGTAAGCTCGTCGGCCGCAAGGACAGCGCGACTGGCCCCGACGGCATCCCATACAGTGCATGGCGGTTCGCTGGCGACGCCGCTCACAATGCTTTGTATCAAGTTTATCTCGCTATTTTGGACAATCCTACATATGGGCCCCCACATAAAGGCTTCAACGAGTCCCTCACGGTGTACCTCCCAAAGGCCATCCACCCGCACGAAGCTGGAACCTCTGAGATCTCTCGGGAAGCGTCTGTGGTTCGACCTATTGCCCTCAGCAATACTGATAACAAAATAGTATCCTTGGCCATATGCGAACCATTTAGCCAGCAATGCCAGTACAGCGTCCTAGGCTCCCAGACGGGCTTCGTGCGCAAGAGGTCTATGCTCGACAACTTGCTCTGCCTTGAGGCAGACATTCTTGAATATGCCTGCTATCGTGGCATGCCGCACGCAGGACTGCTCCTCTTGGATTTCCGCGCCGCGTTCCCGTCGCTGCGCCACGACTGGATCATAGATGTGTTAATCATGATGAATATTCCCATGTATATCGTGAATGCCATTCGGTTCCTATACACAGACATCTACACACACATATGCCTAGCAGGCAAAAAGTTTCCAGGCTACTCGATCACCCAAGGCATTAAACAAGGATGTCCACTGTCGGGTGCATTATTTGCATTATGCATCGACCCGCTGCTGCGCCGATTATCTAACTTGCTAGCTCCTGTTTGTGCTTCACCCCGTGCCTTTGCAGATGACATCCAGATCTCGGCATCCAACCTGTTGCTAGCTGTTCCGATTGTGCTGAAGAATGTTATTAGGTCCAGCCGATGTACTGGCCTGCTCTTGAACCTTGCCAAGTGTATGATCGTGCACACGCAAGAGATGCCAGACGACCAGCATTTCGCCTTATTCGAAACTGCTCGCACTAACGTTCGCTCGCTCATGCACGGCACCAGTGGCAAAGTCTTGGGTGTTTTCCTGGGCCCTGGTGGTTACAAGAAATCCTGGTCCGCTCCGCTTCAGAAATATATTTGTCGGGTCCGTCATGTTCGGTCGCTTCGTCTTGGGCTTACTCAGAGTATTTATGCATACAATTCCCTGGCCTTCTCGGTCCTCACCTTCGTGATGCAGCTATGTTACATATCGCAGGATGCGCTTCGCATGGAAACAAAAGGATTGCAGACTCTCACCGCGTGCCCGTTCTACAGCATTCCTACTGATCTCCTCCGCAATCTCTCGTCGGCGCTGCATTGGCCCATTGCCCCGCGCAACCTCGTGCTGGAGAATCAGGCTGCCATGTATCGGGTCGCTGTTCGATCCAAGGTTTTTGACAGCATTCGGAGGCGATTTCACGAGCTTGAGGAAGATGACTGGGATGTTCTAATGGTCAAGCGGTTCCCGACATGGCGTGCCGAGTCCATTGTTTTCCATTTGATTCACAACTACGAGCGTCTAACAGCCCTGCCGTGGAACCACTTCGACGAGGACACTCACGAGTTGCAGAAACAGATTTTGAAGAAGTTGATTTCTGAGGCCCCCAGTTGCTCCGCGGTTTTTCTCCTGGGCAACCGAATTCGTTTCGCTTTTCCTCTGGTTAATGCCTCTAGTATCGACCTTGCTGTGCTCAGGCTCAGAATTGCCTGCACGCGCGTCGGCCCTTTTGTGGCTGCTGCCATTCTCAAAACCATCTGCAACGCGTGGGCGACCTCTGCCAGGCATAGGCAAGGCCGTCTTACCTGTCGCTTCGGCTGCCGAGCCGCTGGCGGCGACCACGTCCAGCATTATTTCGATTGCCCTCATGTTCTGAGCCTGCTTCCCTCTGTCCTGCCCTCCCTGCCAGCCGAATATTTGAATCAGAGCCTCGATGCGCGCATGCTGTGCACCATGCCATGCCATTCTAGTCAGCAGTTGTTTTCCTTGTTTCTCGTCCACGACCTGCTCTTTTCCACCTTTAACTCCTTGAGGAGCTCGCACAGGTACGGGCCCGAATGCCTGCTGCCTCTCCTGCGCGCCCGCGCCCGGCACATCGCCAAGAAGGGGCGCGTCGTGCGGAGCGTCCTCACCAGGAGGCCCGCTGCAGAAGGCAGCTGAACGGCCCGTCTCTCTGACTCGCCCAGGGGAGTGCGATCATCATCATCATCATCATCATCATCATCATCCTCCTCAGCATCAGCAGCAGCAGCAGCAGCATCATCAGCATCATCATCCCCACAATCAGGCATCCTCATCTTCCACACGACCGCCAGAGGTTGCCGCCGCGGGGGGATATGTATTTCCCAGTATGGTTGGGGTCCCAATCCGTCAAGAAGCCCGCGAAACAAAAATGAGCAGGGGGGGGTACTCAAGACCTATAGCGGTAACTTGTTCAAGGATCGCTTCATCGTCGAGGCCACGGTGCCAGCGCCACGGACGAAGGCAGTAGCATACAGCCACGGGGTCCGAGAAGCGTTTCAAGGAATGTTTCGTGACGGCAAGATGAGCAGGCACGCGGCGCGTGCGCCAGCCGCCCTGGACAGGAAGACCAAAGAAGCAGTGGTGGAAGCGGTCGGGCGACACATCCCCAGAGATCCGACGCCGCAACAAAAAAAAGGAGCGGCGGGTTTGGGGCCGGTTTCGGTTTGTGGGGGCCTTCGCCAATTCTTGGGACCGTCAAAAAACGATTCAGGACGAAAAACATACCCTAGAGAAGTGGTCCAGACGTCCAGGGTCCACACATCGAAAAAATTGGAGCGGCCGGATGTCTGGGTCCGCCGTAGGCTTAGCCCCACGAGGTCAAAGCCCCGGCCAAATGGCAGTGGCTTCGAACATTGGCGCATTGGCGCCAGTGATTCCAAAGCCGCCGCCGCAGTTGCCCAAGCGGTGGTCTTGGCTCTCCATGGGGCCCCAGCCCGTGGATGCCCACCTGGGTGCCCACCTGGTGGCGCTGCGCAAGCCTCCAGGAGGCCTACGACCCACTGCCTGCGGCGGAGTAATCTGCCGACTGGCGGGGCAAGCTGTCTGCGAGGTGTTCAAGGACGAGGTTCGGAGCGTGCGCGGCGCCCGTCTGCACGCCGTCGGCAGGAGGGCGGGCTACGAGCCGGTCCACAAGACCTTGGCTGCTCCCACGGAAGTCCGCCCCGGCGGAGTCGGGAGTCGTCCTTGACGCCGCACTGCGCAGTCGGTTCGATTCCGCGTGGAAGGGTCACCGAGTCATGACTGGAGCAGGCGTTGCACGACAGCGCGCAGGCTCGGCTTGAGACGAATGCCGCCACGCATCTCTCCTAGGACGACGCTGACATTGCCATTGCCATTCCCTTCCGGGCCAAGCGCAGTTTGGACAAGCGCTCTCCTTTGTCCTCGGGCTTGTTCGTCACTGCGGCAGACCTCTAGCGGCTCTCTCCTGAGTGACGCGTGTTCTCTTACCTCGGCGGCATCCTTCGAGTAGGACATCGACTACAGAGCTGGATCACGTACCCAGAAGTTGATTTCTTCTTCGTCGAATCCACAACGACTAGGTAAAATGCTCGTAGATCTACGAACACCCCGCATATTGTTCCGTAGACTGGAGGCACAAATTCGAGGGGAAATCTATTTTGCAGCCGATCTCGTTTTCGAATCGCGGCAGATGGTCCGCCAGAGCGCGCCGATTCGGTCATGCAGATCATCGCGGCGGCGCTCACCCAGTGCACGGCTTGGCGCCCATTCGCGCCACGCCCTCCCGCGCCTGCGCCGCCGAGACTTGCCCAGGGCATATCGCCTCCGACGCGCGCGCACCCCGCCGGCAGCAACGCGGGAGAGTGGAGGCAGGGACGCACAGGGGCGGCGATACGGGGGGGAGCTAGGCACATGGTGGAACGCATCGACCCCCCATCGCCCATTGATCGCCGATAGAGGCCTGTGCAGATTCACTATCGGGGGCCTATCGCCGATCTATCGGCGATGCATCGCCGATTCCAGGTCGATGCATCCCCACCTATGCCAGTCCCCCCCTATTGTTGCCCCTCAGGCGGGGGGGGAGAGGGAGGGCTCGGGGCTCAAGGGACGGGGTCGATGCACACGGGAGTTAGTCAGAGCGCCAGATCTTGCAGGGTCTTGCAGAGCCAGGCGTGCATTGACCCAGGTTAGGGCGCAGGATCCTGCAGGATCCTGCAATGCCCGACTGACCTGGGTTTGCATTGACCCGGGTCGGTGCGTTCCCGATGGAGGAAGAGACGGGGGAAGGAGGAGAGTCGTCGTCTAAGACGCCACAGACTCTAAGTTTGGAAGAAACAGGCAAGAGGGGCTGGCCTACCCGAGCCAAGTTCGAAGATCGGCAACCGCAGCAGCCTGAGCCTCCGAGACCCCCACGGCAGGCACGCGAAACAGAGAAATAGACGAACATCCCAAGAACGGCGTCCCGACAGCAAGAGCCAGAGAGGGAGGGAGGGAGGAGGGAGTCGAACACGGTGGGGGCGTGGCTTAAGGAATGTGCCCAAAAGGCTTCAGACCCAGGAGGATCCCTTATCTAATGAGGGCGGCCGTGGTACCCATGGCCAATCCACGGTTGGAGTTCACTGGCATCCAGACCTTGGATTCTTTATCCAAAGGTTCCTTATCCAATACCATCATCTGTAAAAAAGGCAAAAGCATAAACATAAACTTTCGGAGGCCCGCGCGGATTTCTCAGATCGGCGCCCGGCCCCCCTGGCGGCGCCGCCAGCGCCGCCCTTGGCGCCCTCCGCGCGCCAGGGAGGGGGGTTCAGCGCCGATCCAAGAGATCCGCGCGGACCTCCAAAAGTTTATGTTTATGTTTTTTTTTGTGTTGCTCCTCTATGGAGGGAGAAGGGATGACGAGGAAGGGCGGGAGGAGGGAGGAGGGCCAGAGAGCGACGACGGAGGAGTGGGAGACGAGTGAGCGGAGGGCAAGGCCCTGGAGCTGCCTGTCGAGAGCGCCGCTGAGCTCTTCAAGCACCTGGATTCGAACGAGGCCGGCCAGATCACCATGCACGCGTTCGAGACCGGTCTTCGGGAGGGATAGAAAATATAAATCACCAGCAAGCTTCCAAAGGCCCCGTTCGGGCCCAGATCTTTCAGGATATTGGGCCTTGGCCAGGGCGGGAAACCACATCCGTAAACATGAATGTTCGAAGGGCCGGGCGGATTTCGTGGATCGGCGATGGACCCTGCCACGGGGGCCCAGCGCCGATCCAAGAAATCCGACGTCGTGAAGCAGCACAGCGCCGCCAAAGCTCACGATCGGAACCGTGAGGCATGTCGTCTGTCGGCATTTCTCAAGCTGGGTCGGTCCGCCGCGAGGGTCCCTGGGCCCGAAATGTGCCAAAAAGTGGTCGTGTTTTTGTTCACAAGGCATGGGTATGATGGTTATCCTGCCTCCTGGCAGTGTTCGGGGCATCACTCAAGTGGACTATTCGAGATGACCAGGACTCTTGACGAGGCGCGGCTGCTGGAAAGCACCCCTGCAGGAGCTCAAAACCTCCAGGAGCCCCGAAGATTTCCGAGGACGGCCAAATACCTCCCAGGAGCCCCGAAGACCTCGAGAGGCCAGCAAACAAGCCCCGACTTCCGACGCCGTGATGGTTCACGACATCCCCGCAGGATTAGGCCAGTTGAGCGACGCTTTAGAAAAAACGCAAAACAAACAAACAAACAAACAAAAACAACAAGAACTGGGTCATCTGCGCCGACATTCGCGCGTAAGCTGCCCGCGTAAGGTCGCGCGTAAGCGCCCTCGTTTCCAATGTAGCATGCCGCGCTGGCGGCCCGCTTAAGCCACCGCGTAAGGTCGCTATGGCATCTCGCGTAAGACCTTTTTTTCGTCGCCTAGTTTCCCATGCCCTGGTTGTTCATCCTGAGTCGTTCTACTGACTGTCATCAGCCACGCGCAGAGGAGGGTGGGGAGAGAGGGGAGGGCTTCTAAGAAGCGCCCCTGCTTCTTAGAGGGGCGCGAGCCTTATCTATAGATAAGGGCCCCAGCGCCTTCCAAGAAGCAGGCTACTTCTAAGAAGCCTTCCCCGTCCCTCAAGCCCCTTGTGCGCGCCGCCAAGTTTAGGCCACTTCCCCATACGCGGGCTGTTCATCCTGAGTCGTTTTATCAACGATCACGGGGCACGATGGGGGTCTCGGAGGTTGAAAGTGTCCAATAGATCGATTGTCGCGATAGTTTCACGATGCGTCAACGCGATCTGAGATCCGCAGGCCTCCAGAAGATGATGTCATCATCCAGCCGCTTCGACATCGCCATCCTTACCGCCACGGTTAACGGCGCGGCCGGGTTCGTCTGCGACATGGAGGGCCGCACCGACGGTGTATTGTCGGACCAGAGCCGGGCTCCGCCTTCTCCTGCGAGTGACAGAAGATGGAGGAGGAGGAGAAGGAGGAGGAGGAGGAGGAGGGGGAGGAGGAGGAGGAGGAGGAGGACGAGGTGAAAAGCGTTGGGGCGGGGCGACAATGCGAACCTCCTAGCAGTGGCGGCGCTCGCTCGTGTTGCTTGGACCTGCGGGATCGCCGCCGTTTGGTTGCACCCTCCCCCCTCGCTCGATGGACACGTCTCGGGCTGGAGTCTCCCCACCATTCTTCCCCTCACCCAGCAGGTGGGTGTCTCTTCCTTATTGGCCCCAGGGCTCCCTGAGGAAGGTCGCGTGAGGCTCAGGATTTTGGCGATTCACGCGAGAGACTTGGAAGCTAAAGTCGCCCAGGAGCTGACTACCTTCAACTGTGAGGGGGTGGGGTTGTCCGGTTGTCATGTTTTCGTCCCCCATTCATTGTTGCTTGCTCTCGTTCCTGCTGTCTTTTCGTGTCTCTCGTTAGGCAATCCGACTCCTACCCACACCGACTTGGAGTTATTGCATCCCCACCTTGGTGCGGAACTCGCATCTTTCGATTGCGGGGGACACTTACCCTTTTCACGCCTGCCCCCGCGATGGGGCGACGGAGGGCGGCTTGCATGTTTTTTAATCCGTAAGGGCTTCGCCCCCTGCCGCCGGCCCCCTCTCTCGGATAATGGGAGATGCAAAAGTTAAATCATGAGGTCTGGGCGCCGCCGTGAAGCAGTGTCGGGACCTGTTTGTTTTTCGACCCTGACCCTACGGATCTGCGTGAGGGGCGCCGCCGAATTTCAGAAATGTGACAAATCTCCGAAGTTTTTGGACCCTGACCCAACGGATCTGCGTGAGGGGTGCCGCCGAATTTCAGAAATGTTGCAAATCCCCTGTGTTTTTGGACCCTGACCCTGCCGATCTGCGTGAGGGGTGCCACCGAATGTCAGAAATGTGGCAAATCCTTTTTGTTTTTGGAACCTGAGCGCACCGATCTGCGTGAGAGATGCCGCCGAATTTTAGAAATGTGGCAAATCTCGTGTGTTTTTGAACCCTGACCCTACGGATCTGCGTGAGGGGTGCCGCCGATTTTCAGAAATGCAGCAAATCCCATATGTTTTTGCACCCTGACCCCACCGATCTGCGTGAGGGGTGCCACGGAATTTCAGAAATGTGGCAAATCTCCCGTGTTTTTGGACCCTGACCCCACCGATCTGCGTGAGGGGTGCTACCGAATTTCAGACATGTGGCAAATCTCCTGTGTTTTTTGACCCTGACCCCGACGATCTGCGTGAGCGGTGTTAATTCTTACCCACCCCAGCAATTCAGACAACACGTTCTGTGCGTGGTTAAAATGCCCGTGTTGGGCCTCCCCCCCTCGCGCGGTCCATCAACAAGGAACAGTGAGCAGCAAGCAGTCAACAAGGAATAGTAAGCAGCAAGAAGCAGAATTGTAACAGTGGAAACTGGAAGCTGCAACTGGTACAGGACACTGCGAACCTTAGCCCTACAGCCTGGTGGCCCCACAAGGGGGTCGGCGGATTCTCGTTAGCTGGATTGCCCCACCTTTTTCTCGCCAGCTATCTTTCATATGGGTTTCTCCTTTCTCAGGAACCAACCGATCGACCGAGACGGAGGAGGAGGAGGAGGCGGAGCGGGGGGTGACAGGGGGGAGGAGGGGAAGGAGGGAAGGAGGGGGAGGGAGGAGGAGGAGGAGGAGGAGGAGGAGGAGGAGGAAGAGGAGGAGGAGGAAGCGGGGGGCGGAGGTGACAGGGTGGAGGAGGGAGAGGAGGGGATGGAGGGAAGGAGGGGGAGGAGGAGGAGGAGGAGGAGGAGGAGGAGAAGGAGGAGGAGGAGAAGGAGAAGGGGGAGGAGGGGGAGATGCCTAGACTCTCCTCTCGTGGTGAAGAATTGCAGGAGAGTAAATGCCTGTGGGTGTCTTTACCAAGCCGCGGGGCCGACGGACAAAAGGTTCAGGGGAAAAGGTTCAAACCTCCCAGGGTCCCACGTAGCGAACACATAACGAAGTCGGGGGGTTGGGGAGAGGGTGAGGAGGAGGAGGAGGAGCAGCAGCAGCAGCAGCAGCAGCAGGAGGAGGAGGACGAGGAGGAGGAGGAAGAGGAGGAGGGGGAAGAGGAGGAGGAGGAGGAGGAGGAGGAGGAGGAGGAGGAGCAGCAGGATAAGGGCGAAGGAAGAGCAGGAGGATAAGGAGGGAAGGGAGGAAGCAGGAGCAGGATGAGGAAGGAGAGGCGGGAGAAGAAGGGGTGAGGAGGAAAGAGGATAGTATAAAGATTGGAGTGAGGGAGGGAGGGAGGGAACATGATTAACGAAAGGGAGAGGAGGAAAGAGGAAGGATGGGGAAGGAAGGTAAGGAGAGGAGGAAAGAAGAGTAGGAGGCGGAGGAGGAGGAGGGAGGTGGAGGAGGTGGAAAGAGGAGGAGGAAAGAGGAGGAGGAGGAGGAGGAGGAGCAGGAGGAGGAGCGCGCTCTCCTTTTGCCCTCCTCGGTATCTCATCCCCCTCGTTCATCATTCCTCCTCTCCTCTCTGGGAAGAGGAGGGAGGAAGGACGACCGAGGAGAGAGGGAGGCGCCGAGAACAAGCCACGAACCCCCGACGCTGACGGGGTCCCCAGAAGGGACCTTATGTGGGGCAGTTGTGCACGACACCACCGCCAAATTAAGCAATGCGACAAGTAGGTTTTCGCTGGCGAGCGATTCTTATGCCAGCCCCTTGGTCTCCGGAGTGGGCTCCGTTGAGGCGTCCAGAGGTCCCCAGCGGCCCAAGAAGGGCAGAACATCTCCAGCATAATATCAGCCGGGGAAGTATGAAGTGGTGGGCCCACCCCCCACCCCTCTCTCGGAGGGGGGACAGCGCTCCTGGTGGCGAAAGGTGCATTATTCTTCCTCGTTGTGACCTCCAGCCGGCGCCCGTGGACTCCTACCAAGGCACAGCCAAAAAGTATCGCCCATGCAGTAGCAACGTTGCTCAGAGTTTCGAAACCCTGGAAGCACCGGGTGGACTGGAGGTCTGAACCTCGCGGCTGCTCAGTCGGTCCCAGGGCAGCTTGGTCGTTCACGAAGTGGGTATTGCCCCCATGGGCGTCTGATCTGATCCTCCTCCAGAGCCGAAGCCAGGAACGACATCGGGACCGAAGCCACAGCTCGGGCCGGGGCCGTTGCTGGGGCAGGAGTGGCGGGACCGCCGCCGAGGCCAGAGTCGAGGCCGAGACCGTGGCCGGGGCCAGGGCCAGGACCGGGCCTCCTCCTCCACTCGGAGAGGACCTGCAGCGCGTACGCGGCTCGCTGCGGGGCGCCTTCAGCGACCTGCGCGGGCTGGCGCTGCGGGAGGTGGAGCAGTCGCCGGAGGTCCGGCCGACCGCACGCCAGTTGCGGGACCGACGACGACGTCGGCGACGGCGGCGGCGGCGACGGAGGCGGCGGCGGCCGCTGCGGCGACGGCGACGGCGACGGCGACGGCGACGGCGGCGACGGCGACCGCGGCGGCGGCGGCGGCGCGGGGCAGCGTGCGGCAACGACGGCGAGGAGGAGGAGGACGACGACGAGGAGGGGCAGCGACGAGGAGGACGACGGCGGCGGCGGCGACAAGGGGCGGCGTGGGGGGGGAGACGAAGAGGTGGAGGGGAAAGGGAGAGAGGAGGGGGGAGAAGGGCGAGGAAGGAAAAAGGGAAGCAGGGAAGCGAGGCCGAGAGTGAGGGTTGTGGGCCATCGGAAAGGCTTATTGCATGCCTCTGGGGTGCTCTTTGGGTGCCTCTCGGGGGCCTCTTGGAGACCATTGGCGGGGTCTCTTGCGAGCCTCTTGGGGGCCTCTTCTGGGGTCCAGTTTGGCGCCTCTGGGGGCCTCTTCGGGGCCGCTTGGCGGTCTCATGGGCCATCTTGGGACACGAGGGCTCGTTGCGACAGTTCGTGCTCGCCCAGCAGTGGCTGAAAAGAACGAACATCACACTTGCTGTGGAATTGCTTTTGCTGTCGGGAACAGCCATGCGGAACATCCCAACAGCGCCCAGGAATCCCCAGAATTCGTCGGCCCAGGGATTTAAGATTCCGTCGCATTTACATTCTTCATTACAGAGAATCCGAAGAGACCGTAGGACATTCAACTCATGCCTCGTGGCACGCTGGCGGAGTTATTATGCAGCTTCCTGCGGCAAGTCCCGCCACCGAGCCAGCCCAGCACATTGGGTGGCGACTGTTCGGGGGGTGGACAGGAGGCCGTAGCGTGTTGCACCTCGTGCGCCGAGAATTGGGAGAGCCGCAACATATGACGCACTCTTTCGCGTCGTGTCGAGTGTTCTCTTCTCGTTTCCTCCAGTTTTTCCGTCCGCTTGGGGGTTCCTGTGAAGCAGTCTTTTGAGGGCCTTTGGGCCGCATTCGGCCTGCTTGGGGCCCTGTTGAGTTGTCTCCTTGGGGCTCTCCTGGGCCTTCTTGGGGTCCTAATGGCCGTCTGGGAGGTCTCTTGCGGCTTGCGACCGTCTTCGGGCCGTCGAGGGGCTATCTAAGGCCGTTCTTGGGTCCATCCTGGGCCCTCTCGGGCCAGCTTGCGGCTTTGTTGGGGCCGTCCACGGGCCCTTGTGGGGTGTTTTGAGACAGCCTTGGAAGGTAATCATGAGAAGGAGCAAGAAGGGGAAGGCAGGCAAACAAGGAGGGAGGATGAGGAGAGAAAGAGCAAGAGGAAATGAAGCTGGAAATGCTCATTGCGGGAAGTGCAACATTGGAAGACAACCGTTCGAGAATCTTCAACCGTGCCCAAACACCAGTGTTGGGACTTCAGCACCGCAGGTCAACGTGATTGCTGCGTCTTGACATTCTTAAACCGAGCCAGAACATCATTCCTGTGACCCTGACATTGCGAGTCAACGTGACTGCCTATCTTGACAATCCTACATCGTGCCAGAAGGAACATCGTTCTTTGGACTTCAACCATACGGACCCTTGAAAGTGCTGCAAACTTGTAAGATGCTAAAGCAAGAGCCACATTTTGAAAATGACCCGACAGCCATCCGCGAAGCTGCTGCAAATGTGTATGACAATGTGCGCGGCGCTAAGACGAGAGCCACATGTTGAAAAGGACCCACCCTCCATCCGTGAAACTGTTGCAATTATAGTCGAATGCGCGGCGCTGAGGCGAGAGCCACATGTTGAACAGGGCCCGCCCTCTACCCGTGAAAGCGTTGCAAGTTTGAATGACAAATGTGCGCGGCATTGAATCCAGAGCCACATGTTGAAGAATGGGCCGCCCTTCAAAGGTAAAATTGTTGCAAATTTCAAGTTCCAGCGCCATAGATTGTGCGGAAGTCTCAGGCGACGCGCCCCGCCCGCCTTGCCGACACGCCCGGAGGTGCGACAGGGAGGAGTTATTTAATCGCTTCGCTCATTCCGCCGGCCTATTCGGCCATCTTGGAGGCCTTTGGGGCTGTCTTGGGGCCCTCTGGGACAGTTGTGGGCGCTCTTGGAGGCCTCTTGGGCCGTGTTGGGGCGATCTTGGAAGCCCCTTGGGCCGTTTTGTAGCGCCGGGAAGCTCCCAGGGGGAGAACGCCCAAAACCTTCAAAAAATAAAGGTAAATCGATAATTTCTGCCTCTTGGGAGGTCTCTTGGGGCCTCTTGGGGATCTCTTGGGGCCTCTCGGAGGCCTCTTGGGGGATTCTTGGGGACCTCGTCGGGCCTCCAGGAGACCTCTCTGCGCCTAGAGCTCGACATGTTCGTTAGGGTCCCTCGTCTGGGTCCGCTCTTGGAGCCGTCTTGGGAGTCTCTTCGGCCATCTTGGAAGCCTCTGGGGCTGTTCTGAGGCCCTCTGGGATTGTTTTGAGCGCTCTTGGAGCCCTCTTGGGCTGTCTTAGGGCGATCCTGGAAGCCTCTTGGGCAGGGATTGAAGCGCCAGTAAGCCTCCAAGGCGAGAACGCCAAAAAACTTCAAAACTGCAGCAGAATCACTAATATCTGCCTCTGCAGGGCCCTCTTGGGAGGTCTCTTGGAGGCCTCTGGGGGCGTCTTGCAGGCGCTTTGGACTGTCTGGAGGCCATCTCTGGCGTCTTGGATCGCTCTTGGGCCGTCTCGGGCTATGTTGAGCTCTCTTGGAGGCCACTTGAAGCGCTCCTGGAACGCTCTTGGGAGCGTGCTGGGACCTGGGCGGGACCTGCCCAAGACCTGGCTGGGACCTGGCCGGAACTTGCGGGGTACTTTTCGTCCAGGGACCCCCAGGGGCGGCCCCGCGCGCGAACTAGAATAGTGTTAACCAGTCACCAGAGATCTTAGTACGCCCTTGGCCCGTTGGGCTGGCGAATCTATAAGGAAAAGGGAGGAGGAGGAAGAGGAGAAGGAGGAGGAGGAGGAGCAGGAGGAGAGGAGGAGGCTATTGGGATATTGGGGCCTTGGAAGGATCCCTCGCATCCAGCGAACCGACTACTAATAGTCGGGTTCTTCGGGCTCATCACTCCCACCAGCTAGGAGCCGAGCCTCAAACTCGAGACGCCTCTCATCACGGCAAAACTCCACCGCCTCACGCGGATCGACAAAACCGTACAATTGCGCCATTCGGTACATGTCCAGGGCCTCGGATATATCAAACTCATACGACACGATGGGGTCGGCAGTCCTCACCGAGGCGCCCGGCCTCCCTTCCCACAAAGTTCGGACTTCCGCAGACGACTCCACGTAATCACCGAGTTTCGGAAGAGGGGACGCGGTCGAATTGGGGTGCATGCCTCTCCTGAGCCTAGACCTCTGGGTGGCGAGACCAGCAAAACGTGGTCCTAGGCAGGGCCTCGCGAGGCCTTTCCCAGGCCTGTGGCTGTGCTGGACACTCGCACCGCAAGAAATGCAGAACAAAACTGGCACACCTGACTCATCGCCGTGGACAGAGGCCTGCACAACGTTGTAACATGCAAACCTCCCAAGTCAGACAACTCACGCTCTCTAACCCAGAGAATGAAGGTGGGTCGGGAGGAGAAGAGGAGGAGCCGACAGGGGGGGGGGGAGCCTCGCCGTAGAGGCGCGCGGGGGTGGCCTCGAACAGGCCGTCCCGCTCCCGCAGCTCCAGGCGTTCGAAGAATTCGTCCTCAAGATCCTGAGGCACCTGGATACCGTCCAGGTCGAGCACGACTTCCGTGGTCCCGCCCACCCTCTCCGAGTCCCCAAACCCTCTATCATGACGCCAGCTGTGCAAACGACCGAGCCACTCGGCAGCGTGCACCACGCGTCTCTCGCAGCTTTCTACAAAAGATTCCTGCTCCTCTGCAACTTCCCACAACTGGGCTCCTTTACGAGCCCACTCATCAGCAAGGCGATGCTGGGCAGAGTCTCCAACTTTGGACCACCAAAGCTTCCACATGTGTCGGCGACGATTATCGAGAGACAAGGCGGTGGACGAGGAGGTGGCACAGGCCACAGACCCAGCACAATCACGGAAGACTTCAAGCGGCACGCCGTCATCACCGTCACACGGGGTTCACTAAAATTGGCCAGCATGTGAAACGAAAAATCTTCTCCGTCCCCCGCCCACTGGTCATGCCCCCACCCCCGCGGCACAACCCCATACATCCAGGCCGCGAATTGTCCAGCCGAGTTGACTTGGACAGCTTCCCAGCCTGCTCGACGACAGCCTCCGAATTTCGCGAGGAGGAGGAGGAGGAGAAGGAAGGACGAGGAGGAAGAAGCAACGTGAGATGAAGGAGGGAGGAGCAGTGTGAAAATGAAGTGGAGGGAAAGTTAATGCGGCTGGACCAAGGTCCGGTTGCGCGCGGAGGGTCGTATCTACAACTCCGCGGAGGACTTCAACCCGGTCCAGAATCCCCGCTACACGGACTGATCGGGGTCTTTTTCTTGTTCCCACCCTGCCTTGTTGCCTTCAATCTTCATCCGTTCATCATCATATTCCCCCTTCTTCCCCCGTACGCCTCCTCCCCTTTCTCGTCCTCCTCATCCTCCTCTTCCTCATCATCATCATCATCATCATCATCATCATCATCATCATCATCATGATCATGATCATGATCATGATCATCAGCAGCATCAGCATCATCATCATCAGCATCAGCGTCAGCATCAGCATCATCATCCCCCTCCTCTTCATCTTCAGACTCATCATGATCAGAGTGAGGGGGCCGAACGTTCATTGTCCCTGGGTGCGTGGCTGAAGTGGGGTTCCGCAGAGCGGATTGCTGTTGCGTGGTTGGTTGTTTCTTGTTTGTTGCTGTTGTCGTCGTCCTTGCCGCCCGCGACCCACCCGCGACCCGCCCCGCGACCCATTCGCGACCCGCCCGCGACCCACCCGTGACCCAGCCCGCGCCCGCCCCCTCTTTCTTATCCGCAGTTGCGGGGTGCTACATATTCCATACCCTCTTGCCTGCACCCCCTCCTTCCTCATCTCTCGTGCTCACTCTCCTCTAACTTCTCCTCCCCCTCCTCCTCACAATCCTCTCCCTCGTCAATCCATTCCCGCCTTCGTTTACTCCTTTCGTTCCTCTCGTTCTCCTCCTCCTGCTCCTCCTGATTCCTGCTTCCTGATGGCCTGAGGGATCCATGATCGCGGCCACTACCCCCCAGGGCAGGTCAGCCCAGGGGGGTGAAAAAGCTAGGATACTGTTACGACGTAAGGATGCAACAGACAGGAGGGGAAGAGGAAGGGGAGAGGACAAAAACCACAAATGATCATAACCTCGCGGAGGTTAGAAGAGCAGGGGGAAGATACAGTGTGGCGGCAGCAGGGTTGAAAAGATGGCGGCAGCGGTGGGGAAAAGGTTAGGGGCCTAGGGGCCCATGACGGGATCCGCCCCCCCTGCGGGTCTATTGGCCCTCTTGGGCCAGCGCCCTGGGGGGCGCCCAGGATCCCCCTCCGCAGAGGTGCCCTCGTTTGACAGGTGGGTGGTTGCGGCAGCAAGGGCCTGGGGCGTGTGAAGGTAGGCGAAAGCACGGTGACGCAGAGTGCGGAGGCGTGAGAAGGTGAGGCGAAAGAGGGAGCCTTACCTCCGCTCCTGCAATGCGTGGGTGCCCTGGTGGCGGCAAGGCAAGTGGCACCAGTGCAGCTGCTGCTTTAATCAGTAGGGCAAGCGTGCCGCTGACGCTGGATGGTGGCGGCCTTGCCCATATAGGGCCAGGGGGAAGACGCCAGGGCTTCTCCATCTGCTCATGGGAAGCCCCCAAGGGCGTCCCCGAGGCAAACGGCGGGGTCCTTGGCCTGCGAGCAGGCGTTGGGTTCCCAGCACGTATGCCTCGGGCCCGCCTGGGGGGGGGGGTCGCCGAGCGTGATGGGGGTTTGCGCCTTCCTGTCGGTGGCAGGTAGCCACGCTCGCCCTCGTGGCTGGCCACTCTCGCTAAGTGGGAAGGCATAATGGCCTCTCCCCCTACACATAGGAAATCCCCCGAAGCGTCCCCCATCCCCGTTACTGGTACTCTCCCTTGCAGAGCAGGAGTAGGGTACCCAGATCGCGGAGGTGGGGGCCGCTTGGGGGATTTCCACCGTGCGTGGGGGAGGTTTAGGCTTTCCGTGGCGGTGGCGCGGTGGAAGTGGTATTATCCTTCCGAACCTCCATAACCTTTACCTGACCCCCCTCCGTAGGTGATTGGCAGGCGACAGCTGCTTTTCGCACTTCGCTAAAGATTCCGGATGAGGTGAGGTGGAATGAAGCTGCTTGGCATGTTGATGCTGCCATATTGATGCTGCTTGGCGGCTGCGGCCGCGGCCGCACTTGCCCTTGCCAGGGCGGCTCGCGTGAGTCCTCGCCCGCTCCCTTCCCGATGAATCCCACCCCATCCCTCCGCCACAAGAGGGGGGGGTGAGGCTGGTGGGTTGAAACGGGGGGAGAGGGGCTGCGAGAAGGAAGCCAGGAGGGAGAGACAGTTGGAGGTTGGTAGAAGCCTTGGGGCTGGGTGCTTGCGTGTTGGCGGCAACGATGAGCCCCTGCCAGGTGTACCAATGAAGCGTCGTTGTGGGCTGATAGCTTGTTGCGTCATCTGCTCGGTTGGGGTGACGCCGTCAGTCCTCAGATTCGCTGGCGACGGGATGTCGATCGAGATGATATCTTGCGAGGTATCGTGCTGTCGGTCCGTGCTGCAGGCGTCTGACATTCCTGCTTGTCGTTCGGAACGCGTGCCGACTTCGGTGTCGTTGATGCCTTTGTTGCCCTCGTCGGTGTAGACATGTGGTATATAGGGCTTGTTTGTGTACATTTGGTTGTGATGAGAGCCGCGTGCAAGTCGGCCTCCCTGGCCATGTCGTCGGACTGCGACTGTGTAGATTGTGTGTGTTCCGTCCTCCAGCGGATGTTGTGACATACGTTGCACCGATGGTAAGAATTGATATGAGTCTTCGTCGTCCGTAGCGATAGCCGTTTTGAGGGCCTGTTGGATAGCGTCCATTATGTCCGCAGTGGTGTTGAGGAGTTCTTCGGCTTCTCTCGCAATCTTGTCAGGCTTGACGGTACCCTTTGGTTGCCTCATCGGTGCACCTCTCGTCGGTAGCTTTCATGTTCCTCCAGTGGGTCTTCTCTTGACGGTAAATGTTTATCTCTTGCTGCATGGCACGATATTGATCTGCCGTGCCTAATGCCACCCTCTGTTCCATGCGTTGTACTCGTCCTTCGGCCTAGATCGCGTTTTAGTGCGATTGCTATTCGTATGTGTTCATGTCGGTGAGTACTCTTCGTAGGTAGTGTTCTTTTTGTTGTGCATGCTCGGCGTCCCTGGTTCTGAAAAGCCGTTCCGTGTCAGTGGTTCGTTGTTGATATTATTATTGTGTATGTTTGATGGTGGTTTCCATGTGCATCTCCTTCTGCTGTAGTCGTTCATGGGCTAGCAGGCTTCTGTTCTCCGCGTCGCCCCACTGATTGTACAGCAGGATGTGGTCGTTGTGATCTTTGGTGTGCATCTGACACCTTTGCTTATATGCGCGCGATCTGCTGCTCGGCCTCCATGGTCATGTTGTGGCACTTTTGCCTTTCGTCCGCACTCGTTGCCGCCAATCTTCACTGCTGCTCCATGTTGGCACGGTCGTTGTTGTTATCGATGAGTTTCTTCTCTGTATTTTGGAGTTCCTCAGCTTTTCAGCCGAAGGTGCGCGTTGGACGTGGTTGTTGGCTTTTGTCTTCCGCAAGGCCTCCTCCAGCTCCTCGGTCCTCTCGAGGGTCGCCTCCTTTCGCATCTGCATGTGCTGGTGGAGGGATGTCATCGTCTCGGTAGTCTGCTTGGCACTCCGGATTTCGCTCAGGAGCTCGTTGTTGTGGTACCCTTGTGCGCTGGTTGCGTCTACAGATCGGTCACGTTCACGTTTTTGACTGCTTATTCTGCTTTTCTGAGGTGGTACTTGAGGTTCTGGATCTCGTTGTTGGCGTCGGTCCTGTTCTTCAAGTCGTAGGCCATGCGCTGGTTGTCCTCATTGAGGTTCCTGATCAAGGTGCCGACGTATTGACCTTCTGTAGTCTCCCCAGCCCTTGTTTGTCTCCTTGGAATCAAACCGGTCACACGAACAGCTGTACACCGTCTGTCCGGCCCCGCCGCCCCGGCCAAATGCCAGGGGGAAGGGGGGGTTGGACGACCGAGCGCGGGCAAGGACGCCTGACAACTAGGGGGGATACCCCGGAGGGGGGAAAAGGGGGAAGAGGGGGGAAGAGGAACCGGAAGGCGGAGGAAGCGGGCGCGCGGCCGTGGGACTTGAGCCACCGACCCCCACCGTTAGAGGCACGCGCCCGCCTGGGGAGGCAAGGAGCGGGAGAAAAGAAGGAAAGGGGGGGAAAAAGGGAGGGAGGAACACACACCGAACAAAAAAATATGGCCGGGAGGGAGGGGCATCTGACAAAAACTCTGGCGCGGGCGCGGCGCCCATCGGAGGGGGGATTTTTTGCAGGTCCCTGGCGGGGTGCGCTATCCCGCCAGGGCACCTCGGACAGTGCACCGTGGACCCTTCTTTGTGATATTTCGCATTGTGGGTTGTCGGCCTCGTCGTCGGCAGCCTCGTTATCGCTGTGCTGGTCGTCCCCGGCGTTGCTGATGCCCCAGTGGAGAATGATAAATTCCTCGATCCTGTTCTATAGCTCGACCATGTAGACCTGTATCTTGTGTAAGTGGGCCCTGGTGTGCTCATATCAATCATCCATGGTCTGCTTCGTTGTCTCGATCTCCCTAGTCTGTTGGGCCAGTGACACACTGTTGAGGATCGTGGCCTTGATGAAGGCGATCTGTGTCACGGAATATGTCGCAGGTAGTCTTGTTGCACTATGTTTGGCAATGGCCGTTGCGGACAGCCGCATTTCGATGTGTTTAATATTATTCCAGTCATCCCTCAGTTTGGGGTCGTTGGGTGGTAGCTCCAAGTCGTGCCTCCTGGTAGCGTAGATCCTCCTCATGGGCATGACGTTGCTGATGGTGTTGGCGATGTGGTCGTTGTAGTTCTGAGTTTCCTTATTTGTGTTTTGCGTTTCTCCATCAGGTTGACGTGTTGTCTTGCCCTTGCCATTGTTGTGCTTATCCTTGCCTTTCTGGGTCCCGTTGTCGGGCTCGTTGTCGTCGTTTGCGGTCTTTCCTTTACCGCTGTAAATGCTGCCCTTGCATCTGTGGTTGGGGCTCCAGTTCTTGTCGGGGTGCTCCTTGGCCCACTGGTCCGTCCAGTTGCGAGGCCCCCTCCAATTGCTGGCGTGGTGGGTCTCGGCGTAGTTGGTCTGTTTCGTGGGTGGTTCGATGTTGTCCTCCAGGGTGGCAGTGCCGTTCCCGATCCGTTCGCAATTGCACTCCATGAGGTCGGAATGGTTGGAACTTGTGGTGGATGTTGTGATGGTGGTTGGGCGCTGTGGTGCGCAGCGAGGAGCTGGCGTGCTGTGTGTAGAGCTGGTGCTGGATGTCGTGGTCAAGAAGGCCTCGTGCAGCGGCGACTCGTAGCAGCACTCGTGCTTGAGCTCGCTGTTCGCGTAGCCGACGGTGCAACGCTGGGTTGGTCGACGAAGTCGTGGTGTCCTGAGGGGAAAAGGATGCAATCGAAAAGGAATGTACAAGAAATGGTTTGGACACTGATATTGACTTGAATAATAAATAGGACAGGTTTACGATCGAGGCTGGCCCCAATGGGCAGGGTTGGCACAATGCAGCGGGTTTCTGGGCCCGAGGCTCTTCCTCCTCCGCATCATCCGCATCGTCATCATCATCATAATCATAATCATCAGCAACAGCATCGTCAGCAACAGCAACAGCATCATCATCATCATGGTCATCAGCAGCATCAGCATCGTCGTCGTCATCATCTCCATCATCGTCATCAGCATCATCATCGTAATATTCATCATCATCGTCATCTTCATCATCATCATCGTCATCATCAGTTTCATCATCAGCAGCAGCATCATCATCATCAGCAGCAGCATCATCAGCAGCAGCATCATCAGCATCCCCCCGCTCCTCTTTCCCCCATTCCTCCTCCTCCTCCTCCTCCTCCTCCTCCTCCTCCCCCTCCTCCTCCGACTCCTCCCCCTGCTCTTCTTCCATCTCCTCGTCCCTCACCTCCCCTCCCTCCCCCCGGTACTTGCCCCGCGCCGGCGCCTCTGATCCTTGAGCTCCGGTGCCCGCGCGCCGGACCGCTGGCCTCACGAGGTGCGCGCGGCACGCGCGGCGCTGCGGCGCGCGAGGGCCCAGCCCGGCCCCGAAGGCTCCGGGGGCCTCGGCCTCATGCCCCGCCTCAGATCCAGGCGTGAGGACGAGAGGGAAGCAGCGGAGAGGGAGAGGAGGAGGACGAGGACGAGGGAGAGGAGAGAACGCTCCTCCAGCAGCCCTCGACGCGCGCAGGACCAGACTCAGTGGCTCAAGCCCGCGGTCGGAGGATTGGAGGCCGCG
This sequence comes from Prorocentrum cordatum, assembly GCA_963575745.1. Lineage (NCBI taxonomy): Eukaryota > Dinophyceae > Prorocentrales > Prorocentraceae > Prorocentrum > Prorocentrum cordatum. Next base: position 1,519,760 of record CAUYUJ010016171.1, on the reverse strand, counting down.
TAGTGGGGGAGCGATTCATGGGGGGGGGCAGCGAAGGCTGCAGAAAAGGTGCCCTTCCAGGCCCCGAAGGAAGCCCTTTGAGGGCCCGAGGAGGGCACAGTCCTTCCCCCCCCCCGTTATCGCCCCCCCTCAGTAACTCGCGCCCAAGGGGAGGTGAGGGGGCCCAGATCTCCTACGGGAATGTTTGTTCCGGCCGGCACGCGGCGAGCCCAGCGAGGAGAGGGCGCGGCGAGGAGGGCCGAGAGGCCCCGAGGGGGGTCCGTGGGGGCCCTCGGCCTCCTCCACCGTCCCTCGGCGCGTGAAGGAGCGGGCGCCCTCGAGGGCGCGAGGTTCTTCGCGCTTTGCGCTTCGCGGTTTGGCTCCGATTCCACCTCGTCCTCCTCTTCTCCCCTTGGGGGGCGGCGCGAGGGCGCGAAGTTGTTCGCGCTTCGCAGTTCGGCTCCGATTCCTCCTCGTCCTCCTCTTCTCCCCTGGGGGGGCGGCGCGAGAGCGCAAAGTTACTCGCGCTCTCGCGCAGCGCAAGAGCGCGAAGTTAGGCGCCCCTAGTGAAAGAGAGGCGGCCCTTGCCCGCGGCGGGGGGGGATGGGCCCACCCTCCGAGCGGGAGCTCCGTTTTGAGAGAAGCCAAACTCCATCGTTGGAGCCATCAGGAGCGCGACAAGCAAGCAGGCAAGATGGCCATGCATCCTAAGGGGCGCGTGGGCTGGTCGGCAAGGGCGCTGGTGGCTCCTGCAATGACTCGCTGCGACTATCTCTTCACCAATAGCACTCATGTTACAAGCGGCGCCACAGCCGTTTGGACTAAGCAGCCCAGGATGCGGAGGAAGAGAAGGAGCAGCAGGTGGAGGGGGAGTGCGACAAGGTTGCGTTTGAGAATTCAGGGAGGTGCCCAGCGACCGCCAAGATTTGAAACATGAGCCGCACACCATCCGTGCAGCTGTTACACATTCGCTGTTGTTTGCTTCTGGGGATCCAGATCTCCCACGATCTGGCTTTTCATTCCCAACCCTCCTGTGTTGGGTTCTCGTTTAGAGTAGAGCACTGAAGTCGCACACCTGCGTCCGCTCCTCCTCCTCCCCCCCTCCTCCCCCACCCTCCTCCTGCCTCCTGCTGCGCTGCTCCCTGGGTGGCTGCGAACTGTGCGGCTGTCGCAACTTTTGTGGGCTCCTGGGAGGCACGGCGGAGTCGAGGAGCACACGAGACCTCACAGCTCCCTGAGTGGCTGCAAACTGCGCAGTTGTCGCAATTTCCGTGGGCTCCTGGAAGGCACGGCGGAGTAGGGGAGTACCCAGGACCTCGCAGCTCCCTGGGTGGTTGCGAACTGCGAAGCTGTCGCCACTGCTCCCTGGGTGGTTGCGAACTGCGCAGCTGTCCCATTTTCGTGGGCTCCTGGGAGGTCAGCGGAGTCGGGAGCCACGCGGAGCCAGCCGAGACCTCGCGGCTCCCTGGGAGGTTGCGAACTGCGCAGCTGTCGCTGCTTTCGCAGGCTCCTGGGAGGCACGGCGGAGATGAAGCAGCGCAGATCATGCATATCAGGCGATGTGTTCTTTTGTATGGAGCGTTCATGCAACCGCTTGCCGCCTGTAAAAGAAGGGGTTGGGTACCAACGAGGCAACCATACGCAGAACGCGCGTGGGCAAGACAATTGGCGAGCGTGTGAGCAACGCCAAACGCATTAGCTGGCAGACAGGAGCCGCCAAACGCACGACACGACAGCGACGACGCGCCAAATGCGCACCGGGAGGACGAGGGGAGGGGAAATACGACGATGATGGACAATTGGATGCATGTATCTCAGCCAGGACGCACAGGCAATGCAGTCTTCATTCCATATGTTTCTCTTCTGTGCTACCGGCACTCTCTAGAACATTGAACACGAACGCTCTCCACCGTATCGGGTCTGCCACTGCTGCCATGAAAGACTCCACGGTTTCAAAATGGGGGCTCACAAGTTCATGCAATTCAGTTGCCCACCCCTGTTTGGGCCGCCCCCGCTTGCGCTCGCAAGCCTGCGTCGCAGGGGAAACGGTGTCCTGCTGGAACGCTGGCTTCCGCAAATTGGGTACGTCTCGTATAATTGTTGCTCCTTGATTTGAGCGCCTGAGGTCCGTTACTGGGCCCCGGGGGCCTTCAAACATGGATCCGAAGCGAGAAACGCGCACCGGTGAAGGGATCGGGACCACCAGGGCCGCGCACTGAGTAGTCATGTCGGAGGACGTCCAGGGAGCTGTCCTGGCCCCGCGTGGGGATCCACGCGTCGAGTGCATTTTGCCCGCGCCCCTCCTTCACTCCCAGGCGCGCAGACAGGGGAGGGGGGCTGGCCCACGGGGGAGGCGGTGGCCCCCAAGTGCACATCCCTCGCCGATCGGGGCCTAGGCCTTGGGTCTCCCACCCCGGCCCCGGAACGTGCGGCTTCACTAGCGATCGGGGGCCTTGAGATGGGGGTCAGCCAGAGCGCCGGAGCTTGCAGGATCTTGCACAGCCAGGGGCGCTCTGATCCTGCAGGATCCTGTAAGATCTTGCAAGGCCCGACTGACCCGGGTCTGGATTGACCCAGGTCAGTAGGTCCCCGAAGCGAGGGCTTATCACCGATTTATCCTCGATGTGTCGCCGATTCCAGGTCCCCCCCAGAGTCATCCCCCCGGCACCGCTCCCCATCGAGGGCCTTGGGCCCTATCGCCGATGTATCGTCGATGTATCGCCGATGCCGGGTCAATGTTCCTCCCCCCCGTACCGTTTTTTCTCGTTATTTCGGCTTCTGGAAGCCGCTTTAGGACCGCGGGCCCTTCAAAGCACGACTCGCGGGGGTAAACGGGCCCCGTGGGATCGTTTTTTCCAACCATCTTGTGGTGTTGGGTCCTCGTTTTGAAGAGACAGCGCCACGCGTCCCTCCCACCTCCTCCTCCTCCCGCTCCCTCCTCCCACCTCCCATCTCTACCTGTGCCCTCCGCTTGTCAACCGTTTCGGCACACCCCTCACACGCTTTGTGCCCCCAAGGGGAGCTCGACCGAAGGTCCCAGTCGTACCGTTCGCATGCGTCCCCGCCACCCCTTTCGGCACACCCCTCACACGTTCTAAGGTCCCAGTGGCGCCGTTCGCTTCGTGGCCCCATAGGGAGCTCCCCCCCGAAGGTCCCAGTGGCACTGTTCGCATGCGTCCCCGCCACCCCTTCCCACACATCCTTCAACATCCCTCACACGCTTCGTGGCCCTGTAGGAAGCTCCACCGAAGGTCCCAGTGGCACCGTTCGCATGCGTCCCCACACGTTTCGTGGCCCCATAGAGAGCTCCACCGAAGATCCCAGTAGTACCGTTCGCATGCGTCCCCGCCATCCCTTTCGACAGACCCCTCAACACCCTTCACAAGTTTCGTGGCCCCATTGGGAGCTCCACCGAAGGCCCCAGTGGCGTCTCTCGCATGCGTCCCCCGCAAACATTACGGCACTCCGGCACGCCCCTCACACGCTTCGTGGCCACATAGGGAGCTCCACCGAAGGCTTCAGTGGCAGTGCTCGCATGCGTCCCCGCCACCCGTTACGACACACCCTTCACACAGTTCGTCGTTGTATAGGGAGTTCCACAGAAGATGATACTCACAATCGCGGCATTCACAACTGCATATGGTTGGGCCCCTCGGCAGGATAATTTACTTCAATCGGAGCCCCGCGGGGCAACCTGAAAACAGACCGACCTGGGGGGCGGCCATGGGGGAGGGTCGAACCCTGTGTTGGGTTGCCAGAGCACCCCGCACGAGGCCCGGAGGCCCAACGGGCTCCGGGGCCCACCCCGGATTGAAAAAAACAGTCCGCCAGAGGTCCGTCGGGCGGGAGAGGGGGGCGCTTCGCCCGCGCACCACTTCGCCCGCAAAAACCACTTCGCCCCGGACCGCTTGGCCCGTCGTCGTGGTCGACGCTGGTCGTTGTAGCCGCTCGTCGTAGCCTCTCGTAGCCTCTCGTCGCCGTCGCTCACCGTCGTCGGTATCTACTCGTCGCAGTGGTCGTCGTCGTCGTCATTCGCCGTTATCCGTCAGTCGTTGCCGTCACTTGTCGCCTGCGGTCGTTGTCAGCCTACGCTGTCACTCCTCGTCGCCGTTGTCGTATTCGTGATCGTCGTTGCCACCCGCCCGTCAGCCTCCGCGCGCTCGTGGTTCCGCCCGCTTTCATGTCCCGACCCGCCCCTCAGGGTCTGCCCGCGCGCCCGCTCCGAACGTTAGGGTCCGCTCGCTCATGTGCTTGAAAGCCCGCCCGCCCGCATTGATCTCCCGCCCGACCCGCCCGTCAGGGTCCGCCCGCCCTCTGACCCGCTCGTCAGGGTCCGCTCGCTCGTTTGCTTGAAAGCCCGCCCGTCCCGTCTGTGAGGGTTCGTTTCCTCGCCGAAGACACCGACGAGAACGACGAAGACGACGACGACGACGACGACGACGACGACGACGACGACGAGAGCAACAACCAGGGCGACGACGACGACGACGAAGCCGTCCGCGCGCGAAGCGGTCCGCTGGCGAAGCGGTCCGCCAGCGGTTCTCCAGCGAAGCGGCCTCGTGCCCGTGGAGGGGGTGGGCGACACCATCATCAGTCAGAGGCTGGCCGGCCCAAGAACGATCGAAAGTGTCGCTGGAGTTGACCACACGGGGGGTGCTATCGGAGGTACCAGCCGGGCTCCGCCACTTCCTCCGGGTGACGTGGTCGGCGTCTTGGAGGTGCGCTTGCCAATGTGCAGATTTGGGGCCGAAGGAGCGGCAGGAGACAGGGGAGGAGGAGGCGGAGGAGGCGCAGGAGGAGCAGGAGTGAGGAGTGAGGAGGAGCGAGGGAAAGAGGGGGAGTGAGGAGATGGGGTGAGGGAGGGGGGAGGAGAACGAGGACGAGGAGGAGGAGGACGAGAAAACAAGAGGTGGAGCGAGGAAGGGAAGATGGAGGAGGTGAGTGGATGGAGCAGCAGCAGCAGCAGCCAGGGGCGCACGAGGACCGCCGCGACTTTGCTCACAGCGTGGGCCCCTAGAGGTCTGGACCGCTTCCCCCAGACTGGCTTCTCGTCCCGAGTTTTCTTCTAGCGGCCTTGGGGCTCAGGGAAGGCCGTCGGCTGCGCGTCAAAGCGACCCTTCGCTGGAGTGACCTGTTGTGCGGGCCTTCATGAGGGGGGGCCCCATGGGGTCCCCCCAGCACTGGCGTGCGCGCTCGGGCTGGGCCCCCCCCACGGCCCCTGAAGCCGCGCACCGGACGTGACTCTTGCCCCAGGGCCGCCCTCGCATGCAGCACCCCAGCGACCCCCCAGAGGCCGAAAATGGGCAGAGGCCTCCGACGCCGCGAGTCTTCTCACGACGGGAGGGGGGGGGGGGGGCCGTGGCAGCAGCGGCAGCGGGGACCAGAGGCGGCGCCACCGGCCTCGTGCTGCTGCGCATCGGGGCTTCCGACGATGCCCGGCGGGCGCGGGGGTGGCAACCAGACGCCGCCAAGGCCGGCCCCCCGCCCGACGACGCTTCGCCGCTGGGGGGGGGAAGGAAGGAAGGAAGGAGGGAGGGAAGGAAGGAAGGAGGGAGGGAGGGAGGGAGGGAGGGAGGGAGGAGGGAGGGAGGAGGGGCCTCCTCACCCGCGCCGCCCGTGAAGCCGCGCCCCCTCAGCGGTGCGTACAATCGCGGGTGCTCCTCCTCTTGGTCAGCTTCCCCGCATCCTCGCCCTCCTGCTCCCCAGTCCTCCTCCACATCCCCTCCCGCCTCTTCATCGTTCTCCTTCTCCCCCTCCTCCTCGTTCTCTCCCACCCCCTCCCCTCCCGTTCTCCTCTGCCTCTCCCATCGCCCGTTTCTGCAAGGGGAAGGGGGGGGGTTGGAGGATGGGGAAGAGGAGCGGCGGCAACGGCACAGGAAGGGGAAGGAGGAGGACGAGGAGAAGGAGGAGGAAGAGGACAAGGAGGCGCATCTCCCCCGAGCACTCTCTCCCTCCCTCCCCTTCTCCTTCAGAGTCGGGCCTTGGTGTTGTCTCGCCGTGACCCGTTTACTCCAGCACGGGGCGCCGTCGGGCAGCTTGATGGCGTCCCCATGACCGTGATTCATTGTGGTCTCCTCCTCCCCCAGCGGTCAGTTTGTTTTGTCTCTCTCTCTATCTCTCTATCTCTCTCTCTCTCTATCTCTCACCCTCTCTTGCTCTCTCCCTCTCTCTTTTTTTCTCTCTCTCTCTCTCTCTCTCTCTCTCTATGTGTCTCTCTTCTCTCCGCATATATACGAGATTTCAAGGCTCGCTGCGCTTCGCCTTCTAATATTGATCCTTGCGGTTAGCAGATTGATGTAGCCGCAGTGCTGCTACGACCCATTCCCGAACCTGACGTTGGGGGGGCTCACCTGGCGCAGCCCCGATTGGCAACAGACCCGACACGTTCCGTCCAAACCGAACGCCAGGTTCGGCACCCGCCCAGCACGAAGGGACGGCAGCTGCGGTCGTCAGTTGTCTCGCGCTGGAGGTGGCGCACACACACGGATGCGGCCGGCGCTGGGGCGGTAGCACAAATCTTGGAAATGGATGTGGCTGGCGCTTGGGCGGAGCACCATTCTCCCATGACGGCTGTGGGAACCGTGCGAGTGGAGCGGCATCAATGAGGGGCGTGGCTGGCGCTGCGAAATGAGTGCCGCCTTCCATGAAGGATTTGGCCAGCGCGCAGACGGCAGCATGACTCCCAGACAGAGGTGTGACCAGCGCTCGGGCGAGAGCGCCAATCCCATGCGGGAATGGGGCTTGTGCGCGACCGGCAGCGTCATCTGCAATGAGGGCTGCGGCCGTCTCTGAGGCGACAGTACCGCTCGTATTGGAGACTGTGGTCAGAGCTGGGGTGGTTGCGCCAATCTTGGATCAGGATGCGGCCACGGATGGGCGAAAACATCATTGCGGAAGTATTGCAAGCCGTACGAGCGAAGCAAAGGATGAGGTGAAGGAGGAGGACAAGGAGGAGGAGGAGAAGGAGGAGAACGGGGAGGAGGAGGAGGAGGAGCAAGAGCAGGAGCAGGAGCAGGAGGAGCAGGAGGAGCAGGAGGAGGAGCAGTAACAAGAGGAGGAGGAGGAGGAGGAGGAGCAGGAAGAGGAGGAGAAGGAAGAGGAGGAGGAGGAGGAACAAGAGGAGGAGGAGGAGGAGGAGGAGGAACAAGAGGAGGAGGAGGAGGAGGAGGAGGAAAAGGAGGAGGAGGAGGGGGAGGAGGGGAGGAGGAGAAGAGGGCTGTGGGAAAGCTGAGAAAAAGTGCAAGCGATCATCCTACGGCCCCGTAGGAAGGCAGGGTTCACATAGCGTCCCCCAAGGAGCTCCACTTGCGGGTCCAGGCACAAAGTTCGCACGGCGTCGGTCCGCCCGTCTCGGCACACGCATCACACGGATCGTGTCCCAGAGGGATGTAGTTCACGTGCGGCCACAGTCAGAGGATTCGCGTAACGTCACGTCCCCCCGCGTATGTCGACTGTCTCCTCACACGGATCGTACCCCACAGGGAGTTACACGGACGGCCCCAGAGCCCAGGTTCGCACCCCGCCGCCTCGCCCATGCCAGCACACCCCTGACCTGGATCGTGAGTCCGGGGCGTTTGTAGTGTTTCTCGGGGCCTGGCGGCGTTTGTTTGTGAGGCCTTTGGAAGCCTTGAGATCAATTGTGAATCGGGGGCCTCATGGAGCCTATTCCCTAGGGGATTCTGGCGACCTATGGGTTTCCCAGAATTCCCCCGCCGAGTTATGGGAAACCCATAGGTTGCCAAATTCCCTGCGGGATTCTGGCGATCTATCGGTTCCCTATAACTCTCCCAGCCGAATTATGGGAACACACATAGGTCGGCAAAATTCCCCATGGGATTCTGGCGACCTATGGGTTTCCCATAACTCCCCCAGCCGACTTATTGGAAACCCATCGGTCGCGAGATTCCCCAGGGGATTCTGGCGACCTATGGGTTTCCCATAATTCCCCCAGCCGAATTATGGGAAACCCATAGGTCGGGTTTCCCATAATTTTCACTGTCGACTTATGGGAAACCCATAGGTCGGGTTTCCCATAATTTTCACAGTCGAACTATGGGAAACCCATAGATCGCCAGATTCCCTCGGGGATTCTGGCGACCTATGGGATTCACATAATTCTCCCAGCCGGTTTACGTGAAACCCAAGGTGGACAGATGTTCTAGGAGATTTGGGCGACTTATGCGTTTCCCATCATTCCCCCAGCCAAATTTTGGGAAACCCATAGGTCGCCAGACTCCCTATAGTATTCTGGCAAAGGATGGGTTTTCTATAATTCTCCCTGCCGAATTAGGGGACACCCATAGGTCGCAATATTCCCTCGGGGATTCTGACAACGGATTGGATTCCCACAGTTCTCCCAGCTGAATTATTGGAAACCCGTAGGTCGCCAGATTCCCCAGGGGATTCTGGCGACATGGGTTCCCCATGACTCTCCCAGCTGAATTTGGGGAAACCCAGAGGTCGCCAGATTTCCCATGGGATTCTGGCGACCTATGAGTTTACAGAATTCTCGCAGCCGAATTATGGGAAACACGCAGGTCGCCAGATTCCCCGGGGAATCTGGCGACCTAGTGGTTGCCCTTAAGTCTCATAGCCGAATTATGGTATACCCATAGGTCGCCGGATGTCCTAGGGGATTTTGGCAAACGATGGGTTTCTCATAGTTCCCCCAGCCGAATTATGGGAAACCCACAGGTCGCCAGCTTCCCTTTGAGGATTCTGGCGACCTACTGGTTCCCCCGGATCCTCCCAGACGAATTATGGGAAACCTATAGGCCGCCAGATCCCCAAGGGGATTCTGGCGACATGGGTTTCCCAGAATTCTCCCAGCCGAATTATGGGAAACCCATAGGTCGCAAGAATTCCCAGGGGATTATTGCGACCTATGGGCTTCCCATAATACTCCCAGCCGCACTATGGGAAACCCATAGGTCGCCACATTTCCTAAGGGATTCTGGCGACCCATGGGTTTCCCATAGTTCCCCCAGCCGAATTATGGGAAACCCATACGTCGCCAGCGTCCCTAGAGGATTCTGGGATTCTGGCGACCCATGGGTTTCCCCATAATTCTCTGAGCCGAATTATGGGAAACCCATAGGTCGCCAGATTCCCTGGGGGATGCTTGCGACCTTTGGGTTCCCATAATTCACACAGTCGACTTATGGGAAACCCAAGGGTCGCCAGATTCCCTTGGATATTCTGGCAACCTATGAGTCCCACCAGCCCTCTGGGCGTAGGTGGTCTAGGGTGCTTCCTCTTCCGCCCCCTTCTTCCCCTTCGGGGGTGGGGGGTATCCCTCCCCTTACCCCTTCCCCTGGACCTGAACGGGGCGTTCCGCGAGCGGTCGGAGCGTCTAAGATGGCCCAAGTTGGCTCCAAGAGGGCCTCAGAGAGCCCAAGATGGCCTCGAGGATGGCTCAAGAAAGGGCAAGATGCCTCGAGATGGCCCCTAAGATGCCCCACGAAGCCCAAAGACCACTGCAAGACGGCTCCAAGTGGCCAAAAGAGCTCCCCATTGAGGCCCCGAAGAAATTAAATCCTTCAACAACCGAGGGAAATCAATGTGTTTGGGTTTCCCGCCCTTTCGCTTCCGATGGCCTTCCGAGGTTGCAAGATGATTCCCACATAACGCAAGAGGGCCCCGTGAGGGGCCCAAGAGAGCCCCAAGACGACCCCAAGAGTGCCCAAGAGCGCTCCATGAGCGCCCCAAAAGCGTTCCAAGAGGCGACTTTAGGGGCTCCCGACGGGCAAGGCTCATCAGAGAACCCCCCGTGTTTCATTGGTGTCATCCACAATTGTCCCAAGAGCGTTCCCAAGGCTCCGACATGTGTCCCAAGAGGGCCAAATGAGGCGCCCAGACGGCCCCAAGAGGCGTCCAAGACGCTTCCAAACGGCTCACAAGAGATCCCCAAGAGGCCTCAAGAGGATCCCTGCGGCACCCCAGACGCTCAAAGACCTCCCTGGGCCAGCCAAGAAGTCCCCAAGACGCCCCAAGAAGCCTCCAAAAAAACTCCCGATGAGACTCCGAGAGGCATTCAAGACGTTTATGGCTCTTCTGCTTGCCCTTTTTCCTCCTCTTCAGACTGACAATAGCTCCCCTGCGAATCATGTTTGAGTGGGCCAAGCACGCCCCAAGACGCTACACGACGACAAGGTATCTAGATGTGTTTGTGAATTTCTGTTTCTCTATATGCTTACATACTTCTCTTATCGTGACACTTCGCCTGGGCATCGGTTGTGGATGCGCTGGTGGGGCACGCGAAGCGACAAACATGTCCCATAATTCTCGCAGCCGAATTATGGGAAACCCACAGGTCGCCAGATTTCCTTGGGGATTCTGGCGGAATTCTCCCAACCGAATTATGGGAAACCCATATGTCGCCAGATTCCCCAGCTATGGGAAACCCATAGGTCGCCAGATTCCCTCGGGGATTCTGGCGACCCATGGGTTTCGCCCCGCTGCTTTAGGTGAATGTGTCGCTGCGTGCCCCGCTTTGACTGGACTCGCCGCTGGCGCGCTCGCCTGCGGCCGCTGACTAAAAAGTAACCCCGCCAGTCCTTGGGTGTCTGGCGATCCGGAACGCTTCCGCTGAGCGCCTGCATGCCCCGCCTTTCCTTTGTGACGGCGGTTCGCTGTCAAGGTTCCGCATCCCTCGTCTTCACCTGGGCCTGCGGTTCGTCTTGCCGGCGGTCTTCCTCGTCAGGGACGTGATGGGCTACTCGAGTTACCACTTGGTCCTGCACGCCGCCCGGATGTACCTCTTGGCGTGCGCCTCCTAAGCGGCAGCGAGGCTCGCCTCCTGCTTGTTTCTTCCCCTGCTTGTTTTTGTCCTTTTGTTATTGTCCTCTTTCGCCTTTCTTTTTCTTTTGCGCGATCAAAAAAGTGGCCCCACGAGCCCATCCAGAAACGATGCCCAGAGGAATTGCCTCGTTCAGGGAAGTGGGCAGCACACAGCGGAAGGGTCCCCCAGTGGAAGCCTCTTGGAGCGTCTTGGGGGCTTCTTGGCTGTCCCAGACGCCTCTTAGAACGTCCTGGGTGCTTCGGAGAGCTTCTTGGAGCCTCTTGGGGGTCTCTGGGGAGCCTTTTGGAGGCCTCTTGGGCACCTGTTGGAGCCTTGTGGGGCCGTTTGGGCGCCTTTGGGGGGCCTGTTGGGACGTTTTCGGGAGCCTTGGGAGGGTTCTTGGAGCCCTCATGGGCCATATTGGAGACGTTCTGAGGCCTCGGATGGCCATCGAAAGCGAAAAGGCGAGAAAGCAAAAAACAATAACAAAAAAAACAACAACAACAACAACAAAAAAAAAAAAAAAAAAAAAATGCCCAAGGGTTTTGGGAGGATTTTGGCCTCTTCAGGGCCTCATGGGGGAGCTCTTTGGCCACTTGGAGCCGTCTTGGAGCAGTCCTGGGGCCTCTTGGACCATCGTGGGGGACATCTTGAGGCATCTTGGGATATGTTGAGCCATCGTGGAGGTCATCTTGGGCTCTCACAGGCGCTCTTGGAGTCATCTTAAGCAGCGCCCCCTCCCCCCCCCCCAGGAGGCCAACATCTGGCCGTGACCTTCGTAAATTCAGTGATTTTGGCATTCCCGCCGAGGCTTGGGTGCCTCTGGGGGGGCCTCTTCGTGCCTCTTGGGAGCCTCTTGGGGGCATCCAGGGGGCCTATTGGGGGCCTCTTGGGGCCTCCTGGCCGCCTCTTGGGGCCTTCTTGGGGCGCCCTTGGGAGCCTTGGGAGCGATCGTGGGGCCATCTCGGAGGAGATCGATCAAAGAAGGGGGGGGTCTCAATTAGCGCTGCCCCTCCAAGAGGCCACAATGGGGCCAAAACATTCGTAAACAAACATGATTTGGGCTTCCTCGCCGAGACCGTTTCGGACGCCCTGACCGCTGGTGGAACCCTCCGTCCAGGTTCAGGGGAGGGGGTAGGGGGAGGGTTAATCTCTTTCCCGACGGGGAAGAAGGAGGTGGAAGAGGAAACACCCTAAACCACCTACGCCCTAAAGGGCTGGTGGGATTCTCACAGCCGAATTATGGGAAACCCATAGGTCGCCTGATTCTGGCGACCTATGGGTTTCCCATGGTTCTACCCGCCGAATTATGGAAAACCCATATGTCGCCAGATTCCCTAGGAGATTCAGGAGACATGGGATTCCCATAATTCTCCCAGCCGATATATGGGAAACCCATGGTCGCCAGATTCCCTGGGAGAGTCTGGCGGCCTATGAGTTCCCCAAAAGTCTCGCAGCCGAATTATGGGAAACCTATAGGTCGCCAGATTCTCACCAGATTCCCAAAGGAATTCTGGCGACCTATGGGATTCCCATAATTCGGAGCCTGGGTCCCGCTCGCCACCGCAGCCGCAGCTGCGGCTCGCGTCTGATGTTCCCATAACTCCTTTTGGAAATTACCAATTTATGGCCTGTCGACCGGTCGGCCAGTCGGCCCGTCGGCAGTCAGCCGGTCGGCCAGTCGGCCACTTGGCCCGTCGGCCAGTCGGCCAGTCGGCCAGTCGGCCCGTCGGCCGGTCGGCCAGTTGGCCAGTCGGCCAGTTGGCCAGTCGGCCAGTCCTCCAGTCGGCCCGTCGGCCAGTCGGCCAGTCTGGCTAAACGGCCAGTCGGCCTGTCCGCCAGCCCACCAGTCCGGGAGTCGGCCAGTCCGCCAGCCAGCCAGTCGGTCTGTGGGCCAGTCCGCCTGTTGGACAGTCGGCCAGTCCGCCAGTCGGCCAGTCCGCCAGTCGGCCGGTCGGGGAGTCGGCCAGTCGGTCAATCGGCCAGTCGGCCGGTCGGCCCGTCGGCGAGTCGGCCAGTCGGCCAGTCCGGGAGTCGGCCAGTCGGGGAGTCGGCCAGTCGGGGAGTCGGCCAGTCGGGAAGTCGGCCCACTGTCCGCCAGTCCGCCGGTCGGCCAGCCAGCCAGTCGCCCTGTCGGCCTGTCGGCATTGGCCAGTTGGCCGGTCGACCGGTCTGCCAGTCAGCCAGTCGGCCCGTCGGCCCGTCGGCCAGTCGGCCAGTCGGCCAGTCGGGAAGTCGGCCAGTCGGCCTGTCCGCCATCCCGCCAGCCCGCGAGTCCGCCAGTCCGCCAGTCTGCCAGTCCGCCAGCCAGCCAGTCGGCCTGTCGGCCAGTCGGCCAGTCAGTCGGTCGGCCAGTCGGCCAGCGGGGGAGTCGGCCAGTCGGCCAGTCTGGGAATCGGCCAGTCGGCCGGTCGGCCAGTCGGCCAGTTGGCCAGTAGTCGGCCCGTCGACCGGTAGCCGGGGAGTCGGCCAGTCCGCCAGTCCGCCAGTCGGCCAGTCGGCCAGTCGGCTGGTCGGCCCGTCGGCCAGTCGGCCAGTCGGCAGGTCAGCCAGTCGGCCGTCGGCCAATCGGCCAGTCCGCCAGTCGGCCCGACGGCCAGTCGGCCATTCGGCCAGTCGGCCAGCTGGCCAGTCGGCCAGTCGGCCAGTTGGCCAGTCGGCCAGTCTTCCCGTCGGCCAATCGGCCAGTCGGGGAGTCGGCCAGTCGCGGGAAGTCGGCCAGCCGGCTTGTCCGCCAATCCGCCAGTCCGCCAGTCCGCCAGCCAGCTTGTTGGCCAGTCGATCAGTCGGCTGGTCGGCCAGTCGACCAATCGGCCAGTCCGTCCAGTCGGCCGTTCGGCCAGTCGGCCAGTTGGCCAGTAGTCGGCCCCGTCGGCCAGCGGTCGGCCAGTCGGGGAGATGGCCAGTCCGCCAGTCGCCCGGTCGCCCAGTCGGCCAATCGGCCAGTCGGCCGGTCGGCCAGTCGACCACTCGGCCGGTCGGCCAGTCGGCCAGTTGGCCAGTAGTCGACCAGTCCGCCCGTTGGCCAGTCGGCTAGTCGGCCTGTCCAAACGGCCAGTTGGCCAGTCGGCCAGTCGGCCAGTTGGCCATTCGGCCAGTCGGCCAGTCGGCCAGTCGGCCAGTCTGGAATTCGCCAGTCGGCCGGTCGGCCTGTCGGCCAGCCAATCGGCCAGTCCGCCAGTCCGCCAGCCCGCCAGTCAGTCAGTCCGCCAGCCGACCAGTCGGCCAGTCGGCCCGTCGGCCAGCCTGCCAGTCGACCGGGCCAGTCGGCTAGTCCGCCAGTCCGCCAGTCGGACGGTCGGCCAGTCGGCCAGTCGGCCAGTCGGCCAGCCTGCCAGTCGGCCAGTCGGCCTGTCGGCCTGTCGGCCAGTCGGCCAGTCGGCCAGTCGTTTCGTCGGCCAGTCGGCCCGTCGGCCAAACGGCCAGTTGCCAGGCGGCCATTCGGCCAGTCCGCCAGTCGGCCCGTCGGCCAGTCGGCCAGTCGGCCCGTCGGCCAGTCGGCCCGTCGGCCAGTCGGCCCGTCGGCCACACGGCGAGTTGGCCAGTCGGCCGGTCGGCCCGTCGGCCAGCCGGCCCGTCGTCGGCCAGTCGGCCAGTTGGCCAGTCGGCCGACTGGCCAGTCGGCCAGTTGGCCAGCTGGGCAGTCGACTGGTCGGCCAGTCGGCCATTCGGCCAGTCGACCGGTCGGCCAGTCGGCCAGTTGGCCAGGCGGCCATTCGGCCAGTCCGCCAGTCGGCCAATCGGCCATTCGGCCAGTAATCGGCCGGTCGGCCAGTCGGCCAATCGGCCAGTCGGCCAGTCGGCCGGTCGGCCAGTCGGCAAGTCGGAGAATCGGCTTGTCGGGAAGTCGGCCAGTCCGCCATTCGGCCAGTCGGCCCGTCGGCCAGTCGGCCAGTCCTCCAGTCGGCCAGTCGGGAAATCGGCCAGTCGGACACTCGGCCAGTCAGCCAGTCGGCGAGTCGGCCAGCCGGCCAGTCGGGGAATCGGCCGGGGAGTCGGCCAATCGGGGGACGGGGGGGGAGTCGGATAGTGAATCCCGCTGCCTCGGGTCTTGGGGGTCGGGAGAGGGGGACGAGGAGAAATAACAGGAGGAGGGAGGAGGGGCTGGGCGTCCGGTTCGGTTCCTGTCGATTCGGTTGGGGGGCGTCCCGTTCTGGTTCGGTTCTGGTTATGATCCGGTTCGGTTCTGGGAGAGTTCGGTTCGGTCCGATCCGGTCACGGTTATCGATGTTCGGCTCGGTTTGGCGCCTTCATGCGTTATTGATTGCACACGACAGATTGCACAACACATGTTTCACATGATAGATTGCACATTGCTGTTTCTGCGGACTATATATGGCACACAACAAATTTGTGAATCAACATATGTTGCACCACCTGGATTGCGCCACATTGATTGCGCAACATCTATTGCACAACATACATCGCTAGAACCGCACAGCTTGGGGCCCACGATGACTCAAAGGTAACTATAGTTCTGTATGTGCATAATCGTACATATATGCATGCATGCCTACGTACACGCATGCATAAACACATACGTATATAAACATACATGCATGCAAATATACATGCATATCATATAAATATGTGTACTCACACACACACACACACACACACACACATAGTGAGCAAGCGAGTGCGAGGAACAACGCTGCACAGGTCGCGGCCTCTGCGAACAATAAGCGCGCGACATGAGAAGAAAAGCGTTCAGCGTCATGGAGTCATGAGCCCACTCCTCCGCCACCACCCCCGCCAACTTTACAGACCCTTCTGTATCCTCCGCACCCTCATCGGCTTCCTCCTTGCTGTGCGGGTGCTCCCACCCTCTCCATCCTCAACCTCCTTCTTGATTTCGCCAGCCTCCTCGCCCATACCTCCTCCCTCTTGGTGGGATTCCACATCTCACACATGCACATACAGTTTCAGTTGTCTGTCGCTGCACATACAGTTTCAGTTTCAACCAACGAGCAGGGCAAGCCGAACGACCTCACTTGGGTTCGCTCAGCTCAAGACACCACCACGTGGTCGACACTCGAACACAAATACATCAGCACGTCGCCGACATTCACAACCAGGACTTCCTCCTCCTCTCCTCCTCCGTCATAACTTTTTGTGTGTTGCACCGAATCATGTATTGTGTGTCTCGCAGTTCCTGTTCATGTCTCTATGTTTACAGGAGGCCATGGCCTCACCCACCTGGTCTGAGCAGGCCCGGACAGCTGTCCGATGTGGTGGTTCGTTCGTTCGTTCGTTCGCTCTGTCTCTCTCTCGCTCTCCTTTCGTTCTCTCTCGCTCTCTCTCTCTCCCCTTCTCGAGCTCCGGTCCCATGATCCCTGCCTCTCGAGCCCCCTGGGGATCGAGCGAGGCCTACGCTGCCAGTCACCGCTCTCCCCCCCGCTAGCGTGCCGGCGGCGTCTTGACCAGATCGAGGCGCAGGCTGTTTCCTCGGCGCTGGCCCCACAGCGGCCACCCTCGGGCCCCAGGGCCGACAAGCATGCTGTCCAGGACGGGAAGCAGGGGGAACACCAGGGGGGAGGATACGTAGGCTTCGACTGGAGGGATACGCAGGCTTCGACTAGGAGATCGATTACAGAATTGGTTGTGTCACCCCCAAAATGTGCTTCCCGTACGATCTGCAACAGATGTGTAGAATGTTCGTAGATATATGCGGAAATTCTGCGCGTGTTCCATGATTTGGACGTGTGTTCTTATTTTGGGGTAAACCAATTCTGTAGTTAATCTCCTACACGAAGGCCCAGAGGGGACGCATCGACCCCAAATCGCTCACTGATCGCCGATAGGGGGCCTGATGGGCCAACCCCGCCCAGGAACTTCCGGATTTTGCCATCGGGGGCCCATCGCCGATCTATCGGCGAGGCATCGCCGATTCCAGCTCGTTGTTCCCCCCCCTGAGCTGCCCCCCCCCCCCCCCCCTAACGTTGCCCCTCAAGGAAGCTGGCCCTGGGAAAGACCTGAACCTTTGTTCCTTTATTCCAACGGGCAGGGGCTGGTTCATGCCACGAGCACAAACCTTTTTTTGAGCCGTCAGCCCCAGACCTCTGACGTCGTTGGTTTTCCACCGCATGAACCACCAGGAGACGGGCTTGCCATTCTGAGTCGCGCCGGGCCCAGGGAGGCCAAACATTTGCAACAGTGTACCGGCGCCATTTTTTCGCGACGCGAGGAGGTCTGGGGAGGTCGAGAAGTATGGGGGCACATGCCCCGACACAACGAATCGAGCCGCGGGATGTCTGGGGTCATGGCCTCTGGCTGCAGGCCGGTAGGGGACTGGGTCGACCACACGTAAGAAAGAGTGACCTTTCGCCAGAGTGACTTTTGATGTAGGCTCACAGGGACCTCGACAAAAAATGTGGCAGGGCTCGTACTTGCGTGCTTTGGTTTGACGACCCCACGCCTCCATAACTAAAGCCGCGCACCAAAAATTACTCTGTCTAAGGCCACTTGCGCGTAGCCGATCAGGGTTCCCTTGCGGTTTCACTCTATTCTTTCCTAGGCTCCTCCGACGGCCTCGGCCGAACCAGGACAAGAAAGGAGTCTCGCAGCTCAGTGCATGTATCCCCTCGCTCCAGACCATGCTTACGCGTGCGTGTGTTTGTACATGGCAGGCTGACCATTTCGCCGTTCTGGGCTTGCTTCGAGCATGCGATTCCCAAGCGCTTCTGGGGGCAATGGCGCTAAGCTAGAAAAATACGTGAGTTGCTTCTCCCAGCTTGCCTTTCGAAAGCCGTCCTAAAGATTTTGATTGCATGGCGACTGCAGGACGGGCTCTACTCCGAGACCGACCTGGACTCGTTCGAGGGCTGGGACGCGTGCTTCGACAACACGGCCGACTCGTCGGCGGGCCTGGTCGAGGAGATTAGAGTCGCCCGCAGACCGGGCCCAACGCCCCAAGGCAATTCTTCATCGCAACAGTTGGCCAACGGAACATCGAATGCCTAAAGTGATCAATATGATCAGGTCTTGTCAGAGTTGCGAACAGCGAAAGGCGTTTGCTGCGAACGCACATAATCCGAGTATGTATACAGGCCAGCTACAAGTTTCTAGCACGGATACGCATGCCAGAACAGACAAAAACAATCAGCCCGACAACAGACGAAACCCAATTCAGTTGCGAGTAGCGCAGGGCATGGCCTATCCTCATGGGCAATGCGCGGCGAAATGGGATGAGCTTCCTGTGGGGGCGCGAAACGCGTGAGGGGCGTGCCAAAATTTGCGGGGAGGCCGCATGCGATACCTTGCCACTGGGGCCTTCGGTGGGGTTCCCATATGGGGCCACGGCGCGTGTGAGGGGTGTGCCGACATGGGCGGGGAAACCACATGTGGACGCACCCCCTTGGGCCTTCGGTGGAGCTCCAAAGAGGGCCACGGAACGTAAAAGCGGTATGCCGAAATAGCCCATTGGGATCTTGAGTGAAGCTCCTTCTGGGGTCACGAAATGTGTGAGGGGTATCGGTATTAGCGGGGGGGCACATGTAGCTTTGCATGTCGATCTCCACATAAGGCCACGAAGCTTGTGACGGGTGCACCGAAATTTGTTGGGGGGGCGTCATGTGGCCTAGCCTAGCCCTCGGGGGGCTTCGGTGGAGCTCCCCATAGGGTCACGAAGCATGTGAGGTGTGTCACAAAATGGGCGGGGGACGGGAGGGAGATGGGCTGGGAGACGCTATGTGGCCTAGCACCCTGGGGATTTCGGTTGAGTTTTCTATGGGGCCACGAATTGTGTGAGGGGTGTACCGAAATTTGCTTGGGGAAGTTATGTGACCTAGCCCCCTGGGGGTTTCGGTG
Source organism: Prorocentrum cordatum (assembly GCA_963575745.1). Lineage (NCBI taxonomy): Eukaryota > Dinophyceae > Prorocentrales > Prorocentraceae > Prorocentrum > Prorocentrum cordatum. The sequence goes on along the minus strand of CAUYUJ010016171.1, from coordinate 1,501,192 downwards.
GAGCTCCCTGTGGGGCCACGGCGCGTGTGAGGGGTGCGCCAAATCGGCTGGGGGACCGCACGTGAACACACGCACACACACACACACACACACATCCGTAGCCATTTTGGCTCAAGGCTACGAACCGCCCGACGACCGCGAGTCGGCCTCGGTCGGCGACTTCTGAGCGCGAGGGGTATCGCGCTTCGAGGCCAAAGCTACTGACAACTATTGAGATCCGTGCTGCCCTGCTGGGCTCCAGCCCTCGGCGCGAGCCCTCCAGACACGTTCCCCTCTAGGCATACCCCTGCGGGGGGAATGCCTGATGGCGCTGCCGGCTCTCGCTCGCGACGACCTGGCAAGGCGGGAAGTTCTGGCACGGGCGGCAGGCGGAGCGCGGGCTCGCCCTCACCGCAGGGCGACGACGATCACCGCAGCAGGAGCCAAGGGCTTGCTGGCTCGGGCGCTCGCGCTGGTATGTCTGCTTCTGCGGATATGGACTCCGAGGACCCGATGCATGCTGATGGTGGCGACCCCTGGGCTGCACGCGGACGAGCTGGTCGGTGGTCGAAGGAGCGCGACGAGCCGCCGCCCATCTCCATCGCCTCGCCGCGGGACGAGGGGAAGACCAGGGACAAGGCCGTCCGCTCGTTCGCCCAGCGCCAGGATTCAACGAGGAGATGGGGCTGCGGGTCAAGGACCTCGACGCGCGCCAGGACGCGCTGGAGGGGTCGCATCGTGCGATGCGGTAGCAGATTGCCGAGATGCAGGCCATTGTGCATCAATGCGAGCAGGCCGCCCCTGCCGCCGTCGACGCGTCAGACATGGCCAGCTTCACGCGCGACCCGAACCCCGCGATCTCCATCGCCACGACGAAGGAGCCCGTCGCGCTGGCGGCCGCGAAGGAGAGCATCATGCCGCGGCTCGAGGCGGGCGACTTCACGGAGGAGAAGTGGGAGCTCACGGGCGAGAGCTCAGGGCGCCGTTTCGTGCTCCAGCTCAAGGGCTCGGAGGGCATCGCTGCACGGCATGTGCAGCACGCTTTCAAGCAGTTCAAGCTCCAGCCAGGTGAATGGCGGCGATTCGAGGCCGCGACGCCTGTGGGGGACCGCGCTGCCGTCTTCGCGGGCACCGACAAGAGCCCCCAGATGGTGCGGCGCGAGATCGAGACGAAGAGGCCCATCGAGATGGTCAAGGCTTCGGGGTGTCATGGCAGGTGGAGGGCGCATCGCGCTCAGGGCGTCATCTACCTGGGCTCCTCTCCCGTCATCAGGGCCCCCGTGCCCAACAGCTCGCCCGATCCCTCGACGTTGGAGTGGAACTTCCGCACGGCCACGGACATCGGCCTCGACAAGACGAAGATCAAGGAGGTATTCGAGGAGCGCTTCGGCGCGGCGGACCGCGTTCAGTGGTCTATTTAGCGAACGCTTGGCTTGCTGGAGGGCTCACGGCCTCGACGCGAGTGTGCCCGTGGCGCTCGGCGCGTGGAACGCGCGCGCCCCCCTCCACCACGATCGCAGTGCTGGAGGGGCACGCAAACACAAGCTCGGGCACCTGGCGTCGCACCTGAGGCGCGGGGCGGCGACAACGGCGCAGGAGGTCCATGCCACCCGCGCCGAGCTACACCAAGCTCTTCATCGATTGCACGTTCGCCGCCGAGTCTTCGAGTCGACCCCGCGCGTCGACGCGGGGGGCGCGTGCATCATCGTGCCCTGCGACGACCGTGTGGAGCAGCGTGCGAGGTTCGTTCATGACGTCATTGTTCCTGGCCGCATCCAGAGGCTGAGGATATCAGGCATATCGGCGGTCCCGAATTCACCCACATGCAGCAGATTGTTTGCAATGTGCACAAGTTTGATCTGTCTGACGAGGAGCGGCATTCGTTTCGTCACAAGCTCTTCTCGGATCTCACGATGGCGGATATGGCACCCGAGTTTTTCTTCTTGTCGACTTCAATCTTTACAAGCAGGCCCCCATGTACCCGAGGGCCCCTAAGGTGGACAAGCGTCGCAGTCAGGGCGATGTTGCCGCGCGCGCTCACGATCAGTTCTGGCAGGGCGTCTTCTCGAGGACGATGGAGGTCGACAACGAGCTGCCCACGCACTACGCGACGAACGAGTGGCAGCCCAAGCTCACGTAGATCGGCAGGGTCTTTGTCTCGATGCCGAGCTGGGCGGCGCTGCAGCAGCACTTCTCCGCCGCGACGGCGGACAAGCCTGAGGACTTGGACGAGAGGGGGATCAGCGACCACGCCCCTGTCGCCATCTCGGTCGCCGCGCGCTCTCACGCCACAGCTGAGGAGCAAAAGATCCCCGTCCACTTCTTCAGGGATCCCGAGTTCAATGCCCAGTATCAGCGCCTCTGCGCTCTTGTCGACTGGCGAGCCCTCGGCGTGCACGCACGGCGTCGTCGGCGCAAGCAGCTGATGAAGGAGGCCGCGAGATACGTCCGCAATCTTCGGCTGCGCCGGCCTGAGGGGGAGACCAAGTTGATGATGTTCCGCTCGCTCTCTCGAGCGGTCTGGCGGGATGATGCGGCACTGGCGCGCAGGCTGCCGGTGTCCTGCGACCTGGCTTCTCAGTACATGTCTGTCTCGGGCGCGCAGGTTTCGCTTGTGCACCCCCCGTCCTTCGCCCGCGACTTTGCTCAGGAGCAGCAGATGCACTTCGAGGCTCGCGCTGCCGAACTGGAGCGACGCGAGGCCAAGGCCTTCGACACCACCTCGTTCAAGATTGTCAACGCTGCGCGCCGCAAGTTGCGGAGGCGCCAGGCACTGCGGTCTCCATTCGGTCGCGCGCTCAAGCTGCAGGGGGCCAGGGTGCCCGATGACGAGGGCTACCGTGTCGTCACCGAGCACGAGGGCATGGTGGAGGCGCTGCGCGAGCACTGGGCGCCGATCCTCCAGGCCAAGCCACGGGTCGCCAATTGGAAGCACCTCGCCGACAGGTATATTGCCGAGCATGCACCTAAGCTGGACCTCGTCGGTATCCTCCCTCCCGACAAGTCGGCTCTGGTGCGCGCGGCGGCGCGGGCCGGGGACTCTGCCCCCGGGGTCCGATGGCCTCCCGTATGCCGCCTGGAGGAGCTGCCCCGAGGCCCTGGGTGCGATCGAGGACGTTGCCATCGAGGTCGCCATGGGGTTGGCCCCGCCTGTCGACTGGAACGATCACCTGATGGCCTTCCTCCCCAAGGGCTCGCTGGAGGACGACCCGGTGGATGATGCATACCGCACGGCCAGCACAACGCGAGCGATCGCGCTCAAGAACGCAGACTGCAAGCTGGTGGCAGCAGCTACGAATGCACGTCTGAAGGGCCCCGTGGAGAAGGCCCCCCCCGCCCCCCAGCGGGGGTTCCTGCGGGGCCGCAAACTCATCGACAACATCACCCTCTTGGACACGAAGGCCCGCGCTGCGGGCTTCCACCCGAGCGAGAGGCCCTTGATGGCGCTCTTCGACTTCGGCGACGCCTTCCCATCGCTGAGGGTGGAGTGGGCCGTCGCCATGCTCATCTTCTCTGGTTTCGAGGGCGGGCTGCTCTACACGGTGCTCGCGCTCCACTGGCTCCCCACGGCCTCTGTGGAGCTGGCGGGCGCACTGGTGCATGTCACGTGCGTCTCCTGCGGGCTAGCTCAGGGCTGCCCTGCATCGGGCTCGCTGTGGGCCATCGTGATGAACCCGTTCATCCACCACATGATGAGGTTCACCGAGCGCGGACCCTCGGCGCTGGGAGTGTGTGCTGATGATGTGGGAGCTCTTCTCGGACGGCGACAACTGCTGGCGGGGCTCTGGCGGGCGTTCCAGGCGGCGCGGGCGCTGGCGGGCCTCCACCTGAAGCATCACAAGTGCGTGCTGATCCCGCTCGACGGCGAGCTGGACGACTCGGCGATCGCTGACTTCAGCGACTGGCTGCACCGCCACATCCCGTCTTGGGCATCTATGCTGACCCAGGACAAGGGCGAGTACCTCGGCTTCGTGGCCGGCCCTGGCGCGACGGAGCGTGACATCTGAATGAAGGCTGGCGCGAAGTGGGTCTCGCGGGTCGTGGACCTCGCGCTGAGCGGAGCGCCACCATCGACGGCAGCTCGGCTCTACAACCAGCGCGTCCTCCCCGTCCTCAGCTACTCGCAGCGGCTCGCGATGACCCCGAGGATGCTCCTCACCAAGGAGGCGTGGGCGATCGCCAAGATCTGGCACGTCCCGCCCCAGTCCATGGCGGGGAGCGACTACCTCGCCATCGGCGCGTGGGCGACGGGCCTCCGCATCCGCTCGATGAGGGCGGACGGCCTTGCGGCCATGATGCGCGCCGCCCACGCGACCGTCTCCAACTGGCAGCAGCTCTTCGCCTGGCTCCGCGACCAGCTCGACAACGCATCGCTGCTCGCCGTCGGCCTGGGGCAGTTCTCCCCGACCTTCTGGAGGGCGAGGCCCATCGTCATGGGACTGGCCGAGGCGCACGAGGGCTTCGTGAGTGATCGCGCGCTCGCCCGCCACGCTGGCGCCGCCTGGGCCGACCTCCGACAGGCCGAGGCGCAAGCATTGGCGTCGGGCGGGCGAGTGCGTGCTCAGAAAACCTTGCACGTTGCCTTGCATTCTTTCCTCCGCCCTGACTCCCTACATCTCCTGATCATGCGTAGGATGAGGGCGCGGGGGCTCGAGGTTGCTCGCGACGCCCGCGTGGGTGCCGCCACTGCCCGTGATCGATGGCCCCTTCTGCGTGAGCTCCTAAAGCGGGTGGCCCCCTCGTGGCAGAGTGCCGCCCTGAAGACAATATCAGGGGCTTGGTTGACCTCGGCACGGCTGCATGTGCAGGACGGCGCGCATCCATGTAAATTTCGGTGTCGCGAGCCCCCGCTTGCCCCTGCCCTCGATACCTTTTCTCACTACCTCCAGTGTGATGTTCTCTGGGGCCTCGCCTACCCCCAGGGCTCGCCGCCCCCCTGTTGCCTCAGAGCTCGCTTAGGCCTCAATGGAGCCCCATCGATGCAGAGTGTCGAGGCGATGGTGATGGCCTATCACATCTATAACACTGCCCGTGTTCTTGCTCCGCCGCCCGCTGATGAGGAGTGGGACGGCCATATTTACGAAATTCGGCGTGCTGCATTCGCTCTCGTCGAACTCACAATGACTCGGGAGGCTCCGTAGGTCTCTGCGGCGCCCGCGTGGACCCTCCTGGAGTACGAGCGACACACACACAAACACACACACACACACACACACACACTGGGGCTTTGAGTGGAACTCCCCATGGGGCCACGAAACGCGTGAGGGTGCCGAAATGGGCGGGGGGGCGCACGTGGCCTAGCCCACTGGGGCCTTGAGTGGAGTCCCCAGCGGGGCCGCGAAGCGTGTGAGGCGTGTGCCAAAATAGGCTGGGGGACATTACGCGGCCTGGTTCCCTTGGGGTTTCGGTGGAGCCCCTTAAGGCGCCACGAGATGTGTGAGGGGTGTGTCGACATTGGCTGGGGGACGCCATATGGTCTGGCCGGTGAGGGGTGTGCCGACATTGGCTGGGGGACGCCATGTGGCCTACCCCCTTTAGGGTTTCGGTGGAGCTCCCTATGGGGCCACGAAGAATGTGAGGGGTGTGCCGAAATTGGCTGGGGAACGCTGTGTGGACGCACGCCCGCTGGGGCCTTTGGTGGAGCCTCCCCTGGAGCCATGAAACGCAGGAGATGTGTTCCGCAATGGACTGGGGGCGCTATGTGACCTAGCCCCCCGGATGATTCAGTGGAAGCCGCGAATTGTGTGAGGGGTGTACCGACATTGGTTTTGGGACGCTATGTGGCCTAGCCCCCATGTGGGCTTCGGTGGAGCTCCCTATGGGGCCACAGCGCGCGTGAGGGGTGTGCCGAAATTGGTTGGGGGAGAGCAGAGGCAGGGATGGGAGGAGCGAGGGGGGAGGAGGTGAGGAGGTGAGGAAGAGGAAGTGCGGCGCGGCGCGGCGGATTCAAAACGAGGAACCAACACCACAGGATGGGTGTGAATACGATACCGGAGAAAAACCCAATCAGAATCTGTTTGGGGCTATAAGGCTACTATAGGGCTATAAGGCTACTATAGGGCTATAGGGCTATAGGGCAATAAGGATATAGGGCTATAAGGTTATAGGGCTACAGGGCACCGGGCACCCGGGCACCCGGCACCCAGGCACCCACCCGGGCACCCGTCACCCGGGCACCCGGGCACCCGGGCACCCACCCGGACACTTGGGCCCGGCCACCGAATCGGCGGCGAACCTAGGCACCCGGGCACCCGGGCACCCGGGCCCAGCCACCGAATCGGCGGCGAACCTCACTTCAGCCGTTAATCCGCTAGGACCCCTACAGAGGCAAGCTCTGAGTGGGGAAATTTGGCTCACACAGCGACTCGCATGGATTCCGGCGCTCCGAGAGGGGTTGCGCCTTCTCGGGATCTAGAAATTGACCTCCCCGCCCTCGGAAGGCCAGAGGAAGGGCGGCGGAAGTTGGCGGAAGTAAAACAAGGGCGGCTCTGTTAGTGGAAGATCCGCGGAAGTTGGTGGAGGTACAACCCGACCACCACAGAGATCAGAGGAGAAAAGGGTGCCGATACCTCTACCTTTGCCTCGTGTTCCCCTTTTTGGGCCTCTTGGGAGGCTCTCGTTGCAGCCGTTGGATTCGCCTTGAAATTCTGGTCAAAACGAGCCCCGAGAGAGGTTTGGGGAGTAGCGTAGCGATATAGGCACATTCAGGTTCCCCAAGAGAAGCCCACGCGGGCGCATTTGGTGGCCATGTTGGGGCCGCCACGCCAGAAATTTCGCACAACGCACGGTGTCTCACTGGGTCGTTCGTGGGCCTTGTTGGGGCTTCTTGTCATGACTCGAAGGACTCTTGAAAGAATACTGTGGGCCTCTTGGGACCTCTCCGGACTGTTCACGAGTCGCCACCCGCAGCGCGTTGTCTCGCCCTAGGCCCCCGCGGAGGCTTCTTGGCGCCTCCTGCAGGGTCTCCCAGGGCCCGTCGGGGGCCTTAGGGTTCGAGGAGGAGGAGGAGGAGGACGAGGAGGAGGAGGAGGAGGAGGAGGAAAAATTGGGGCCGTGCCAAGGAGGCGGTAGCTCTGCGGAGCTCACCCCGCGGCCGTCCTGGGAATTTCTTGGGGCGGCACGTGGCCCTGGGAGTCGGCCCCTGCTGAACGCCCTGCCTCCTGCCTCAGACGCTTTTTTCTTGGGCAAGCCATGGAGGGCGCCCAAGCCAGGGTGCGTCAGCAGAGAACGGCGGCAGCAGGCTGCAGCCGCCGCGAAGTATGAGCGCAGCACAATCAAGTCAGACAGTGCAAGCAGCGAAGGTAAACAGTGCATGGTGTTGCGGCGCTCCTCCACAACCTCCACTCACCTCCGCCTCCTCGAGGAACACGGAGCAAGGGAAAACGTCAAACTCGCCCGTGTCGGGCGGCAAGTCTGGATTACGAGAGCCAAGTTGAAACTCGAGCAGCATTGGCCAAGTCGAGGAGCGCCCGCGAAAGGCCCCAGGCCAAAGTCGAAGAGCTCCTAGTCTTCACCTCCACCACCAATACTCCTGACCCTCCACACCCTCCAACCCACCAAACTCGTCGGCGCTAAGGCACGGCCGCGCGAATTGGGCCTATACACCTGATGCCGTTCAGCGCACAGGCGCGCGCGAGAGGCTCACGGCCAAGGTCACACATTGAGGAGGCGAGAGGCTTACGGCCAAGGCCGCGTGCAAGAGTACAAGGGGAAGATATCCTCCGCCTCGTCCCACTCGATCGGCACAGTGCGAGCATGCGTCAGGTATGCGCAACCAGCACGACGTGCAACATGTAGCCGAAGCGTCGCAACGCCAGTGGCTGGAAAAGAACGACGATCCTGTCGTACCGCTCGTTCTCCTCCAACTCCGCATCCTACTCAAGCTCTTCGATACGTGGGGCTCAACATCGCGCCTGGAATTGCAGCCGGCTGCCGCGCGATGGGACTTGAGCACGGCAATGTGTCGTTGCGGCATTGGGTAGACTGACCCAAGACGGCGTGCATTCTCTCCAATCTTCCATCTCTTGCGCCTCCAACGCTACCACCATCATCAATGCACACTCGGAGGGCCAGCTGCAGGTACGAAGCTGTACTGAGCTAGAAACGCAATGCCCGCGCCACAAGTGATCCCACGATCAATGGAAAAGATCAGAGTGGTGGGCAGTGAGTGGGGCCATGCGCCTTCGCGCGTACGAGGCCTCCGAAGGCTTGGGCATGCACCGTATTGTGTTGCTTACCAGCGCAGCCCAGCCGAGCCACACCCGCTTCCACTAGCATGCGCACGCTGGTTGTCAAGCTGGGTTTGAGTGAGCTCTGGGTATCCGTGCCCTATCGCCCACCTTCAATCCACAACCGCCATCATTAGCATGCGCGCGACGCGGTTTGATATGTTAGGGACGGCAAGGTTGTGTTTGCCCGCAGTGCAGCAGCAAGGAAGCGCACACGAACTCCTCCAACACCTCACCTCGCCGATCCTCACGTCAACAACTCCTCAACCTGGCAGCGATGGCAGCCAGCAGCGGCAGCAGGCCACCGAAGACAAGCCGAGCCAGGATAGGATCGGATTGATGACGAGGGAGTCGGGTAGGAACTGCAGGCGGCCCCGCACGGCGTCTCCACCAATGCACACACATCCTGCGCCGGTTCCCGCGCATGTGAGAGCGAGGCCGGCAAACCACCACATACAGCCAAGCGACGAACTCCAGAAGATATCGAGTTGTGGTCAGATTTGATACGGAGGAGCACCCGGAGGGCCGAGGAATTCATGGAGAGGCACGACATCCCGGATGTTGCACAGCTGCACCGCAAAGCGTCATGGCGTTGGGCTGCACAAGTTGTGAACCACACCGACCCGCTGGACACAATGCGCTCTCAATTGCAACCCCAATCTCCAAACGAAACAACAGGGATGGCGACGACACGGTGGACAACGCAAAAGATGGGACGACGACATACGGAAATATGTGTACAGTCTGGAGCAACCATCCGGGCGGCGAAGCGGAACAACACTACGCTGGAGGTACCCAAAAACCACGGCGGCAACAAAGTGGAACCAACGACGGCACATGGTTTACGACAGCATTAGACAAGGCATGGTGGGATCGACACGAGGATGGTCTTACCGAGATCTCCGCATAGCACCGCGAAGGAGCTCTGAAGGCTGAGAAGGTGAGTGGCCATGGCCGCCCTGCGCAGGCCGCTAGCCAGCCCGCCCCCTTGCGGGGACGACTCGCGCGTCGTTCGTTCGTTCCCCCTCCTCCACCTCCTCTTCTCCCTCAACCACTTGGCGACAACGCCACTGCGAGACAAAGGGGGCCATCACCGTAGCGAATGCGGCATCAAAGGCAGCCTCATCCGCGCACGGCTCGTCCATGGAGGGCTTCACACGGGTATAATTCTCGATCAAAATTTCCAGCTATATTATGAAAGACGTGTCCGATGGCGCATACGTAGCTGCATTGCGATGTCCGGCAGCGTTGATGAATATGTCTTTTATTTTGGGATGTGTTAGAATCGTCTTGGTAGTCGTCTTCTGCCTGGTTTGGGCCAAGGGCGCACCGTGTGTGATCCCCATTCGCCCATGCCTTCTAATAGATCAGCGAATTCAGAGACGTCCAGACCACAACGGATGAAAGAGAGAGAGAGAGAGGCTCGTCGTGCACATCCACCTCCAACTCTAGCTGCACCCCTGTTGCGCTGTCGACGAAGCCAGGGGTACCTTGCGAGCCATTTGCAGCTCCAGCGTCTCGAGGACCACCTCCTGGAACACGAGTGGGGTCAGCATCTCGAGGATAGGTACCAGCAGCGCGACCGACTCCAGCACCACCACGACCGTCTCGAGGACCACCTCCAGCAGCGACATTATCTCGAGGAGCGTCTCCAGCAAGGTCGTGTGCACCTCCAGCTCCTCGAGGAGTGCCAGCATCTCCACCATCAATCTCGTCCAGGGCATCGAGAGCCTCGGAGTACGGCGGCGGTGGCACGGCGTCGGCGAGAGAAACCCGTGCCTGGGCAGCGATGCCCAGGCGGGCTCGCACGGAGGCACTTTGACGGCGTTTGCCTCGACGACCTCAGACTTCTCGTCGGACTTCTCGGCGTCGCCGAAGTCCGCTTCCAGCTTCATCCTCCAGCAGCCTGGCGGCGGAAGGCCAGGTGGTGCTGGCAGGGGTCGCCATGCAGCACAACACACACAGCTGAGAACACGGATCCGCGCGATCTGCGCGTTGTGGAGGGCCGCGCGCCTCGTGCGCAGGCAGCGGCGCATGGAGGTGGCACGGAACGGAAGTGTCAATGCCTCGGTGACCATTCGGCGGCGAGCCAGGGGGCGGGCCTTCTCGGAAGGCTCGGAAGTTCGCGGGTCTTCTGAGAGGTCTTCTGAGCCTTCCCCAGAGACAGGAAAAAGCTGTTGGAAGGCCAGAGTGATTCTGAGAAGCCCCGCGGCCCTCTGAGAAGGCCTCTTCCCTCTCACTTCCCCGCCTCGCTCGCCGCCGAACCTCAGCAGTGGCCTCCAAGGCTCGTACGGTCGGACCGAGGTATCAGATCGAGGTCGGCTCGGGGAGGGTACCGTATGGTTCTTCGCGTTTGCCAGATGTTCCTGTGCATCCTGGTGGGGGGGTACCCTCGAATGTCCTTCAGTTTGGGCGGTGGAGGGTCTCATGTTCTTGACGGATCTTCTTCCGTCCTGGGTCCGGCTGTACCTCACCTTCAGCGCCTGGCTGTGAACCAGGAGCTCGCCGACCAGCTGCAGGGCCTGCCCGCCGCCTCCACACCCGGTGGGGCGGGGCGGCCGCGGGCCGGCGGCCGTGCCGAGCCCCAAAGCGTCCCGCGGGGCAGCCCGATGGCGCGGCGCCACGGCTGCGCGCGCCGCGGACGGGCCCCCCCCCCCACCTAGAGATTTGGCATTGCTCAGACGTGTGCATGTTTCTTCCCGGCGAGGACCATCGAGGAGCATCCTGGAACATCTGGCCAAAAAAGAGCACGCACGAAACGGAAAAATACACGGGGAATGGACATCCGAGCGACGTCAAGGAGAGGTCGTGGTTTCTCAAACGCCACGACTTTCAGGATCCCTCCTCTGTCGTTTGCTGCCTCGACACGCCCGTTTTGAAACGCAACACGTGCCGAGTTCAAAACTTCCGTGCCAACAGCTCGGCGCCGCCTTCAGCACCCTGCCTATCTCCCCCCTGTGTGTTCGCATTCGGGGCCCAGCTTTCGGGCCAAGCGCTTTGGCCCAAGCCTGGGCAAAATGACCTTGATGCGTCCTCCTCTCGGGGGGGGGGTCCAAACGAAACTCTGCCAACGGACCTCTGGAGGTCCAGCACGGCCCACAGATGCCTCCGCCGCCAAACCCACGGAGTCCCACCGAGCCTCTAGTTCTCTTTCTCAACGCCATCGAGGACCAAATCCCGCAACGCAGGCAACTGCTCTTGAGGCTGGACTTGTGGGGCAGCCGCCTCCGTCGCGGCCTTCCACGGGAATACGAGCGGGCGCCCACAGCCAACGGGAGGATCAGCAGGAAACATTTTAGGAGTATTGGCCACTCGAGCCCAGATTGGCTGATCCAGATCGGCCAGCTCGATAGCAACAGGTAAGTGACCGCATGCTGCTGTTATTTGGGCGCCAGCCAATTTCTGCACAACAAGTAGTCACACACCGTGCCTAGAACAGCCAGACGACAAGTTGAAACTTTAGGAACGACTGAAATGCAGCCGGCACCGTGCAGCCAGTCAGATAGGCTAAAGGCATGAATTGCCAGATCCCTCTGTTCCTACAACCCATGGCATTCGCATGCCATGCAAGATGTTGAGGTACTCAACTAGCTGCCACAACTTCAAGGCATTGTTGATATCTGACCCCTTACCGTCTTCCAAATAGGCTCAGGGGAAGACCACACCACCTGGCAAGAAAGAGTGATCGTCGGCCACAACAAGTCGCCCAGGAATAAGCTCGTGTGACGGTACACAAGGTGGTGCAGTAATTGTCAGCTGAGTCTGCGCGAGAACCGCAACCCCTGCAGTGGCACCAGAGCCCCCGTCTTCGTTCGGAACCGCGGGACTCCACAACCCACGATACCCAGTATCCCAAAGTTGATCATGCTTCTCACCCCGACGATCAGCTGGCACATGCAACTCATGCGCCAGCACCACCTGGGCGGAGGCGTGCGCCAGGTGGTCCACCATGGGGCCGAGGTTGCTGGAGTTCAGGGTGGCAACGGTCGAGGTATTCTGCTCGGAAACGCGGGTACACGCCGAAACCGAGGTAGGCAAGGTAGAAGCAGCACACGAGGCAACCGAAGAAGGAAGCGTTACCAAAGCTCCTGTGGGGGCCGCGGACTCACGCCGCGCCTGGTGGCCCGCCCCCTCTCAAGCGTCCTTAGGCACACTCTGATGCCGACTGGAGCAATGTGAGCGATGTACTGCACCCTTACTGGGGGAAGATCAACGTCGTCGGCGCCACCGAAGGGGAAGGCGTTAACATGTGCGAAGTCGTCGCGGCAAAGCTGCGGCGGCGACGGAGGGGCAATGGGACCCATCATCTTCCTGAGAATCCACATGCAAGAACGAATCGGCATCCGCGTCACCGAATGAGGAGACACGCGTATATTGTGGGCTAGCAGCAGGCCCCACCCCTGCATCATCGAAACTTGTGGTGTCCCTCATGCCAGCACTTGTGCTCATGCGCGTGAAAGACCGTTTGCCAAAACCTGCCTGGCTACGCGCCAGTGCGAAGCTTCTTGAATCAGACACCGAATATAGATGACACTTGAGCGTTTCCCCGAACATTGAGGGGAACGCCTCATCTTCATCCGCATCTTCTGGGGGGATTGGCTCACGCACGAATGAATGAGTCAAATTGCGATACTGTAGCTTCAAGCTTCCAGCCTAGGGATGAAGGCTGCAAGGGAGGGCTTGCCATCTGCACCAGTTTGCTTGGCTGGAACGACCGTTGACCGAAGGCGCTCCTGGATGGCAAGACTGTTCTGCTGAGTTTTGGCGTCGTCGTCCTCCGACTGGTTGAGTGCAGCAGCAGCCTCGTCCAAGGCCACCTTCGCAATACATTTGATCTCAGATTTTGCGGCATTGAGCTGATTGCTAAGGCCATGGGCACGAACTTCAAACGGCTTCTCTGCTTGCAAGTCAGACTGGAGTCGGTCCCGTTCTTCAGCGAACTGGGCTCGCACAACCTCATCTTTGGGACCCAGAGTGGTAAGAATCTTCCCAATGTCAGCGATACGCTGGCGCTCGCCACCGTCGACTGAATCGGGCTTACTCCATGGCGGCGTGGCGGGACCGCCACCTCCGTCAGTCAAATCACCACCTTGGACTCGAGTGCCAGCCGTTGCCAGGCCTGCCATCTTCTTCTTGACATCTGCCACCCGCTTGGCGACCTCCGACTCTCGAGCAGAGGCCATGGTGGCCGAGCGACGAGCCGGTACTTCGGGAGGGGGGACACCCTTGAGTGCCGTACCTTTTGGAAGACCACACTGCGAGCACCACTTGTCATCAGCCGTTTTGATCCATGGGGATCAGTCGGTTTGTGAGTGCACCATTTGCAGTGCCACGGCTCGCATGTGCGGCACGACGCTTCCTGGAGCCCATGCTGCCGCGAGAAGGACCTACGCCTGCAGGCGCAGCAGGGTCGTGATCTTTGGCTCGAGGAGGCAGCGCGCAGCTCCCGCCAAGGCCACTAAAACGGATGTCAGGCACAATGCTTGCGGCATCCATTTGTTCCGCAAGGAAACTCAAAACTTTGAGCCAAAATGGCTACGGACAGACGGCCAGGAGGGAAAGAAGGAGGAGGACGAGGAGGAGGAGGAGGTGGAAGAGGACGGGGAGGCCGAGGGGGAGGAGGACGGCATTCAGGCGGACTCATTCGAGCCTGAGCCCAGTTGAAGCCGTGCTGATTGCCCTCCCTCGCCGCCAGCAGGAGTGGGTGCGCCACACGGCCGTCCCGCGCATCCTGGCCGCCAGGGGAGATCGGGGGGCTGGGAAGGCCAAAATGCACCCCAAGGAAGGGCAACGGCAGGTTATCAAAAAACATTCGTACTCATAAACGTAATTTTTGGAGGTTCGGATTTCGGTCGGCGCTGACCACCCGCCCACCCACCCCTGGAGGCGCCTCCAGCGCCGCCCCCGGCGGGCTCCGCGCGCATCCAAGAAATCCGCGCGGTCCTCCTAAAGTTAATGTATCCGATGTCTGTCCTTTTAGACTCGTGTGGTGCCGACGCGGCGGCGACCCTCGCGCGGGCGTTCAAAATCAAACGCCGCCAGCCTGGAATCGGCCGGGATCGAACCATCTAAGTTGTCGAGGGGTTGCGATCGTTCCAGGTTGAACGATCCACGCGGTGTCTCATGCCAGCACAAAAGTCGTCACGACACGAATCTGACGTACCCTGGAGAGGAGGCCTCGGGGCCCACCTCGGAATTCCCGCTGGCTGGGCTGAGCCGCAGCAGCTGCGACACATCACTAGGGGTGCGTCGTCCTGGGGGCACCCAGACCTCCGACGTCACGATTTTGTCAAAAACGTATCCTGGACTGGCCTGGAAGTCTGGAGTTTTTCCCCCAGGCCCGAGTTCTCATCCCGGCCCGGTTCTTGATAATCTGGGGGCTTGGCAAGTGTCCCTAGAGGCCGAAAAGGGTCAAGAGCATCCCGTCGTGATCTTGGCGCTTCCCAAGGAGAGGGAGGGGGCCTGCAGAGGTTGCGCCGCACGAGGCGGGAGGATCCAAGGGCGGAAAAGGCACCCCGACCCCCACAGCCAGCGTTTGCTGAACTGCCCTGTGCGTTCACCGAACAGTCCCACCTCGCTCGTTACGGCAAGTTCGTATCGTGCCGACGTGGCGGCCATCAAGCCACAGCCCAGAGTCGGCCAACATGGAACGATCTGGAGATCGAAGAGCCGCCGATCGTTCGAGGTTGAGCCATCCACGCGGTGTCCGGAACCAGCGCTGGGGTCGTCACGACACACACACAGCCGCCGATCGTTCGAGGTTGAGCCATCCACGCGGTGTCAGGAACCAGCGCTGGGGTCGTCACGACACACACACAGCCGCCGATCGTTCGAGGTTGAGCCATCCACGCGGTGTCAGGAACCAGCGCTGGGGTCGTCACGACACACACACAGCCGCCGATCGTTCGAGGTTGAGCCATCCACGCGGTGTCAGGAACCAGCGCTGGGGTCGTCACGACACACACACAGCCGCCGATCGTTCGAGGTTGAGCCATCCACGCGGTGTCAGGAACCAGCGCTGGGGTCGTCACGACACACACACAGCCGCCGATCGTTCGAGGTTGAGCCATCCACGCGGTGTCAGGAACCAGCGCTGGGGTCGTCACGACACACACAGCCGCCGATCGTTCGAGGTTGAGCCATCCACGTCAGGAACCAGCGCTGGGGTCGTCACGACACACACAGCCGCCGATCGTTCGAGGTTGAGCCATCCACGCGGTGTCAGGAACCAGCGCTGGGGTCGTCACGACACACACAGCCGCCGATCGTTCGAGGTTGAGCCATCCACGCGGTGTCAGGAACCAGCGCTGGGGTCGTCACGACACACACAGCCGCCGATCGTTCGAGGTTGAGCCATCCACGCGGTGTCAGGAACCAGCGCTGGGTCGTCACGACACACACAGCCGCCGATCGTTCGAGGTTGAGCCATCCACGCGGTGTCAGGAACCAGCGCTGGGGTCGTCACGACACACACACACACACCGCCGATCGTTCGAGGTTGAGCCATCCACGCGGTGTCAGGAACCAGCGCTGGGGTCGTCACGACACACACACCGCCGATCGTTCGAGGTTGAGCCATCCACGCGGTGTCAGGAACCAGCGCTGGGGTCGTCACGACACACACACACACACACACACAGCCGCCGATCGTTCGAGGTTGAGCCATCCACGCGGTGTCAGGAAACAGCGCTGGGGTCGCCACGGCACACAGCCGCCGAGCGTTCGAGGTTGAGCCATCCACGCGGTGTCAGGAACCAGCGTTGGGGTCGTCACGACACACACACACAGCCGCCGATCGTTCGAGGTTGAGCCATCCGCGCGGTGTCAGGAACCAGCGCTGGGGTCGTCACGACACACACACAGCCGATGGTTCGAGGTTGAGCCACCCACGCAGTGTCAGGAACCAGCGCTGGGGTCGTCACGACACACACACACACAGCCGATCTTTCGAGGTTGAGCCATCCACGCGGCGTCAGGAACCAGCGCTGGGGTCGTCACGACACACACACACACAGCCGCCGATCGTTCGAG
>CAUYUJ010016171.1:1416011-1484854 GCA_963575745.1 Prorocentrum cordatum | reverse complement strand
TCCACGCGGTGTCAGGAACCAGCGTTGGGGTCTTCACGACACACAGCCGCCGATCGTTCGAGGTTAAACTATACACGCGGTGTGAGGAACCAGCGCTGGGGTCGTCACGACACACACACACAGCCGCCGATCGTTCGAGGTTAAGCCATCCACGCGGTGTCGGGATCCAGTTCTGGGGTCGTCACGACACACAGCCGCCGATCGTTCGAGGTTGAGCCATCCACGCGCTGTCAGGAACCAGCGCTGGGGTCGTCACGACACACACAGCCGCCGATCGTTCGAGGTTAAGCCATCCACGCGGTGTCAGGAACCAGCGCTGGGGTCGTCACGACACGCACACACACAGCCGCCGATCGTTCGAGGTTGAGCCATCCACGCGGTGTCAGGAAACAGCGCTGGGGTCGCCCGACACACACAGCCGCCGATCTTTCGAGTTGAGCCCTATCCCAAGCGGTGTCAGGCAGGGACCAGCGCTGGGGTTCGTCACGACACACACATCCGCCGAACGTTCGATGGTTTGAGCCATCCACGCGGTGTCAGGAACCATCGCTGGGGTCGTCACGACACACCAGGCCGCCGATCGTTCGAGGTTGAGCCATCCACGCGGTGTCAGGAACCATCACGACACACGCAGCCGCCGATCGTTCGAGGTTGAGCCATCCACGCGGTGTCAGGAACCAGCGCTGGGGCCGTCACGACACACTAAGCCGCCGATCGTTCGAGGTTGAGCCATCCACACGGTGTCAGGAACCAGCGCTGGGGTCGCCACGACACACACAGTCGCCGATCGTTCGAGGTTGAGCCATCCACGCGGTGTCAGGAACCAGCGCTGGGGCCGTCACGACACACCCACACACACAGCCGCCGATCGTTCGAGGTTGAGCCATCCAAGCGGTGTCAGAAACCAGCAGTGGGGCCGTCACGAACACGACAACACGCACCACACAGCGCCGATGGTTTCGAGGTTGAGCCATCCACAGCGGTGTCAGAACCAGCGTTGGGGTCCGTCACTACACCCACACACACAGCCGCCGATAGTTCGAGGTTGGGCCATCCCCGCGGTGTCCAGGAACCAACGCCGGGGCCGTCACGACACACACAGCCGCCGATCGTTCGAGGTTGAGCCATCCACGCGGTGTCAGGAACCAGCGCTGGGGTCGTCACGACACGCACACACACAGCCGCCGATCGCTCGAGGTTGAGCCATCCACGCGGTGTCAGGAACCAGCGTTGGGGTCGCCACGACACACACCGCCGCCGATCGTTCGAGGTTGAGCCATCCACGCGGTGTCAGGAACCAGCGTTGGGGTCGTCACGACAAACACACACACAGCCGCCGACCGTTCGAGGTTGAGCCATCCGTGCGGTGTCAGGAACCAGCGCTGGGATCGTCACGACACACACACACAGCCGATGGTTCGAGGTTGAGCCACCCACGCAGTGCCAGGAACCAGCGCTGGGGTCGTCACGACACACACACACACAGCCGATCGTTCGAGGTTGAGCCATCCACGCGGCGTCAGGAACCAGCGCTGGGGTCGTCACGACACACACAGCCGCCGATCGCTCGAGGTTGAGCCATCCACGCGGTGTCAGGAGCCAGCGCTGGGGTCGTCGCGACACACACACACAGCCGCCGATCGTTCGAGGTTGGGCCATCCACGCGGTGTCAGGAACCAGTGCGGGGGCCGTCACGACACACACAGCCGCCGATCGTTCGAGGTTGAGCCATCCACGCGGTGTCAGGAACCAGCGCTGGGGTCGTCACGACACGCACACACACAGCCGCCGATCGCTCGAGGTTGAGCCATCCACGCGGTGTCAGGAACCAGCGTTGGGGTCGCCACGACACACACCGCCGCCGATCGTTCGAGGTTGAGCCATCCACGCGGTGTCAGGAACCAGCGTTGGGGTCGTCACGACAAACACACACACAGCCGCCGACCGTTCGAGGTTGAGCCATCCGTGCGGTGTCAGGAACCAGCGCTGGGATCGTCACGACACACACACACAGCCGATGGTTCGAGGTTGAGCCACCCACGCAGTGCCAGGAACCAGCGCTGGGGTCGTCACGACACACACACACACAGCCGATCGTTCGAGGTTGAGCCATCCACGCGGCTTCAGGAACCGCGCTGGGGTAGTCAGACACACACACAGCCGCCGATCGTTCGATAGGTTGAGCCATTCCACGCGGTGTCAGGAACCAGCGCTGTGCCGCCACGACACACACAACACACACACACACACAGCGCCGATCCGACGAGGGTTGAGCCATCCACGCGGTGTCAGGAACCAGCGCTGGGGTCGTCACGACACACACACACACACACACACAGCCGCCGATCGTTCGAGGTTGAGCCATCCACGCGGTGTCAGGAAACAGCGCTGGGGTCGCCACGGCACACAGCCGCCGAGCGTTCGAGGTTGAGCCATCCACGCGGTGTCAGGAACCAGCGTTGGGGTCGTCACGACACACACACACAGCCGCCGATCGTTCGAGGTTGAGCCATCCGCGCGGTGTCAGGAACCAGCGCTGGGGTCGTCACGACACACACACAGCCGATGGTTCGAGGTTGAGCCACCCACGCAGTGTCAGGAACCAGCGCTGGGGTCGTCACGACACACACACACACAGCCGATCTTTCGAGGTTGAGCCATCCACGCGGCGTCAGGAACCAGCGCTGGGGTCGTCACGACACACACACACACAGCCGCCGATCGTTCGAGGTTGAGCCATCCACGCGGTGTCAGGAACCAGCGCTGGGGGCCGCCACGACACACACACACACACACCGCCGATGGTTCGAGGTTGAGCCATCCACGCGGTGTCAGGAACAGCGCTGGGGTCGTCACGACACACACACAGCCGAGCGTTCGAGGTTGAGCCATCCACGCGGTGTCAGGAACCAGCGCTGGGGTCGTCACGACACACACACACAGCCGCCGATCGTTCGAGGTTGAGCCATCACGCGGTGTCAGAACCAGCGCTGGGGTCGTCACGACACACACACAGTCGTTGAGCCATCCACGCGGCGTCAGGAACCAGCGCTGGGGTCGTCACGACACACACACACACAGCCGCCGATCGTTCGAGGTTGAGCCATCCACGCGGTGTCAGGAACCAGCGCTGGGGCCGCCACGACACACACACACACACACACAGCCGATGGTTCGAGGTTGAGCCATCCACGCGGTGTCAGGAACCAGCGCTGGGGTCGTCACGACACACACACACAGCCGCCGATCGTTCGAGGTTGAGCCATCCACGCGGTGTCAGGAACCAGCGCTGGGGTCGTCACGACATACACGCACCAGCCGATCGTTCGAGGTTGATCCACGCGGTGTCAGGAACCAGCGCTGGGGTCGTCACGACACACACAGCCGCCGATCGCTCGAGGTTGGGCCATCCACGCGGTGTCAGGCACCAGCGCTGGGGTCGTCACGACACACACACAGCCGCCGATCGTTCGCGGTTGAGCCATCCACGCGGTGTCAGGAACCAGCGCTGGGGCCGTCACAACACACACACACACACAGAGCCGCCGATCGTTCGAGGTTGAGCCATCCACGCGGTGTCAGGAACCAGCGCTGGTGTCGTCACGACACACACACACACAGCCGCCGATGGTTCAAGGTTGAGCCATCCACGCGGTGTCAGAAACCAGCGCTGGGGTCGTCACGACACACACGCACAGCCGCCGATCGTTCGCGGTTGAGCCATCCACGCGGTGTCAGGAACCAGCGCTGGGGTCGTCACGACACACACACAGCCGATGGTTCGAGGTTGAGCCATCCACGCGGTGTCAGGAACCAGCGCTGGGGTCGCCACGACACACACAGCCGCCGATCGTTCGAGGTTGAGCCATCCACGCGGTGTCAGGAGCCAGCGCTGGGGTCGTCACGACACACACAGCCGCCGATCGTTCAAGGTTGAGCCATCCACGCGGTGTCAGGAACCAGCGGTGGGGTCGTCACGACACACACAGCCGCCGATCGCTCGAGGTTGAGCCATCCACGCGGTGTCAGGAACCAGCGCTGGAGTCGTCACGACACACGCAGCCGCCGATCGTTCGAGGTTGAGCCATCCACGCGGTGTCAGGAACCAGCGCCGGAGTCGTCACGACACACACACACACACAGCCGCCGATAGTTCGCGGTTGAGCCATCCACGCGGTGTCAGGAACCAGCGCTGGGGTCGTCACGACGCACACACAGTCGCCGATCGTTCGAGGTTGAGCCATCCACGCGGTGTCAGAAACCAGCGCTGGGGTCGTCACGACACACACACACACACACACAGCCATCGATCGCTCGAGGTTGAGCCATCCACGCGGTGTCAGAAACCAGCGGTGGGGTCGTCACGAACACAGCCGCTGATGGTTCGAGGTTGAGCCATCCACGCGGTGTCAAGAACCAGCGCTGGGGTCGCCACGACACACACAGCCGCCGATCGTTCGAGGTTGAACCATCCATGCGGTGTCAGAAACCAGCGCTGGGATCGTCACGACACACACACAGCCGCCGATCGTTCGAGGTTGAGCCTTCCACGCGGTGTCAGAGACCAGCGCTGGAGTCGTCACGACACACGCACAGCCGATGGTTCGAGGTTGAGCCATCCACGCGGTGTCAGGAACCAGCGTTGGGGTCGTCACGACGCACACACACACAGCCGCCGATCGTTCGAGGTTGAGCCATCCACGCGGTGTCAGGAACCAGCGCTGGGGTCGTCACGACACACACACAGCCGCCCATCGTTCGAGGTTGAGCCATCCACGCGGTGTCAGAAACCAGCGCTGGGGTCGTCACGACACACACACACACAGCCGCCGATCGCATGAGGCTGAGCCATCCACGCGGTGTCAGAAACCAGCGCTGGGGTCGTCACGACGCACACACACAGTCGCCGATCGTTCGAGGTTGAGCCATCCACGCGGTGTCAGGAACCAGCGCTGGGGCCGTCACGACACACACACACACACACAGCCGATTGCTCGAGGTTGAGCCATTCACGCGGTGTCCGAAACCAGCGCTGGGGTCGTCACGACACACACAGCCGCCGATGGTTCGAGGTTGAGCCATCCACGCGGTGTCAGGAACCATCGCTGGGGTCGTCACAACACACACACACAGCCGATTGCTCGAGGTTGAGCCATCCACGCGGTGTCAGAAACCAGCGTTTGGGTCGTCACGAAACACACACACACACACACACACACACACACACACACACACACTTGCCGTACCGAGGCGCGCTCACCAAAGGGCTTCGCTTGCGGTGGTGCCTGATGGCGAGGGTCGCTCTTCTGCCCTCAGAGGAGCGGCGCGCGAGGCTGCACGCGCGGGGCGACGCCCGGTCCGCGCCCGCGGCCCCACCTCCCCAAGGTCCCCCCGCGACCCCGTTCGGCGTCTGAGCCCAGTCGGCCGCTGGATGGACTCACTTTCGATCGAGCCCATTTGGGGGCCGCACGGGCGCACTTCTCTCGGCCTTCTCGCAGCTGAGCCCGTTCGGCTGCCCATTCGACGGGCAAGCGGGCTCAGAAGAAAGCTGCGCGGCTCATCTGGCGGCGCGGCCCTCCCCGGGACCCCTGCGGCGCCAGTGAGCCCGCGGACGGCGGCGCCGGTGAGCCCTTGCTCGTCTTTTTGCTCGTTTGTTTGCTGCCGCTCATGGCGTGGGGAGACTGGCTGCGCGTGCAGGAGCCCGGGCATTCGGCGCCTCGAGGAGGTTGGGGGCGTTGGCGTCGCGTAATGGGGGGGGCGATACATGGGGGGCAGCGACGGCTGCAGAAAAGTTTCACTTTAGGGCCCCTCGAGGGGCCCTTTACAGCCCAAAAAGGGGCCTTCAAAGCCCGAAAAATACACCCTCCTTCCACCCCATTTTGTCGTCCCCCCAGTAAGCGACTCGGGCTCCGTGGCTGCCCACCAAAAATAGATCTTGGCTGAAGGCTTGCCACTGGGGCCTCGGGGCCCCCCAGGCCGGAATTTTCTTATTGGCAATTAGGACGAAGAAACACGGAGGCTGTTTCGACCCGCAGCTGCAGCTCTCTCGGGCGCGCCAAGGTCCTGGTTTTTCAGAGTCCTCGTTTAGGAGGGCCCGAGGGGCACGGTCGAGAGAGGTCCTGGGGCCCGCGCATCGAATAACATCGAAGCGTCGGATGTCTGGGAGTGGCCCTCGGCCAGAGTGACCCTTGGTGCGAGCCCACTGGGGTCTACGGATCGTTTCATGCAATGTGACTGCAGCAACTCGCGCGCTTGGGCTTGTCCCCCCCACTGCGCGCCAAAGGCCACTGGTGTCTGGGGTCACACCTGCACGCAGCCGAGAGACGAGCTGGGTCTTCCTGTAGGCTTCGCATGTTCACAGGGGCCCTTCCTGAACCCGGGGGCCGTCAAAAAACAGCTCAGGATGACAAGCTATTATTGGGAAAGGGCCTCGGGGCGGCCCAGGGTCAGGGACCCGTTTCATCCGGGACACGTTTCTCTCATTCCTGTTGTTCTCACGACCAGATGGTCGCCAAGCTCCTCGAGGTCTCCAGGGCGTCGACCCTCCCCAGATATGGACAAAGCGTCCGCATTCCCCAGACCACTGACGACTCGAAGAAAGCGCGCCGACGGTTGTTCACACTTCCTGGCTTCTGGGGGGCCCTCCCCTTTCTTCTCCTCCCTCCCTCCTCATCCCTGCTCCTCCTGATCCTCATACTCGCTCTCCTCTTCCCTCTCTCTCTCCTCTCTCTCTCTCTCTCTCTTTCTCTCTCTCTCTCTCTCTCTCTCTCTCTCTCTCTCTCTCTCTCTCTCTCTCTCTATATATATCTTTAACTGTATATATATATATGTATGTATATGTATAGATGTATATGTATGTGTATGTATATATATATATATATATATATATGTGTATGTCTCTCTCTCTCTCTCTCTCCCTCTCTGTTTCTTCTCTCGCTCTGTGTAGATATGTGTTGGCATCTAAATGTACATATATGTATATGTACATGTGTATGTGTATCCGTCGTTTCTCCTTGCCTCTCTCCTCGTCCTCTCCAGACCGCCAACGTCTAGAATGAAACGCGAGGCTCGTCGCAACATTCTGGCCTTCAGGGAGGCACCCCCAGGCCCCCAGGAAGCCTTGGTCGATACCTCTAAGGGCTGGCGGCGATTCGAGAGCAGATCGGGTCGGAGGTATTGGGGCAGCGTGCGCTTGCGTGCGTACTTAGGCGCAGATACGAGGAGAGGGCGGGGGTGATGTACAGATCTCGCCCGCCCCCCTCCCGCACTTGATTCACCAGAGAAGAAAGAACCACCACCACCAGCTAGGCGGGCTGGCCGCTCCCCCTCCCCCAGCTGGTAGCACCCCGTTCCGGACGAGCCCTCGAGAGTGCCCAGAACGGAGTGCCACCAGCTCGGGGGCGGTGGCCTTTGGGAACGGAGTTCTATGGGATTCTGGTGGTAGTGGCACTTTTTGCTCTGGTCGACGCGGCCACTGCGCCACCGAATCATCATCCGTCGAATTAGGAAGAGCGGCGTGAGTATAATCTTTCGTACCTTCGCGACGATTTTTCGTGGGTCGATGCTTGCCCCTCTGGCGGCGCCGCCCCTGGCGCGCTCCGCCTCTGATTGGGGGGTGCAGCGCCGATCCGGCTGTTTGAGTTTATGCTGTCATTCTCTGGGCGCATCGCTCGGGCGTGTGCGCTTCTTGTCTCGGCGAGGACTACCGAGGAGCATCCTGAATCATCTGGCGACGCATGCACGCGGGAGACCGAAAAATGCACGGGGAATGGACGTCCGAGCGATGGCAAGTTGTCTTACACTGCTCTAGTTCAGAGTTGGCCGTTGCCACACGCACGGCCCAGCACAGCGCATGGCGTGTTGTCTTGCGCAGCAGATGCCCGGAGCAGGAAGGCACCCGCCACCGCAGCTCCCGCAGGCCCGATTGCAGCCGCCGCCCGTGCCTCCGTCCTTCTGAAAGGTCTTTTGCGTCTTCTGGGAAGGCTCAGAATTTGTTTCTGAAGGTTGGGGGACTTCCGAGCCTTCTGAGAAGGCCCGCCCCTTCTCACTTCTCCCTGGGCACGCCGCCGATGAGGATACGGAGACATCCAGCGGCTCGACATTTTCCTACACTTGGGCCCCGAGACCTATCTCAGTGTGTTCGGGTCGGGTGTATATCAGGAGGGGAAAAAAACACACACACACACACACACACAAACACCAATAACCGCCGATTCCCACGAAAATATGGAAAATGTGGGAAGTGGAGGGAACGACGAACATCCAGGAAACATTGAAAATATGCAGAATCCTGCGATTCGTGTCTATTCATTTGCGTGTCTCTGGGACCCTTCAGTGCAGTGGGGAGCGATGAGGGGGGGTGAGGGGGTCGAGGGCTGCAGGAGAAGGGCCCTAGAGGGGCCCCCTGGGGCGCACGAAAACTGCAAAGTTCTTCACCCATCCCGTTTGCGGGCGAGCATCTGGTCAAGAAACCTCCTCCCGAAAAGCTGGGCCCGCGTTTCTCGGCCAATTTTCCAAAGAGCTGGCCCAGTTTCTAGCCTCCAGCTGTGATGGAGTTCGAGCTTTCAGGGTTTAGGTTCGAGGTTTCAGGGTTTACGCTCCGTGCTGCGCGTCGCGCTCAACGTTCGAGGAAGAAGGAGCGCCGCAAGGCAGCCAAGCAGGCTAAGGCTGATGCCGCGCGGGCTCCCCATGATTTGCCTCCTGAAGATGTTTCCCCTGACGGTGTCGCAGCTGGCCGAAGCGCGGGTCTCGGGGGAGATCTTGCCGCAGCGCCCGCTCTGGCGTCACCAAGTCCTGCAGCTGGCGCTGATCCGCCTACGCAGCCAGCAGGACTGCCTCTAACTGAGCTCCCCGCCCGTGGCGGAGCTGACGGTGTGCATAATGACGATGGCAGTTGCCACACCTTGCGGGCTTCTTCATCCCACACTTTGCGCCCCGGAGACCTGGTTTCTGTGACATCGGCAAGGATGTACCGGAGCCAGTTTGCTGCCGATCCCAGGGCCACACCTTACAGGGCTGGCCGCGGTGGGACGAAGGGCGGCAAACCACCTGAGCGTTGAAGTTGGGCGCCTGCTCACTTACGCTAAGGGTTTCTGTGCACGCGAATGCAGCTTGGGCGGTCTGCAGTTGATGTGCAATTCCATTTCAGTTTTGCTGTCTGCGTTTATGTCGCCATGGTCATCCTTCCCTCTGGTATCAACGCAATCCAATGAGCTCGTGCCTCGTCGACTGCAAGATGGGCTCGGGCTTCGTATTCACACGCACCTTCGACTTTGTGTTGAAGTTATCCTTGGACTCCCGCTAGCTCGGACAGCGTCCCTAGCCCGATCAGGCGCTACCCCTTCTGAGCCCAATGTAGCATCGAGGCAGGCTTAGCCAACCTCTCTTTCTTTACAGTGGCTGGGCAGCCCCCAGTCTTTCTCACTATAGCATTCGTTTCATTCACGAGAGAGTTGGAGCCAAGACTCACGACATTCGTGGTCCGTTACCGGGTTGGCTCAAGGCAAACAGGCATCCGCTGTTCCTGTTGCTGCCACAGTTGGTAGCGGAGCGAGGCTGGCCATGGCCGAGGCGGGCAGCGCGGCACGCATCTAGGCGACTGGCGGCGGGCACGCGCGGT
Source organism: Prorocentrum cordatum (assembly GCA_963575745.1). NCBI lineage: Eukaryota > Dinophyceae > Prorocentrales > Prorocentraceae > Prorocentrum > Prorocentrum cordatum. Next base: position 1,475,235 of record CAUYUJ010016171.1, on the reverse strand, counting down.
TCCTACGGCCGGGACGGTCTCGCTCGACGAGACGTGCAGTGTGGGATCCACGGCAGGTGCCGGCATGCCGGCAGACGAGGAGACATACGCGGCGATAAGCGCCGGCGCTCCAGGTGAAGGGGGTCAACCAGGAGCGCGGGAGACTCAGGAGTCAGCAGCCCCGCCAGCTGTGGAGGCACTCGCTGCCCAAGCGCAGGAGCTGCGGAAGTTAGCGCAAGGCATTATCGACAGCAGGACGGCTGCCGGCTCTCGAGCGACGACGCAAGCCAGCGGCGGCGAGACACGGCGCCCGGAGGGCGCCGACCCGTGGGAGGAGCCAGACTTTTGGGGCGGCGGGCAGCGCAAGGGCGACGGCGCCGATCGAGATGGTGACAAGTGGGCTGTCGGCCGCGACAAGAGTGAGCGGGGCGACCAGCCGTGGACGGGCCAAGCCGGACGAGGCGAGTGGCACGACCATCAGCGGCAGGTGCCCCCCTGGGGCGGGCAGGCCCGCGGTGATTTCACGGGTCCCCCAGCCTGGCCTGGGTGGACACGTTATCGGCAGTGGAAGTAGCCCGTGCGAAGGTGGGATCGCGGCACGGACGTCGCGCTGTGGCGGGGTCCGAGAAGTTCCGCGGACTCTTCGACTGGTCGATGCAGGCGAAGTTCGACGACGTGCCCGACCACCTGCTGACCAGCAACCAGTGGCTCGAGGTGCTGCTCCAGCGAATGGACCTCATGAGCGGCGAGCGCGAGGGAGACGAGCTCCGACGAGTGGGACGCCGAGCTCTATGCGAAGGGGCCCGCGAGGCCAAGGAGTCGCTGACGCAGTACGTTGCCAGGAGGGACCTACAAATTCAGGAAGCTGAGGGGAACGACCTCTGGCTGTCTGGGAAGCTCAAAGGTCCGGTGCTCGAGGAAGGCGCAGGGTCGTCGGCCCAGGGTCAACAAAACATGACGACGCTGACCCAGGGGCAGCACCGATTACAAGCAGGTCGCCTGGGCGCTGCGCCAGATGGACTTCGGCGGCACTGAGCGATTGATGTCGGACCGGTCCACTTCTCGCCCCGTGGTGGCCGCAGAAGTCGGTCAAGCGGGCGATGTTCCAGGCTCTGTCTCTCACCCACCCCCTCCGGGCCCGTTCGGCACGGGGGCCTACCTCGACGAACGACAGGGCGAGGCAGAGTCCGATGGAGGCGAGTCTGAGGACGATATCGAAGACGATCTCAGCGAGGAGGAAGCGCTGGCCATTTTGGCCGAGATAGAGGACCTGGAGCTGAACGAGGACGAGGCCGAAGAGGTCTTTCTGCAGCTCGAGCAGAAGAGGAGGACCTGGAAGCAGAACAAGGACTTGACGAGAGCTGCCAAGCGAGATCGCGAGTATTCTCGGTGCACCGGTCGAGCTGCAGGAGGCGACGGCCGCGGCGGCGGTCGGCGCGGAGCTGGCCGGCGAGGAGACGGCGGTCGAGGACGAGGTCGAGGCGGCTTCCCGGGACGAGGGCATAGGGAACACATGTCGCGCTAGCAGCTGATGAAAGTGACCCGCTGCAAGCGGCGCCGGCAGAAGGGACGTTGGTCGAGAGAGTGCCCCAATCCTCCTGCTGCAGACGACAAGCGGCAGCTCCCGGACAAAAGGAAGAAGAACTTGGCCAGTTACACGCTCACGGGATGCGTTCCCAGCGGACCGCGCCTGCCAGCGGTCACGGGCGAGAAGCTCGAGGCCCTGAAAGAGGCCCAGGAGGAGGTCGACAGCGTGTCCCTGACGACGGCAGCGAACCAGGGCCCGGTGGACCCGGGGGCGGCCAGTTGCATCGCCGGGCGCCCGGCGCTCAACATGGAGTCCCACGAGCTGGCCAGGCGCGGCCACCAGTACGTCCCGGCGCCCGAGTCCGCGAGGCCTCCTCGCAGCGCTCGCGGAGCGGGAGGCCCGGCGAAGGTGATCGCCACAGTCTTTTGTCCCTTCTGTTTGGGAGGTGTTCTTGGCATAGTCGAGACGACGGTGTTGGATGAGGACGTCCTTCACATACTCAGCGTCAATATTCTGGACTTTCTCGAATGCATAGTAGATCTCCCCAGTGGTGTTTTGCGGTCCAGGACCCTGGAGGAGTACATCCCGATGACCAGACTGGGATCAGGACACCGAATGGCCGACATCATCGGCCCCGCGGCCTGGAGAGGCAAGACGCCTCGAGAGGCCCTGAGCAAGCACGCGTTCCTTAGAGCTACTTCCTTTCTGAAGGACGGAGAGCGGACCCAGGAGATGGGCTCGGACGGAACTGTGAGTCAGTACACGCCTCTCTTCTCAATCCTCCTCATGGTCTTACTCGCGGTCAGGGGCACACAGCACCGAGGACTCCAGGGATCCCAGGTGGGCACCATCAAGAACGGCCTCACGCAGGGCCTCGTAGGCGAGCAGAAGGGGACAAAGGGGGGAGGCCATCATGAAGGACCCTCAGCAGGGCTTCAGAGACAAGGCGCGGGGCCTCACGGCCCAGATCAGGAAGACGACCGAGGAGGTCTACCAGCGCGCGGCTCAGTTAGCGGCTCGGGGGCAGGCCCGGGGCTTGGGATCCGGAGACACTGCCGAGGCGGCGCTCAGAGGGCCAGACGACAGCAACGGGACGGTCTCAGAGATATTCCGAGTGGAGACCTCACCTCTAGGTACGTAGCACGTTTAGGCTCGAGCCTCGCTATCTGCTTCCACTACCTCCCAGACAGCAGAGCTTTCTCGGTCGAGACTTTCACTCAGGTCCACGATGGCTGGTCAGAACATCTTGCTGGCAGCACTAATGGCCGGGCTGGCGTCGGCCAGGCCGAAGAAGGAACCAGTTGCCAAGAGGGCCACGGAAGAGTTCCAAGCCAGGCGCGAGGCTGCCCTAGCCAGCGCTGCCCTGGCCAGCGCCGGAGGAGACACCGACGACTCGGCGAGCTCAATGGAGAACTACTGCCACCCACCAGGCAGCGGGAGCGGGCAGGTTCCTGGCGGCGCCGCCGAGGCCCTGAGTCTCGAGCCAGGAGCGACGGTCGGCATCTCGCAACCGACAGCGGCAGGACCGCCTCCCCAGGTGCCTCAGCCGACGCCGTGGGGCGCGGCCGCCTTCGCCTCTCAGCGGCCTCCAGCGATGCAGCCACAGCTCGCGGCAGCACTCGAAGAAGCGCTTCAGCACGAGGTCCAACTGTCGACGGAGGCGGCAGCCGCATCGGCGAAGCCATTGCCACAGACAGCGGCCATGGCAGCTCAGCAGCAGGCGGCGAGGAGCAGCTGAGTCCCGAAGAAGCTTCCGCCCAAGCTGGGCGTTGGACCGACGACAGCCGACGCGCTTCAAGGAACGACTTGGAGCAGCTCCTTCCAACCCGACTCGGCGGGGCTCAGCACGGGCAGTTCCGGAGCGGCAGCGGCAGCGACGGCGGCTATTCCAGCCAAGCCTCCGCCCACGCCAGCTCCCGAGTGCGGGCGTCCACGCGACGCCATCAGATACTACGGCAATCTGCATGGCTCGGGGTCACGGTGCACGCTCTGCGGGGATCGACTGGCCTGGATACCCCGAGGTACGCCCGGGAACGACGGCCCCCCCCCCCAGCAGACCGCCCCCGAGGCAGCGCGGGCGGTGGCAGCATCCGCTCAGGGGGCCGTCGACATGATGCAGAACAGCCCGCAGTTTCAGGCTGGAGGCACGGCTCTGACTACGGTCAACAGCTTAGGCACGCTCTTGCAGGGATTGCAATGGCAATTACAGTCGGTGCCCGAGAGCGTCCGAGCGCTCGATCGAGTTCAAGAGGTCCTGGACCGGATGGCGCAGGTCGTGATGAGCCAGCAGCAGGCTCCATCCTCACAGGTCGAAGAAGACTACAGCAGATATACCAGGGAGTGACCGAGATCCGTCGCCTAATCGCGAGCTTCGAGGACTTCGCCGAGACGCCGGACGGGATCAACAACGCGGTGAATGGGGTGGTCACGATGGTCGGGAACATCGATATGGCGGTCTCTCAGTTGGGGCAGATGCTGGTTCAGATCGGAACGGCAGTCACTGGACTGGCGCAGGTGGCCAACGCTCAGATCCAGATGCCGGATCAGGGAGATCCCTGGGTGAACTCGAGCAGCGAGGTCTCGGCCAGCGGGGGGCCGAACGGGACGCAAGGCAGCCCCACCACGACGACGACTCCGACGGCTCCAACGGCGACGGCACCAACCACTACGGGCACCATGGAGTGATGGAGCGTCGGGCCGATTCCCGAGGAGACGGATCCAGGTTCTCCAGACGGCTGGGAGGTCATTTCCGACGATGCCGAGATCAGTCAGTGAGTCAGGAGTCTCGAGGGCGACAGGGCAAGGGCCAGCCCCGTCTGAGCTCGGCCGCGCGCCACGAGCGGCGCGGACGCCTTTCTTCCGAGGCTGAGAGAGCCGACGGAAAAGATGTCTCTGGACGCTCTTCCGTACCTCAGCCAGCCTTATTTTTTCCCGTTTCAGCATCTCAGAGCAAGTCGAGCGAAGCTCGGGACAAGCTCACGGGAGCGCAGCTCCGGAGAAGAAAGCAAGAGCAGCTGCGGGGGCTTAGGGACGCCCAGGGCTCCAGAGGGCCTGGAACTGGAGGGGGCCGAGTGGATCAAGGGCGACACAGTGAATGGCGATCACGAGTCCGCCTGCCCCAGGGATGTGAGAGGAGCCCCAGAGGCCACGGCGATCTCGCGAGGCCCGGGCCACCAGCAACTGAAGCAGAACGGGCCCAGGAGGAAAGCCAGGCAGGGGACGAGCTTTATGGAAGTGCCCCCCCCTCCCAGGATCGGCCCAAGAGTCCAGAAGCGCGGGGGGGGGGGGGGGGGGGGGGGGCCTCGGAGAGACCGTTAGTTGGGACTTGTCTACCGGCCGGGATTCCAGAAAAGGCGCGGACGGTAGGAGTCTTAAGAGGACATACGCGGACAAGCCGGAGACCATATGGCTCTGCCCACCCTGCCGGACCTTCTCAGCGATCAGCAGGATCAGCGAAGCTGTGAGGGATCCTGATAGGTGGTCGATAGCCGTTCGGGAAGGGCTCGAGGACCTTATTCTTTGTATGAAGATCGCCGATCATCAGATCCGGCACGGTCGGTTCTTCGCGTTCGAGCACCCTTTGTTCGCCACATCTTGGGACACTCAGGTGGTTCGGGCGATCGCGGAGCTTCCTGAGGTGCGACGTATCAGGGTGGACACATGTACCTGTGGGCTCAGCGTCACAGGGAAGGGGCTTAACAAGAAACCCACGGGGGTTCTGAGCAATCATTGCAGGATCCAGGAGGTGCTAGGAGGCCACTGGTGCGACGGTAGTCACAGTCACGTGTTGCTCGTTTGTAAGTCACGAACCTCTCGGGCCCAGGTCTATCCCCCTCGGTTCGTCGATGCGGTGGCCCGCGCGGCGACAGAACAATGGAGCGGGGCGAGTCAAGGTAGGAAGGCAACCTGGGCGGAGCTCGACGAGAGCGCGTTTCTGGTGAGGGACCTGTCAGACGGAGAGGATCCGGGGGAGCTTGAGGACAGCGAAAAAGACGAGCCGGAGACAAGGCCGACGGACGCCAGCTGCACCGCCAGGAGAGAGCCGGATCCCGAGCCTAGTGAGCAAGAGGAGCGCCTCGTGTTTCGTCTTCACCACAACATGGGGCGCCCATATAATAGGAAGCTTATCAGTTTTGCGCGCAGGAGGTGCGAAGATACACGTGCTTCGCTGGATACGCGACTGTTTCAAATGTTCGGAATGTGCCGAGAGGTCGAGAACCTCCGTTCCCAGGCGCGTAGCTATGCCGAAGACCTTCAGATTCAATCACAATGTGGGAGCTGATTTGTTCTATCTTTCCTTTCAGGATAAGACGATGTCCTTCCTGAACATACTGGGCCATGGGTCAAATTTGCAAGTGTGTGTGTGAAGGGTCGAGGAACCCAAGACGGCGTGCGTTTGGCACGCTTTCGTGCACGCTGGATTCGACCGTTTGGCACTCCTCATTTCGTGCTCGCCGACGGAGGCTCGGAGTTCGAGGATCGATTCGCTCGAGGATTGGAACAGCGGGGGGCGTTACATCACATGTGCGACGCCAACTCCCCATGGCAGAACGGCAGGGCTGAGAGACATGGAGGGTGGATCAAGGAGCGGATGAAGGCCGAACTGGAAGCAGGGTCACCCATTCCAGCGGACCTGGCCGAACTTGAGGAACGTATATATGAGTTGTGCGCTCACAATAATCTGTTTTGGCACAGAGGCGGATTCACTCCCCTCCAACTTGCTCCCGGAGAGAATCCCAGGCTTCCCCATGAGCTGTTGTCTGACGATCACCCTGGTTGGCCTTCCAGGCTGGCAGGATAGCCTGAGGCCAGCATTTGAGTTGGATTCGGCCAGAGCTGAGTTTGCCCGACCTCAGAAGGTGCAAGAGCTAGCCCGTGGGCTGGCTCTGGAGACGGCTGCCCGGCAGAAGGTCCAGAAAGCCAGTCGGACCCGTGCCGGGCCCACGGTGAGCTTTACCCCGGGCCAGTGGGTGTTCGCGTGGAGGCGCATGACCAAGGCGGGCCCTAGGGCCGACACTCTCGGCCGGCGTCGCGATGCCTGGACAGGTCCGGGGGTTGCGGCGCTGGCCGAGCGCGGCACGGTTTGGGTCGCGGCGAGAGCGCGTCTCTGGGAGCGCCCCCCCGAACAGGCGCGGCTCGCCTCGCCCGAAGAGGAGCACCGAGCTGATCGGCCAAGTCCGGACGCGACGGGCCTCGGCTGTGGATGCGCAGCGGGAGGGCCCGCTTCCCGACGAGGCTCGGGATCAAGCCCTGGCCCTGGGGTCCGATCCGGCGCCCAGCGCGCCCGCGGGTTCTCCCCGACCTCCAGGGCCGGTGTCTCAGCCTGTTGGGCCTGAGGTAGGAGGAGGCATGGGCCAGAGCCTCGACCCCGTCAGAGGGTCTCGGACGGCTAGGCCTCGGGTCGGCCCTCCCCCTCCCACCTCGGGCGGAGGCTCGGTCGTTGCTCGAGCCAGATCTGAGGTGACTCGCACCCCGTCTATCTCCGAGGAGGCGGACAGCCACTCCGGGCAGGTTTCCCCCGACGGCAGCGAGGTCCCCCCCCCCTCTCGGCGCCCCCTGTCCCCCGCCGGGCAGAAGCGACCGCGAGAACGAGATCGAGGCCCCGCAGAGGCCTGGGGGACCTAGTGCCGCTCAGCCCGAATCCTCTCCTGAAGACTCTTCCTCTCCTTCCCCTCCGGCTCAACTCACAGGAATTAGAGCGCTCGAGTCCGAAGCCGAGAGCCCCCAAGTGCCTCCCTTGCGAGGCAGAACTAGGATCGACCAGCCCAGAGACGCCCCCGCCTGCATTCTCAGGCGCAGGGCCAACGAGGCGATAAGTCGAAGCGCCAGCTGCCCACCAGTGACGGGCGACGTGAAGCGTGCCAGAATCGAACCGCCTCCAGGGCTGGACCCTCCAGGAGAGGGACGCGGCGGGGCAGGTGGTCCTGTCTCCCTCTTCTCTCGGCCACCCCCCTCCTGCCCTCACTCCTCCGCCCCCCCACCCCTGCTCACCCGCGGGCCCGACCGAGTTCAGGCCCGGCCAGGGGCATCGGGACATCGTCGGACGCAGGATCGAGGAGTATGAGCATATGTCCCGCGGCAGCGGATCGGGGGAGCGCGAGCGGCCCCCAAGAGGAAGGGCACATTTCTGGGCGACGCCGGGAGACGATGGGGAAGTTGCTCCGACCGAGGCCCCAGGGCCCGAGCCGGATCCGGAAATATTCGCGGCTGGCCGCGGCGGCGAAGTGTCTCTCGGCAAGCTCTCGCCAGCCGAGCGTAGCAAGTTCGAGATCTCAGATGATAAGGGGTGGCAGAGCATGGCCAACTCAGGAGCGGTAGAAGATACACTTCCGAAGGGGGCTGCGGCAGTGAAGCGCTCTTGTCCTGAGCGCAGATTACCAGCCGAATGGTGCGTGGGTGGAAGCTCGTGGGGGGTACGTTTTCATGGCCTCAGGCGAAGTCGCGCTGGCGTGTGCACGGACACAAGGATCCGGACACAGGCTCAATGTTCGTTGATTCTCCCACTCCCCAGACCACGTCCAACCAGATGTTCATTCAGGTGATGATGAACTTTTCCCTCCTCGGTGATGTCGCTGATGTCGAGAATGCATTTTGCCATTCGGATCCCATGCTGCGTTCACAAGGAGAAATATATGTGGAACCACGCGAAGGAATCAGGGTTGAACCCGGTTCGCTCATCCGTCTGAAAGTCAATGTTGATGGTCTCGACGACGCGCCTCTAGCATGGCGCAAAACGTCCGTCTTCTGAAAGACGGGTTTCTGTCGAAGCCTCCTGGAGCCGCGCTGGTGGACCCGGTACGACTCAAGAGGAAAAACACATGACATGATTCTCTTTGAGGTGGATGACTTCTTCATAGCCAGCAACTCGTCCGAGCCCAGGCAGTGGGTCAGGAGTACTCTCGAGCGCAGGTTCATATTCGGGAAGCACCGCGACTGTCACGCGGGGCCCGTCGGGCATGCCGGACGATCTGCGCGCGTCGGCCCGCAGCGCACGACCAAAGACTAAGAAAAGTACATTCTCGAGGAGATCCGACCTGTCACGCTTGCCCGGGGACGGCTGGGTCAGAAGAAGTCCCCCCTCGATAAGGAAGAGTTCAAGGCCTTAAGATCATTCATTTACATGCTGAACTGGGTCGGGCGTAAATCTCGACCGGAGGCCACGGGAGCCGCCAGCGTTCTGGCTAGCAGGCTCAAGCAGCCCACGGTAGGAGATGCGTCCTGTGCTAACAAGATGGTCCGCCACCTGAGAGCGACGGCCTCTAGAGGCCTGAGCATCCGGCGCCTCGACCCAGAAAGAACGGTTTTGGCGTCGTTCTCCGACGCCAGAGGGGTCGGGGCGAACGAAGGTCAGGTGGGCGAGAGGGGTCTCCCTGAACATCCAACGCAGGGCACATGGATGGTGCTTGCCACGGACAAGAGCGTGATTGATAACCGCGTGGTTCGAGCGTCTACCGTCGGGTGGAGGAGTTCAAAGCTCCGTCGGAAAGTGTTATTCGACCCTGGCCGGCGAAACGCAAGCTCTGTCCGCGGCAGCGGCGGGAGTAGAGTTTCTTCAAGTTTTGTACCGAGACGGGATGTTTCAATATGTGGACGTTTCGGACTACTGCCGAGGAGCAGGTCCGTTCGCAACCGCTCTCAGGCGCAACTGCCGCCTCGGCGGTCGTGAAAAGGCAGGTCCAAGTCGCAGACGCCAAGAGTGTCAAGGAAGGCAACGCCAGTGTCAGGGACAGGAGAACGGCACTGGATCTAGCAGCGGTGTGCGAGACGCTAGAAAAGGCCAGCGGACACATCCGCTGGATTCCCCACGGTCGGATGCCCGTGGATGCTTTAACGACGGATGACATATCCAAGGGCAACGCCGCCCTGGCGAGTCTGCTCACCCATGGTAAGCTGGTCCTCGTAGACGAGGCCGAAGAGCTGGATCGACGCAAGCAGAACCCAGGAAGCAAGGATCGTTCCCAGGCCGCCTCCAGAAAGACTCTCGCTCAAGACTCTGAGCTCGTGTCCTGGTCGGCTTTCTGCAGTGTTGTTCCGGGTCCGGAGTCCGGCAACCTTCCTCCTTCTCTCCCCTTTTTTTTGGGGGGGTTCTGCTAGTCAGGGCGACTGTCTTGACTGTATAGTGCTGCTCGCATGGGGGCTGCTAAACCTACAAGAAAGTTTGACCCACGTAGTGGAGTTCCAGCTTTCAGGGTTAGGTCTAGCATTTGTTTCATTCACGAGAGAGTTGGAGCCAAGACTCACGACATTCGTGGTCCGTTGCCACGCTGGCTCAAAACAAAAAGCATCCGCTGTTCCTGCTGCTACCACACAGCGTCACCGACAGAAATTGGCGCAGCCTTGTTGCAAGAAGCCCTTGGGAAGTTGGCCCAGGTTTCTTAGATCATACTTGTCTTAATCAACTGTTCTGCTGTATGCCCTCCCACTAAACAACGCCCGAGCGGCGTCCGATACGTCCTCCAGGCCTACCGGCTTTGGACATTCGTCCCGCCGTTGTCATTGTGGTGGTGGGCGCTCTCTTTCTCCCAGGGGCGGAGCCCCAGGAGCGCGCCCTCTTGCTCCGAGGCTCACTCGCAGCGGGAATCCGAGTATCTTATGTGGCGCAACGAGAGGAGCAGAGGCTTTGAGGTCAGGGGGCGGCCTGACCGACCCCGAGCACGCCGACCCCCTCCGTGACGGCCCCCTTCCTCGCTCCACAAGACGTGGGGTGGGTAGGCGGCCAGAGAAGAGCTTACAGGGCGAGGGGGGGGTCACAGAAGGGGCTCGTCACGGCAGGTGTCGATCAGGCCGCGCCCGATGAGGTTGTTTCCAGTTCTTGACATTCGCAAATCCCCACCACCCCATCCAGAAACGATGCCCTGGCGAGTTGCTTTGATCAGGGAAGTGCAGGAGCAAGCAATCGAACAAAGGAGGGGGGGCAGCCGCCAAACCGAAAATCGGGATCAGCTTGAGAAGGCCCAGGAGTCACCATAAACGCCTTCGCGGGCCCTTCGATATTGAAGCCTCTTGGCAGCTTACGTGCGCCATATTGGAGCCATGTTGGAAGCCTTTGCGCTCTTGGGGCGATCTTGGAGGCCATCGATTGGAAAATACGGCGGCGCGGATTTCGGTCCCCCCGTCGCAGCCGCAATTTTGAAGCCATCTTGAGGCCTCCAAAGCCAGTCAGAAGCAAAACGGCGAGAGGTCAGACATCAGTTGCCTTCGCATTCTTTGGGAAGGATTTAAGCATTTCGGGAGAGTCGGTGGGAGGCTCGGAGGCCACTTGGAGCCGTCCAAGGGCGGTCGTGGAGCCTCTTGGAGGCATGTTGGGAAATACCTTGAGCCATCTTGGTTTGTGTTGGGCCATGTTTGAAGTCACCTTGGGCTTTCTGGTGCCATCTCGTGGCCATCTTGGACGCTCTAACGCGTCACGGCGGAGGGTGCCAGACCCAGCGAGAGGGGGTAGGGGGATAGGTTTACGGTAAACCTCTCCCCGAAGGGAAAGAAGAAAAGGGAAAGAAGGAGGTTGGAAGAACTAACTCCCTTATTATTACCCACGCCCACAGGGCTAACGGAGTTTTCGACTTGCGGGGGGGCCCTGCTTGGACCCCGGGGCCGTCCGGGATGAATCACCAGGCCTGAGAAAAAGGTCCTGACCTCCGGGGGTCCACATGAAAAAAGCGCGACCTCGAAGGTTTGGGAAAGCCTTGGGATCCAGTTTCTATTTCCCTCAGGACCCGTTCCTTCCATGCCAAGTCTGAGAGTTTCTGCTACGTTCGCCGCTGCAGGTGGTCCAAGAGAGCGGGGTAATGGCGGTTCCTCTCCTGGGAAAGTCTTGGGATCCAGAGCCCGTTTCCTTCAGGACCCGTTCTTTCCAGACCAAGTCCGAGGATTTCCTGCTACGTTCGCCGCTGCAGGTGGTCCAAGAGAGCGTTGTAGTGGCTATTCTACCCCCTCCTCCTGCTGCCCCTCCCTTCCTTCTCATCCGCGTCCTTCCCCTCCGCACCGCCCTCCCCTCCTACTCACGATCGTGAGCGAGGAAAGTTCGCAAAGAAAATTCAGCCTCCCCTCCTCTTTTTTGCTGACCCCGCCTGCTGGAGTCTACGCGGCAGCATGCTGGAGAGCTGCTCCAAGTGCCAGCAATGCACGGGAGGACGCGTGAGTCATTGCCGCGCCTTCTGCACATCCTCCAGTGCCGTCTTGCATGTCATTTGTCCCCCCGCTTTTGTCTGGCAAGGCCCTCTCCCTGCCCGGCGAAGATCGCGGCAGCTCGTCTCGCGGCCCAGCTCTCGCGTTTTGTTTGCACCTCGGGTGCGCGCGCGGTGTGGGTGGTGCCCGCGGTCGAGTGTTCGCGACGCGCTGGCGAACAAGTGTGCACGTGCCTGGCGGGAGGGCGTGCGGCCTCTTAAGCCCCTCCTCGGTGGCGAGCCCGGGGTGGGAGCGAGAAGGGGCGGGCCTTCTCAGGAGGCTCGGAAGTCCCCGGGCCTGCCGAGAAGTTGTGTAAGCCGCAACCGAAGGGACAGAAAATTTCTCAGAAGGCCAGGGGGGCTTCTCGCTGACCCCTAGCTCGCCGCCGACCTCCTGCCGCGCGTTCAGCGCGGGGCGCGCCTCGCAGGGCGCTTTTGTGGTGGGGTGGGGGGGCCTGTCGATTGCTACCCCCTTCCCTCTCAAGGGGGTGAAGAGGACTTGGCATCGCTCGGACGTGCGCAGTTTTTCTTCGGCGATGACCAGTGGGAAGCAGATTGGATCATTTTCAAACAATAAAGACGTGATATCGAAAAATACGCCGGACATAAACGTTCGAGCGATGGCAAGAGGAAGGGCGGAGGCCAGGGAAGGGAGCTCGGGACTGTGGGAGGAGGGCAGCGTTTCGTGAACCGCAGTCCATACGTTGCTTTCGAGATGAGCGCACGTGGGAGGCGATCTCTCTATGGTTGCTCCTGGTATCGTTCGGACGCGTGCATTTTTCTCGCCGACGACCATCGAGGAGCATCTTGAATAATTAACGCCCGAAATCTAAGAATACACCGGGAATAGACGTCCGAGCGATGGCGAGTGTTGGGCTACTGTTCTTTGTGCTTGCTTGGCGACGTACGCCCGGTCAGTTTCGAGCTCGCCCTGGAGGTGCACAGACCCGTGGGAGCGAAAGTTGCCGTCTGACCGAGTCAGGGAAGCCAGCGCTCACGTCTTCAAGGCCCAGGGAGCCGAGGTGCCAGGTCCACGCTCGTTCATGCGTTCGTTCCCCCATTGGGCTTTGGCTTACAGGGGCTTGCATTTGTTTGTGAAGACCCGTGGGTGCTGGACGCGGTCATCGCCGGGTTCCCCAGGGCTCATTGGATTTGTTTCCTTGGAGGGGGTGTCCCCAGGGTTCCTTGATCTTGTTCCCTTACAAGGCAGTGTCCAGTTTCCCTTGGTTCTTGGGTCTTGGTTCCTGGTTTCTTTGGTTTTGGTTTCTTGGTTCCTTGATCTTGGTTCCTTGGTTCATTGGTCTTGTCTCCTTGGTGATGTTTCATCGGTTCATTGGTTCCTTGGCCCCTTTTTCTTAATTCATTGGTTCCTTGGTCGTGGTTCCTTGATTCCTTAGCTGCTTGGGCGTGGTTCCTTGGCCTTGGTTTCTTGGTTCCTTGACTTTAAGGGTAGCTCTTTGGGAGATGTTACAGTATCGGGAGCATAGCTCGCGCGCCGTTGCCTTTGGCCCAAGGCACGCGCGCCCTATTTGCCCGGACACCGCGAGTGTTCGCTATGTGCTGGAAAGATCATTACATCGATCTTATCCTATCTTATCCGTCCACCCCTCATACTGTACCTTCACAGCAGAGCGATGGACGCAATTTGCCAGGCTATATGCCATATTTGAGCTACCAGGCTCACTTTCGACTTGGTAGCGGAGCTGGCCGCACTCTCGTGTGGTCAGCTCTTGCTCTTCTTAGCCTCATATTCTTCGGCACGATCTTCGTGACCACCTACCACCCTGCGCCACCACTCCCAGTACGTTTACGAGGATCTATCCAAGAGCAAGAAGCAACACGAGAGGTACGACGTCTAGACGACCAGACTGGTACCATATACGCTTCATCATTGCGTTACCACCAACCGCTCGGCAACGAGCTAACAGCGCAATACTTGAAGCAGGGGCGGGGAGACCCGCCAGACAGAGCGCCTCGAAGACTCGACAAGGCGCTACCCCAGCGCGACAACGCGCATCATAACCGTCCTTCGTTACACATTCTCGGGCTAGTCGTTTTCGCTATTATATGGTTCGCGCTGGGGGCAGCAATCGGACACATGCGTCGTGGAGAAAACAGCACCGATGGGCAAACACATGGCCCATATTGGGACCCTCAAGGTAATGTACCTTTTCGTGAGTACATCTACGAGGTCAACGCATGGCTCAACGTTACAAGCGGACGTATGACGCCACAGGCCCAAGCGGCCGCAATACAACGCGGCCTAGGTGGCCTAGCGAGGACACTCGCCATGAGGGTACCGCCTGACATTATAAACTATGGTGCTGACATCGATGGGGTCCACACAGACCCAGTGACCTACATCATGTTCCTCCTAAGCATGAAGTTCGAACGCCTGGAAGATGAGCGACAGCTCACTTCCGGCACACAACTCATCGACTTCCACGTGCCTCACGGGGAACGAATCGATGTCACCCTTACCCGATTCGAAATGGCCCGACTTGAGGCACAATCGGTGGGATTCGACCTTCCCAACTTCCAACTGCTAACCACTATCCTATTCCGCGCCTTAGGCGTCGGCAACCAGCGAGCCATGCAACTCTTACAGCCACTCAATCACCAAATGCCCCGAACACAACAACAGTATGATGAGTTGCTGGAGAGGATGCGTTCGATAGGCCACCTATCCGAACGGTCTCCTGGTAACATAGGATCTGTGTTTGGAAGGGGAAGGGGATCTGGTAGTGGAAATTTCTACACTACCTTGACTACTGAAGCCCAGCCTGGAAACGGGCCCTCAAGCATATGGGCCGATGACCCAGGAGAATCCACTGCGTTATTAGCAGGGGATCGATCACAACCAAGCTGGGCAACCAGCCCTCCTTCTAGAGAACCACAACCACACCGTTCTTTATGGGGGGAATCAAACCCCCTAACCGACGGTGTATCCACCTACTTGGGAGACGAGGATTTCGACTCCGGCACCGATACAGACACTATATCATCAGATGGTGTTGAAGCTTTAGATTGGTCAGATATTATGAATATGGATAACGACAATCAGCGTGCTGAGCATTTGTTCTGGTTATTACAACAGGCTAAACGAAGGTGGAGGAGGTTCACACGAAAACCAGTGCGTCGTGTTAGAAGGAGGATACGTAGAAGTTTTAAAGGAAAGGGTAAAGGCAAGCGAGGTCGTCGGAGGTTGAACGGACGAGGTATCGCGGCATTTCTCCAGAGGCTCTCAGATGAACAACATGATGAGATATTCTTTGGGGGAAAAGGCCGTGGTAAGGGCCGTAGAGAGACCTCAGGAAAAGGCAAAGGAAGGCGGGGAAACCCGCGAGGTAGAGACGGCCAGGTTCTCAAATGCCATGAATGTGGTAGTTCCGATCATCTTGTGCGAGATTGTCCAGTGAAGGGAAATGGAAAGGGCAGGTCGACCGAAGTCCATTTTGGCTCAAGTGAACCATCCATTGAGTATCTGAGCCTCCAGGACTTTGAGGCTATGGAGCAGATATTTGTCACTTGGGTTGTTGGCATGGACAACGTCGACGAGCTCGAGGCGTATGGTCATGGATTGTACGCGTACTACCTCGAGTACGTCCGCCGGTTCGTTATGGGCAGTAACGAGCTCACTCCCGTGGACCACGGCACGCTGGGAAACCAGCCTCTTTCTTTCTTCGACTGGATGTTCGGGAACCCAGGCAACATCATGGCCTACGAGAGCGACGACGAGGACACCACTATAGAGGCTTCGCCTTCCGAGGTTCAACGGAACCTCGAACCCCCGCCCGAAATCCCGCCTGGAAACAGGCCGTCTTTGATGGGAGAATATCCCCAGACCACTGAAGACTTAATTGAAATGGAATCTCAGGCATTTGTTCAGGCCTTCATTGCAGGCGAACCAGATACTCCGTTCATACCTCCTGGTTCGCTTGCTCCAGGCGAATATGGACCACGCACCCTTTTGCAGACCCTCATGAGGATGCATGAGATACTCGTTACTGGTTATCCTGAGAGTCAAGAACATATCGAAGCTGACATTATGACAAAACAGGATACTGATGCCTGCGGTAGCTCAGAGCTGTTGTTGGCAGCTCTGACTCTCATTGACAGCGTGCATCCTCAGGACGTGCAGAGACACTTGATATACTCCCGTGGTAGATGGCGTAATGCTCTAGAAATGGTTATTGCTATGCGCGGTCATGATCTTCCTCCGCCAGGATGGGGTCTCCAGGCGGTGGGAATGAGGCCAAACCATACGGCCATGCGCAACATTGCTGGGCAGCCTGTGCTCGGCAACGAGCCTGAGCCGACAACAGTGCCTCCTACTCCGGGACAGCCGAGCGACGCACAGACGCCGGCTATGCAGGGAAACCTGCCTGTATCAGATACGCCAATGGCCATCATCATCGGTAGTTCGACATCAGAAGAAGTAGAAGGCGATGGTTGCGGGTTAGATGAGGATGACGTCACCATCCTCATGATGGACGTGAATGGTGAGGAAGAGGTTGACTTCGATCCTGATGAGTCTGAATCATCATCACCATCGGCACAAGCGCCATTTGCGCCGAGCTCCACCCAGCAGGGAGACCTGCCTCCATCGGACGATCCATCTGGGATCGCACAGGAGCCTCCTCAGGCACCTCCACCGGGTGCCGCTCCTGCTGCTTCGGCAGCTTCCTCTGATGAGAACACCAGAAGATCTCGTTCCCATACGCGCGTCAGAGAAGAGCCACATCCACAGGCTCGACTTCCTCGTGAGTGGAGGCAGGCTGGCCCAAAAGAACACGCTCTCAGGAGAGGTGGCCAGCTACTTCCGTACAACGACCCAAGACGCCGAAAAGGGGAACACTCGGCCTTCGGCAAGGGCAACCCTGTTTATAGGGACAGTGATGGCAAGGCCATCCGCGGAGGCTATCAGCTTGCAACAAATATCCACCGCCCTGAAATTCAAGAAGCGCGGACTCAGTTGCGAGATATTATCGCGGCGCGCAAGCAGTATAGGCCTCACGCAGCATGCGGACCTTGTTCCCAGCCGTTCCAGAACCACAGGCCAGGATGCCCCGTTGGCAACAACGAAGGCCTGAGCCCCAACAGGGGCAAAACCCCTCATAAAGAGGGCCATCCGCAACTTATCCCGATGACACAGGAAGAGATTGCAGAAGTGAATCGTCGTCTCGGGATCTTGAGCCACTTGGACCCGAAAGAAGAAGAAAAGCCTACCCCGGTTCCAAGGGGACTGGTAGCCATGACCCAGGAAGAGAAAGACGCGCTCTTTAGTCTTCCTAGTATGCGAGGAAACTCGCCTGGCGTCTCTAGCCAGTCCCAACAACCAGAACCGACAATCAAGGATGAGAAAAAGGCTCAACGCGTGGCGGAGGACGAGGAGCGTATGCGGACAGCAGAAGACCGCACTCGCGAGGCAACTCGCAAGATGTTGGAGGATTCTAGTAAGATCTACATGAAGAGGGCTACGAGGCCCCCACTCCCACTAACTTCAAAGGCCAAGAGTGAACCCCCGACACCTAAGCCGTCCTCGGTGCCGAAACCGAAGACGAGCCCTCAGGACCCTGGGCCAGACGCGCAGATGGAGGTGCCTCGAACTGAAACTCCGAGGCCGCCGATTGGCGCAACTCCTACACAAGCGTCTGTGCCCAAGCAGCAACCTCAGGACCCTATGGAGGAACGAAGACGCCCGCCTAGTCGCAGCAGCTCCATTGCGAAAAAGGCGGCAGCTTTCGAGCGCAGTGGGTATGCACCTGCGCCAGCTTCGCCTGTGGCGGCTCGTTCCAGGAGGTCCGATGAAGGTGCTATGTCGAGGGGTAACTGGGTGCCGAAGATCAGGGGCAGCGCCAGTCGCGCATCTCCGCGGGGAAACCCGCCAGGCGCTGCCGCCGCAGCTTCCTCCTCTTCTGGAGCCGCAGCCTCTTCAGCAACAGAGGTTCCGATGCGGGGAAACCCGCCAGTGGTTCAGCTGCACCACCCAGGTGACACGTCCTTCACTAGTGGGACTCCAAATGTGATCAGGGATAGACTTGCGCTTCGGAAGCTCCCACCGATACGCTCGGTGGATGAGACATTCATGAAGGAATGCAGGAAAGCTGGAATCCTTCCCACATCCAATGATATTCTCAAACAGCTGAGCAAAGCTCTCAGCAGGATATGCAGACATGCGCCAGACAAGCAACACAACCCTGTGTGGCGCTTGGAATCTTTCGATGATCATGATGGTTGGGTTAACCTAGTGGAACTCGTGGACCGTTATCCGTGGAACACAGGTCAACCAAGACACGCTGGGTATAATCCAAGATATGACGAGGCCAAGATCATCAACGAGCATCTATGTAGGCGCTCGGTTGACCAACTAGCACCCATCATGGTGGCAGTTGTTCATGTCCGTGAACCAGACGGAGAAGAAAAACAGCGCCTACAGTTCAAGGTGTTGATGCGGGACTCCGGAGAGCCCGCTATCTTCGTCCGCGCCTCTCAGGGGCATTCATGGGAATTGAAAGCTCCATGGTCGCTGTACAGCTACATTGTGCTGTGCGACCAACCTGCCGGGAGACCGGCCCCATACCCCGATGTTGCTATGCATGGCACTCGATGGCACGCCTTCGAAGGGATTATGCGGCACGGCCTGTCCTGTAGACCTGAGCATAACACGAAGAAAAAGGGGACAGGCCGGTCGCACATTCACTTCGTGCCGACAGTTCGCCGCCGTGCCGTGAACAGTGGGTGGGACCCAGACTCAGACATCATCATCTTCGTAGATTGGCGTAAGGCCATACAAGATGGTATGAAGTTCTGTTGGTCCGATAACGGAGTCCTCTTGTCCGAGGGAGATAACGGTATCATTGAACCGTATTACATCTCTCATGTAGAGGACCTGTCCACAGGAAGGCAATGGCGTAATCCAGAGTATCTGGGGAGCCGCCATGCGCGAGTCTCTGTCGCAATGATGTCTGCTTCTGACAGGTGGGCTGACGTTGGTACTTCCAGCGTTAACTACCAGTGGTCCCCCCTATGGGTTACCTCCACAGGGAAGTTGGGGACCACCACAGCCCTACCCAGCTGGGAAACCAGCCTGAGATCTATCGGATCTTCATGATTACCGAGAGTGAGGCCGGGAGCGCGGCTCCAAGCCGTGCCCCAAGCCAAGGGCCTAGTGCCGTGTCTTGGCAGGCCATCAGTACCTCGGACCTGGATCAGATCGCAGCCGCGCTGAACCCTGACCAGGTAGAACAGCTGGCGGACAGGTTATACCAGCAGGATCCCTGGGCCGCAGGCCAGGGAGCAATGTCCGCTATGGCTACGAGAAATCGTCAGGCCATGCAGGGAAACCTGCCTACAAGCGGACCTGCTCGGTTTGAACCAATGCATGGAAGCCCTACTCAGAGCATGCACACTCCAAGGGGCATGACTCCATTGGGCACACCACCGGCACAATCCCCATTCGGGACACCTGTCCGCCCTGCCACAAACGGCACTCTCATGGAGAGGATAGCTGCGGCTAGGGCTGAACACAGCACAGCCCTCCTCAACATGATGCCGCCCGGCACGCCAACGAGTCAGCAGGGAAACCTGCCTGGCACACCAAGCCACCACAGGGCGGGTGTACCTGACGACTATCGCTCAAGAGTGGCGGCCGCGGTGCAGCAGGTGCAGAGCCATAATCTGCCTCACCCAAGTGGGCAGAGGTGGAGGCCAGCCTGGCCCTGGGAGCCTGAGGGTCCCAACCCACGGGATCCTGCTCGGCAACGAGCCTTTATCCCGGCGTTCAATGCCCATCCGAGCATGTCTCAGGGCCAGAGGCCACCACCAGCGCAGATGAACCCGCCATTATACCCTGATGGGTCAAGGGTTCCGAACAAATTTGTTCGTGAATTGGCGGATCAGATGCATAACCTCACTAATGTGCGCTGCAGTGACCATTCCATGTACCCGCACATGGCCTTCATGCCTTCACCGACATCACCAGAGGTGGTTGTCCAGCCCACTGCCCATTCAATATCGTCTGGCAGTAGGGGCGTGCCTGACTACATCAGGCAGACGCACCACACTCAGCAGGCATGCTTCAGGAGAAGGCAGGCGGTGCAAAGCGTACGGGATCAGTCACGTGCAGCTGCACTTGATGTGGTGAGGAACAGGGGCTCACCTTTGCGAGGAAACTCGCCCGCCGTGACTCCTACCACTTCCATGCCAAATGTCGAAGTGCAGGAGGTGCTGAATCCAACGGGGACACCCCCATCAGCCTTCATGCCCTCCGAGACGGTACTGGAGAGGCAACGGCGGGTATATCCCAGGGCAGCAGACGTAGAGGTCTTTACTGGGATGGAAGATACCTGTGCGGTATGCCTCGAAGAATTTCAGCCCAGGGATAGTGTTTACCGCCTGAGGTGCAATCACCTATTCCACGAGGGATGCTGGAATTCTAATGTGGTGGGCCACGTTACAAATCAGCGTGAGGGAGATCCCCAGCAGCCACCATGTGCTATCTGTCGAGCACCTGGCATTATAGCATCATCCTTCCCATGGACCGGCTCCTTTAGTCAGACTCCTGAGCAGTCAGCGAGAGAGCTGCGGGAGCTGAGGAGCACGGTGGAAGAGATGACGTCTAGGATGCTAGCTATGCAGACAGCTCCGTCACAACAGCAGGGATACCTGCCTGAAGAGGTAAGGCCGCCTATGGAAACAGGATATTTTGATCAGCTTATCCCGATGACGGCGCCTCAGCAGGGAAACCTGCATGGTACTCCTCAGATGTCTCCCCGGAGTGGAGGCGAGGCTGAGATGTCACTGGACCCTGATCAGCTGCGTGAGTTGCGTGTACGACATTTCCAGAATCAGATGGATAATACGCACACAACATTTATGCTGGATGCCAACAATCCTGAAACTGATAGTCCGTCGCTAGACTTATCAGAATCCTCAGTGGCGTCAGCAGCAACAGCAGCCAGGGCCGTCAATATCTCAGCGACGAACGAGGAGTTCGAGGAGTGGCTGCGGTATCGGGATCACATCACGAACGAGGGGCTGCAAGACATCGCCCTTCACTCGTACCTAACGTTGATAAGGCGCACGACCCGCGAGCAGTATATGAGCATACGTGATGAGTATGCCAACTGGCGGGAGGAGCGTGGCGATCACGCCCAGCACGTGTCGCATTTCCAGCACATCGACCTGGCACGCATGGCCGGGAGCGAGTCGCATGCCAGTGTCATGCGGGGTAACCCGCCAGGGAGTACGACTGTGCCGCGGGGAAACCCGCCTACCGACACAGCCGACACCTCAGAAACTGTGCACATCAAGCAGCCGAGTAAGACGTTCTTGGATGATGGTGGAAATTCCATACTCATCGACGTCGGTTCGAAGATCAACATCATGGGCGAGAACACGAGACGTAAGTTCGTCCAGGCTGCCGAGGCACATGACCGTACTTGTACGTTCGAGCCCCGCTCTCGTTTGAATATCAACGGAGTGGGAGAAGGGTCGGCCCCAGCGGATACCGTAGGCACATTCAGTATTGCCTGCGAGTACCAGGGGTCGGCCCAACTCGATTCATACAAGACCAACATTGTGTCAGGCTGTGGCAAGGACCTGCCAGCCATCCTAGGTCTCGATAGTATGCAGGACAAACGCACGATCATCGTGCTTGAACGAGGCCAGGAGAAGCTGATATTCCCTGGTAAGGGGCAGGTCAAAATGGAGCTCCCAGAAGGCTCCAAAATCATGCCGACGACAAAGTTGCCGTCAGGGCATCTGTCGATCAGGTGTGATTGTTTTGGAGCTGCGGGGCAACCCGCCTCGAGCTCAAGCAGCACGTCCTTCCAGACAGTGCTGACAGGCGAGCCGACCCCGGCGCAGGAGCGCAAGCAATTGCAGGGAAACCTGCCCCAGGGGTTGATGGAGACGCTCGCCAAGGCCACCATGCGAGGCGACAACATCGACGATCTCGAGACGTTCGATTGTTTTGTTGCCAGGACACTGGCCCTGCATGGTGGTAGTGTACCCATGGACGCTGTACAGTCCCGCCGTAAGATAGTGATGGGATACACTAATCGTGAATTGCATACGGTCAGCGACGCTAGGTCCAAAGGCGTGCTGAAACAGCTGATGGATAATCCATCGATGCTGACAGCATTTGCGGAGCAATCCGCCTCTGAGGCCACGGCGCGCTGCAGTGCTGAGCTCCAGCATCTGAGGGAAGCCCAGATGCTGGCAGATAGTGTAGGCACATCTTCTTCATCTTGAAGATGGCAGGGCGACGTCGCCCCCTCGTCGTCTTGCCTGTTGGCTTGAAAGCCGGGGGGTAACAAGGACAGCGGGGTAACCTGCCTTAGTAAGAGGGCTTTTGTCATTGAAGATACGAGGGAGGCATGTGCCGACCTCCGCACACGAGGTTATATTTGTGATCGTATTTCCCACAACGAACTTATGACAAGCGTGGGCACAAACTACCTAGGTGCGGTGATCAGTGGAGATTACACTCTCATATGGATCAGTACTCCGGGTGACTGGTACGTAAGAACTCCAGGAAAGAGAGTGGCCCCACATTGGTCACGTATCCAGAACCGATTGATAAAAGCCAAGAAACTCCGCATGAAGATCATAATATTTGGTCCCCCAGGATATGTTTGGAAGTTATCTCCAGTACGTGATACTCTGGAAGATCTAAAGTTGTCAGTAATACGGATGCGTTTGTGTCATTTCGGTATTCGGTTCAATATGCAAGACAGTACACCAAGCGGTACTTATATGCAGGTAGCATCATCAATACCGATTAGC
Source organism: Prorocentrum cordatum (assembly GCA_963575745.1). NCBI lineage: Eukaryota > Dinophyceae > Prorocentrales > Prorocentraceae > Prorocentrum > Prorocentrum cordatum. Next base: position 1,452,774 of record CAUYUJ010016171.1, on the reverse strand, counting down.
TCGAAGCTGTGGGCATGTACCTGTAAGCAGGCAATACCACAACATGTGTTGGATTGGTACGGCCATACAGTACGGCATGCTGAATGGCGAGCTCAGACACGCACTACACTCATCCGTCACTTGAACGACAACATCCTGGGGAGCACCACCACGCACGGAAACGTGCCCGTATACCTAAATACGTATACACGTACAGACCATAACACCCGTCACTACGTGACGACTAATAAGGGAGGACCAAAATGGTCTGAAGTCATCCGACGTGTAACAATCAACCTGGATACCAATGCGGTTATTCAGGATATCTCAGTTACCGATCAACCAACAGGATATGATTGGCATGCACCATTACCTGCAGGGGTTGCCAACATCAGTACTCGGTTGTATTGGCAACCCGAGGAACCGGTCTTGCTCGGAAACGAGCCGACTCAATCACCACAGAAACATCGACGCGTCATCATAGATGACTGTTCTCTCCCCCTCCCGACTCTGGCGATTGACGCATGTACCCATTCAACCACGACAATGAGTACACAGACCGACGAACAAGACGAGCAAGCTTTACCCACTGAATCGCGTATAAAACAGAAGGAGAGGCTCAAAGCCGAAAAGGAAGCAGGCATCAAGCCTCGCCGCATTAAAAAGCACGTTGAAGACGGAAACGATGATTGCGGCGACGACTTGTCAGGACTCGGACAGGATCTTATGGCAACCTGGAGTACTGACGTCCCTGTTGAGCTGATAAGCTCCGACGAGGACGATGACCTGTTCCTTACTCTCCCACATCTATGCCCGACACACACGCTAACATATACAGCATAGTTGCTACGCTATGCTATGGTCATAACAACTGCGTGGATATGTTGGAGCTTTGTGGCGGTGAGGGTGGCATCTCAGAGCTTGCCTTCTCAAGGGGACTTTCCTCAGGCGGCAACTTGGACAAGACTACATATGTCGACCTGGGAGACCCCTCGGTGCAGCAAGTTATAGACCATTACTTTGCTATATGCTACGTACGAGTTGCCATACTGCAACCCAGCTGTCGAACCACAGGACCACCATCCTACTACAACTTCAAAGTCAACTACAACACTTGGGAACAGCACCATAAAGAAGACTTACCACACATAACTTATTGTGGTAAAATTGCTGTAACCCAAGATGACTCTCGGAGGTGGTTTATACGCGAACAACCTACAGGAACATGGGTAGATGATATTTCTCCATGGAAGAAGCTTGCCAACCGACCACACATTACAACCGTACGCATTGACCAATGCGCTACGGGACTTAAAGACACGACTGGTGACTATATTAAGAAGCCGACAAATATCACCAGCAACGACGAGACAATTCTTAAACCCTTTGAGCGACTCAAGTGTAACGGTCAGCATGTGCACGCACAACCGTGCAATACCGAGCTTTCACTGGCACAAAAATACACCCGACGACTGCAGTCTGCCTTCGTGGAAGCTGTATATCTGGCGAAAGCCATTGACACCACGCGCGGAAACGCGCCTATAAGTACCGCACATGCTTATCCTACAGACCTTCCCGATCAAGCTGAACCAGGCGAAGGTATGAGACGCATCGGTGATCGTATCATCCCAAAGGTGGCTACTTGCCCGGCATGCATCGACAACGTCCGAAAGGACAGTCCCAGCCATAACAGAGACCCTACGCAGTGTAAATATCATGATTCCATCTCTGTATATTGGCCATGTCCAGCATGTCAGAGGGATCTTACGAGAAGCAAGGGTGTTAAGAACCACCTCGATACCGAACCTGGTAAATGTCGTTTTGCTGAACCATTTAAATTACCAGACGACCACGACCCCGAAGGCAAAACCGTGCCAGCTTGGTGGAAACCCTTACCTAAACCTGGTGAGGGCCAAGCTTCAGCTTCAGGTGGCCGTCAAGGCGCACACGCCAGGCCACCGCGACCACGATCCTTCGGCAACGTCGATCCGACATCTGGTGCCAGCAGCTACGACATGCTACGAGACGCCCCCGAGCGTGGAAACACGCCTTCTGCGTCTTCTAGCGAAGTGCCACAGGTAGCGGCCCGCCGCGGCCGTCTACAAGGCGCACCACCACCTCCAGACGCAGTTAACACAGGGGACCAACTACGGAGAGCTACAAGGAACCCTCTTGCCTCCACCAGCTCTGGGGCTCCACGACTACCCGACTGGACGAGATTCGACATCCAACACAGTCTACAGAGTCTCCGTAGTCACGAACCTCATGTCGTGAAAAAAGGAACTCCGAAAGCTGCATCTGCGATGGTATCATGCGAAGGAGCCAAAGATGAGGCTAATCCTCGAAATGGTGGGGCTTGATAACGTTCGACTGAACATGATCAAGGAAGTCTGCGATACCTGTCGGGAATGTAGAGCATGGGAACGTCCAGGAAACTCAACACTACCATCGGTGAGCCTTCCTGGTAACTGGCTCGATGAAGGGGAACTGGACTTCATGTTTTACAAGAAACGGACCATATTTCACATTATGGATCGTTATATTCGCCTGGCAGCAGGCCTAGAAATTTCCGACAGAGAACGTGACACTATCATCGACGCCTGCCATTATTGCTGGATTGCCTATCACGGACCCTTCAAAGTTTTATACTCAGACGGAGAAGGTGCCCTGAATAACGATGCCGCTAAAACCATGATGGCCAATAAGGGCACGGAACTTCGTATCCGAGCACCTGGCCAACACGCGATTTCAATTGAGTCACGAAACGGCATTCTCAGAGGCGTCCTCCACATGATTGAGGAAGAATTGAATAGACACAACATCCCTGTTGTATTCACTAGAGTATTGGCGGAAGGCATCTTCGTTACTAATGCGTTTACGTTTTATAACGGAGTATCGCCATATCAGGCACACACAGGACGTCAGCCCTCCTTCCTGCCTGATCTCGATACCCTTGACTTTCCCAAGGGACCCGAGACTTCAGGACACGAACGAGAACGTCGTGTAAGGCAAGTCAGCCTAGAAGCTATAACTCAGGCTACTGCTGTGGCCAAGACAAATCGGGCTCTTAGGGCTAAGACGACTCCTGATGGTGCTCGCCTCTACTCATCAGGGGATTTGGTCGACTACCACCGACCTACTGCCACCAAGGACGACCATGGAGGCTGGAATGGCCCATTCCCGGTGATCCGAAATGTGCCTGAAAGAGGACATATTGTTGTCAAGGCAGGATCTCGTGAGGTAATTGTGATGTATCCTGATGCTCGTCACACACTATACATCGAATGTCTCCTCACACGGGAACTTGGCATGGGTAATATGGCCACGCAAACCGTCCTTGCTTATGTGGCACACCTCAGCGCAGGGAAACCTGCCAAAGTTTTCGGGTATATCCCCGATTACAAGACAGCAAGTTTCACCCGCGCGTACACTTAGCACTACAGTATCTCGTACGAAATTACTTCCGAGTAGAACATGTAGTAGCAGTTCGATTGGCTAAGAGTGTGTCAAGCCCACCTGCAGTAAAGTACGCCACCGGGTCTACGCTGACCCACTATGACAACGACATCAGCCCGGCGTTCCACTATTACGAATGTGTGGGCACTGGCTTAAACATTTCTCAGATCACTGGTAGCACTCACTCCAGACTTATTCAATGCTTGACTTCACGTGTCCCTTCCATAGGATTTCACGACGATTTGGCTAAATATCAGCATCCAAGCAACACGTCTGGAGAACACGAGTCGCCTGGAAACAGGCCTTCTCCAGACACACCAGATGCTTCATCGCCGAGCGAAGGCCGTCTGTCGACAATCTATGAGGAAAATGAGGAACACAATATCGAAGCTATGATGCTGGAAGAGTGGTACGACGAGCTACGTATGGACCTTCATCCTACGACGATTACCGACGATTATCTTTATTGCGCCCCAACAACTATGCTGCCCGACCAATGTGTTTTGGTTACAGCATTTGTGGACGAAGATGATATTACATCATCAGATATGCTCGGAGACGAGCCGAAATCATGTGAGTCCTGTCTAGTATCTCTTTGTTCAAACACAACCGACGAGAGCTACTCTCTAGACAGTGATGAATATGGTCCTTACGTTGAACTATGCTTTACATCAGAAATGTCAAAAATAGTGTTGGATCAGACTCAACTTGCACAGCTCGATACCGATATGGTCGCAACGATGAGAGTATATGTATCATCTGCTGCTAAACGTGCTGTGGTTGTCAAAGAAGATGATCTACTGACCAAAGCCGACATAGCAGCACATCCAAAGGAGGTTAGTGAAGCCTTATATACTGAGCTCAAAATCTGGATTGATAACCGATGCTTTGAGATGTACGATTTATCCAAAGCTTCCAACATCATGACATCCAGATACGTATACAAGTGGAAGTTCGTAAAGATGGGTACCGAGAACGTTAAAACTATTCGTCTCAGACTGGTCCTTCGTGGATTTATGGATACCGAGGCTTTTGATGTGGAAACATTCTCGGGAACCGCCCGAAGGCAGTCCCAACGACTTCTGGCAAGCGAAGCGGCATGTCATCCAGAGTGGATCTTAGCATCCATGGATATCGATAAGGCGTTCCTCAAAGGTTTGACCTATGAGGAACTTGCCCATGCCACCGGCGAGGAAACTCGCATGGTTTGCTTTACTCTTCCACCAGGAAGCGCTCAGGTACTTCGTACCTTACCCGGCTTCTCATCCTACGACGAAAGTCGACACTGTCTTAGATGCCTCAAACCAGGAACGGGTACTAAGGACGCTCCAAGAGCGTTCTCTCTCAAACTTCGTACGACCACACGAGCTATAGGACTTACACCGACCAGCTACGATCCTGAATTTGAATTCAGCCAAGACCTTCTGACGGCAAAACATGTCGATGATATTAACATGACAGGTCTAGAGAAAAATATAGACGACTATGTACAACGTGTCGAAAAGGTATTTGGCAAATGCAAGCTCAACAAGCACACATATACGAACTGCGCCGTTCGCTACACTAAGAATGATCAGGGAGATGTGATCATGGACCAGGACGAGTACATTAAACAACTACGTCCTATCACACACCCAGAACTTACAGGAGCGGCGGCCGACGCCAAAGCCACGAAACTCATTACCGACGTGTTCGTCAGCCTGCGAGGAGCCCTCGCCTATGCCCTTCTTACCCAAATCTGGCTTATGGTATATGTGGTCTCTCTTCAGAAAATTCAAGAGCCCACCAATTTGCAAGTCAGACGTTTGAATGCTGTGACGCGAAAGCTGATCAGCAGTCCGAAACGCATCGCCTTCCCTCGGATGAAGCCGACGAATGAAGTTGACATCCATAGCGATTCGGGGTATCGGAAGCTTACCGGGGAGGAGGATGACGAGACCAAGGGCTACGGCATACGCGGGGCCAACGTACTACGGCGAGGAAACTCGCCCCAAGGCAAGTCCGTCGTTCACCTCTGTGACGGACTATGCAAATCACACCGATTACAGGTGAGGTCCAGTTATGCTGCGGAGGCACTTGCAGCCGCACATAACCTTGATGAGTGTTACCCTACGCTCATTACTCTCCACGAGCTTAAGGCAGGGGCTTTGACTCCACGACAACTACGAGACATGCGTGAAGTTGGAGGCCTTGCTATCAAAGTCTCTCTTACCATAGACGCCGAGTCCGTCTACAAATCTTTATCAAGCAGGGATCTCAAAATACCTACAGAACGGACTTTGCTTGGACATATCAGCTGGATACGTGAGCTCATGGATATAGGCATAGTACATAATGTGCAATGGTGTGGTACTAGGGATATGACTGCAGATGGGCATACAAAGGGAAGCATCGATCGGGAGCTGCTTCTGGAAGTGATGTCAGGCACTCAGTCATTTAAGTATGACGTGAAGCAATTTGTTCCCTTTCGGGGTCCCGAGGACAGAGACAAACCTAAGTCTAATCAATTTTAGTCTGTCCTTGTTGCCCTCGCGGTCCAGTTTGCCAGCACGGGCGCCTACTATAAAGGCGCCCCTCTAGTTGCTCGGAAACGAGCCTTATATTTCACGCCTGGCAACGAGCCGGCTTCGTACAACTCAGGCTCTTTGCCTTAATACACATTTGCTTGGTGAGGTATGGCCTAATTTTGGCTTACCTCTAACTGAGCCGATAGCCCTTCATTGTTTGAAGGGGCTGTCCTGTATTTGCGCGAAATACTTTGCGAGGAAACTCGCCTTACAGTCTGGTGTTTGACCAGACTGTACGCACTGTTTTCTTTTTTGCAAACAGTCGTGCGCGCGATCTTTGCGTGCGACTATGCTCTCCGTCTCCTCCCCTCCCGACTTTAAGGGTAGCTCTTTGGGAGATGTTACAGTATCGGGAGCATAGCTCGCGCGCCGTTGCCTTTGGCCCAAGGCACGCGCGCCCTATTTGCCCGGACACCGCGAGTGTTCGCTATGTGCTGGAAAGATCATTACATCGATCTTATCCTATCTTATCCGTCCACCCCTCATACTGTACCTTCACAGCAGAGCGATGGACGCAATTTGCCAGGCTATATGCCCTATTTGAGCTACCAGGCTCACTTTCGACTCCTTGGTCTTGGCTCCTTGGTCTTAGTGGTTCCTCCGTTCCTTGGTATTGGTTCTTTGCTTCCTTGGTCTTGATTATTTGATTCCTTGGCCGTGTTTCATTGGTTCGTTGGTCTCGGTTTCTTGGTCTTGGTTTCTCTGTTCCTTGGTCCTGGTTCCTTGGCCCCCTGGTCTTGATCCCAAGGTTTCTTGGACGTGGCTCCCTGAATCCTTGGTCTTGGTTCCTTGTTTCCTTGGTCTTGTTCCCAACCATCCTGTGGTATTGGGTCCTCGTTTTGAAGCAACGGTCCCCACGTCTCCTCCTCCCCCCGTGCCCCCCGCCCCCCAGTGGGGTGTACCACACGCGTTTGCCACACCCAGTACGGCGTCTCGTGGCCCAATAGAGAGCTCCACCCAAGGCCCCAGCGGGGGTGGCCACATGCGCCCGCCACACCCAGAACGGCGGTTCGTGGCCCCATAGGGAGCTCCACCGAAGGCCCCAGCGGGGTGTACCACATGCGTCCGCCACACCCAGTACGGCGCTTCGTGGCCCCATTGGGAGCTCCACCGAAGGCCCCACTGGGGGTGGCCACATGCGCCCGCCACACCCAGTACGGCGTTTCGTGGCCCCAGAGAGAACTCCACCGAAGGCCCCAGTGGGGTGTAACACATGCGCCCGCCACACCCAGTACGGCGTTTCGTGGCCTCATAAGGACCTCCACCGAATGCCCCAGTGGGGTGTACCGCATGCGCCCGCCACACCCAGTACGGCGCGTCGTGGCCCCATAGGGAGCTCCATCGTTGGCCCCAGTGATGGTGGCCACATGCGTCCGCCACACACAGTACAGCGTTTCGTGACCCGCTATGGAGCTCCACAGAAGGCCCCAGTGGGGTGGCCACATGCGTCCGCCACACCCAGTACAGCGTGTCGTGGCCAATGGGACCGTCCGCATGCGTCCCGCACACCCGATTTGGCAGTTTCACCCACCCAGTACAGCGCTTCGTGGCCCCGTAGGAAGCTCCACCGAAGCCCCCAGTAGGACCGTCCACATGCGTCCCGCACACCCAATATGGCAATTTCAACAACCCAATACAACGCTTCGTGGCCCCATAGGGAACTCCACCGAAGCCCCCAGTGGGACCGTCCGCATGCGTCCCACACACCCAAATTGGCAGTTTCACCCACCCAGTACAGCGCTTCGTGGCCCCATAGGGAGCTCCACCGACGGCCCCAGTGCTACCGCCCGCATGCGTTCCCCCCCACCCAGTGCAGCGCTTCGTGGCCCCATAGGGAGCTTCACCGAAGAAGATCTTCACAATTGCGGTACCCACAACTGCATATGGTTGGGTCCTTCGCCAGGATATGTTTGTCGTTTGCTTGATATTGTTGCATTTCCCTCAGTACTTCGGCTCTACCTAGGGTCTCGAATTCGTCTGTCGAGAAACAGGTGGGGCCAGACGCGGTCGCGCCAGGGTCCCCCGGGGTTCCTTGATCTTGTTTTTGTTGCAGTGGTGTTCTTCGGTGTTCTCTGGGTTCCCTGGGTTCCGTTGGACTTATTTCCGTCGTGTTTTTGAAAGGCCAGCCTTCCTCATGGTTTTCAGGATTCCACGGGTCCCTTGTGGCATCGTTTCCTTATTGTTTTAGAAGGTCAGCCTTCCTCGGGTCCCCCAAGTTCCATGATATTCCCCGAACAGCGTTTGCACTTGGAAGTTCTCACTTGTCTTCGAAGGAACTGAGCCGCCCTGGCTGCCACGTGGCCACCGTCGCCGCCTCGTCGCCGCCCGTCGCCTGGGCCTGCGGGCCGCTCTGGCCGCCATGTGACCGCCGTCGCCGCCTCAACGCCGCCCGCCGCCTCGTCGCCGCCGGCTTTGCACTGCTTTGCATTGCATTTCTTTGCATTGCTTGGCATTGCCCTGCATTGCTCTGCATTGCTGTGCATTGCTGTGCATTGCTTGCTGGTAATTTCCATTGCTTTGCGTCGTTGCAAAATTCAATCATATTGTTTTGCAATCGCATTGTTCTGCATTGCTTTACCTTGATTTGCATTGCTCTGCACTGCTTTGCATTGCTTGGTATTGTTTTGGACTGGTGCGCATCGCTGCGCATTGCTTTGCATTGGTTTGCATTGTTCCACATTGATTTGCATTGCATTGTATTGTTTTGCATTGCCTTGCATTGCCTTGCATTGCTTGGCATTGGTTTTTCTTTGCGCTGCATTGTTTTGTGTTACTTTGTATGGCTTTACATTGCATTTTTTTGCATTGCTTTGTGCCACATAGATTGCACCGCATGGATTGCAACATGTGGATTGCACCTCATTCCAAACAGAAATTAGGATCTACCTCCCCTCCGGACGCAACGTGACGTGTGTTCGCATTGTTTTTGCGTATGTGGTTCTTTACGCGTGCCCAACCTAAACATGAGGTCAGACCATCCCAGGCAGTCCGGTCATCGACCCCCACCCCCCACCCATTCTTCTTGTCAAACAATATTATTCGCGCACACTCGTTTATCCAAAATAATCCGTTTTCAAACATCCCTTGGAAATTAGCCTGGCGAAGGACCCAACCTGATGCAGCTGTGAATACCGCCATTGTGCATATAATCTTCGCCCGCGCCACGGACCGTGTGAGGGGCGTGCCGAAATGCGTGGCGGGGTACACCACGCGAACACAGACGATCGGTCTGAGTGCGAGAGACTGAGAACGTGTGAGCCTGAGCGCGACTGCGTCTGATTGTGAACGAGTCTGCGTGCTCATCAGTCTACGTGCATGAATATCGACGACCATGTCGGCACGCTCCTCACGAGGATCGCGCCCGCTTCCTTCCCGTTATTATTTCTCCCTATTTGCCCGTGCGCGCCGATGTCCACGGCTGCGGGCGCGGCGCCGCACGGAGTCGCCACGACGCACGCCGGTCTCCCCGAAAGGGTCCCGGCGACGCGCGCGGGTCGTCCGCTCCGCGGAGCAGAAAGATAGCGAGCAGGCTAGCTGATAGCGAGCAAGGCTGGCCGCTGGGCAGAGCGACGACGGGAGAGGGAGCCTTTTCAGAGTCCCCCTCCCACGGCCGGACAGGGAGCCTTTTCAGGCTCCCTCTCCAGCAACGCACGGGCGGGAGAGGGAGCCTTTTCAGGTTCCCCTTCCCGCCGCCTCACGCATTGGCGGGAGAGGGAGCCTGGGCAGGGAGCCTTTTCAGGGCCCCTTTCCGGCAACGCACAGGCGGGAGAGGGAGCCTTTTCAGGGTCCCCCTCCCGCCGCCGGACAGGGAGCCCTTTCAGGGTCCCTCTCCAACAACGCACAGGCGGGAGAAGGAGCCTTTTCAGGGTCCCTCTCCCGCCGCCGGACAGGGAGCCTTTTCAGGGCCCCTCTCCGGCAACGCACAGGCGGGAGAGGGAGCCTTTTTCAGGGCCCCCCTCCCGCCGCCGGACAGGGAGCCTTTTTCAGGGTCCCTTTCCAGCAACACACAGGCGGGAGAGGGAGCCTTTTCAGGGCCCCCCTCCCGCCGCCGGACAGGGAGCCTTGTCAGGGCCCCTCTCCGGCAACGCACAGGCGGGAGAGGGAGCCTTTTCAGGGTCCCGCTGCCGCCGCTGGACAGGGAGCCTTTTCAGGGTCCCTTTCCGGCCATACAGAACTGCACACACGGGCACGATTGAACATCATGTAGAGCCAAGTGGCGCTTCGCGACGAAGTAGAGAAAGCCGTTCACAACGCCGTTTCACAAGTTCTGCGAACTGGAAATCGCACCGCGTCGTCGGGAGCCAGGCTCCAGACCCGCGCAGGCCAGGAGGCAGCTCCGTTAAAAAACTTTGGAGCACGTGCTATTGCGTGAATTACATTACAGAGGGCCTCTGGCGGGTCTCTCGCACCAGCGGAGCGTTCGCAGACTTTTTCAAAAGGCCCACGAGGGGCGAAAGTCTCCGTTGGGGCCTTCGGTGGAGCTCGATGCGGGGCCAGGGGCCACGAAACGTGTGAGGAATAAGGGGTGCGCCGACATGGCTGGTGGGGAGGCATGCGGACGCAGCCACAGGCGCCTTCGGTGGTGCTCCCTATGGGGCCAAGAAACGTATGAGGGGTGTGCCGAAATTGGTGCGGGGGCGGCACGCGGACCCTGCCATTGGGGCCTTCGGTGGCGCTCCTTATGGGGCCGCGAACCGTGTTAGGGGTGTGCCGAAATGGGCATGCGGTGGGCGGGGAGGACACATGCGAACTGTGACATTGGGGCCTTCGGTTGAGCTCCCTATGGGGCCACGAACCGTGTGAGGGGTGCGCCGAAATGAGCCTGCGGCGGGCGGGGAGGACGCATGCGAACTGTGCCACTGGGGCCTTCGGTGGAGCTCCCTATGGGGCCACGAACCGTGTGAGGGGCGTGCCGAGATGGGCCTGCGGTGGACGGGGAGGACGCATGCGGACACCCCCACCGGGGCCTTCGGCGGAGCTCCCTATGGGGCCACGAACCGTGTGAGGGGTGTGCCAAAATGAGCCTGCGGTGGGCGGGGAGGACGCATGCGAATTGTGCCACTGGGGCCTTCGGTGGAGTTCCCTAGAAGGCCACGAACCGTGTGGGGGGCGTGCCGAAATGAGCCTGCCGTGGGCGGGGAGGACGCATGCGGACACCCCCACTGGGGCCTTCGGTGGAGCTCCCTATGGGGCCACGAACCGTGTGAGGGGTGTGACGACATGGGCGGTGGGGACGATGATGATGAGGAGGGTGTGGATGAGGATGATGCTGCAGATGGTGATGCTGATGGATGATGGGTGGTGGTGGTGATGGTGACGATGGTGTGGGGAAGGGGGGTGATGATGATGATGATGATGATGATGATGATGATGATGATGATGATGATGATGATGATGGTGATGGTGATGGTGATGGTGATGGTGATGGTGATGGTGATGGTGATGGTGATGGTGATGGTGATGGGAGGGGAGGAGGGAGAGGAGGAGAGGAGGAGGTGGGACGCGGGGCGCTGTCTCTTCAAAACGAGGACCCGACACCACAGGACGGTTGGGAAAAAGCATGACGACGTGCACACGCGCGCGTCGTCGCGCGCATGCCGAAACCCATCAAAAACAAGAGGGTTCCTCAGGATTCCAAGACCGAGTGTCTCGAAAACATACGGGAACATATGGTTGTGCTGCACGCGTTTTCAAAAAACGCTCAGTTGAATTGTTAAGGAAACCGTCGACTTTTCCGCAGGCTCATCACATGCGACCAAAGTGGCCTCTCGCGCGCGCATGCCGAAATCATTCGAACGCCCTTGCGCGCGTGTTGGAGGGGCACGACCCGTGTCAAATGTGACAATGCGGGCCATTCGCGCGCGTCGGCCGCGAGCGCATTTCGAAATCCTTCCAACAGCTTCATCACAGACGCGAGGACACCATCGTCGTCATCGGCGTGATCACCATCGGCGCCATCATTACCCTGGCTGTCGTCATTGTCATCATCGTCACGAGCATCGTTACTGTGGTCATCGTGTCTGCCGTTGTCGATATCGCCACGATACCGCGCCCGCCCGAGTCACCGACTCGCAACGATGTGCCCGCGCGTCAGTGCGGCCTGCGAGACGTGCTGGGAAGTCCCCAGCAGTCAGCGCCACCGCGGCCGCGTCCGAGACGTCAGACTAGCTGGCCGCTCTGCGCACGAGCCTGCGCGCGCGCTAGCGCGGCCGCAGCTATGCGCCAGCCAGCGCCGAGCACTCATCGCAATCGCCCTCGCATAGGTTATGCAAACCTAAATGCGAGTGGGTGGGTCGGATGATTGCACGAGCAGTGGAATTGGCAATTCACTGCGAACCAAAATTAATTGCACCACATAGTTTGCACCGCATAGATTGCAAGAAAATCATTGTTTGTGGTCCAAGCTGGCAAACAGCGTTGTTTTAAGATTACAGAAAAAATGCCAAGCGAAGCATCGACATGCCAAGCAACGTCTAGCGATGCCAAGCAATGCCAAGCGATACCAAGACATGCAAAGAAATCCCAGGAAATGCCAAGCCATTCGAAACAATACCAACCAACGCCAAGCAAAGCCAAACAATGCAAAGCAATGCAAAGCTATGCCACGCAGTGCGATTGCAATGCCAAGCAAAACCAAGCCAAGCCAGAGACTGTTTGTCTAGGGTCCAGCGAAAACCTGGATTACCGGACCCGCCCGCCCCACCCCCTCCCCCCCGATAGTTTGACGTTGTCGGTTTCGCAGATCCGACGGGGGTACGCAGTATTGGTGTGCGCGGTCATACCTGGGGTCGCCCAAAGCGAAGAGGTTAGATTATCGGCCTGCACCTCCTTACCCTCCCACTCCTCCGGATGATTTCGGCTACCGCCGAAAATAGATAAAGATCCCCAGAGCAACTGAAATACCAAGCAAGGCAAAGCAATGTCAAGCAATGCCAGGCAATGCCGTTTAGGAAGCGTTCCCTTCTTTGGGGTTGCGCCGGATTCATTGGGAATTATGCGTGGGCATTTTCATTAGCCCCACGCAGCCCAGCTCTTTGGCTTTTGGCAACGCAGGCATGCGCACCGCTTCCCTCAAGGATTCTGATCTGGGATGCACGCTGCGTCCTTCAAGGGCTGACCCGAGCCGAGGTAGTTGCCTCCGTGGCGTTGAGGGGCTCTTTGGGGCTTCTGGGAGGCATCCTCAGCCGTCTTGCGAGCCTCTTCGGAAGCCTTGGGGGCTTGTTGGGGGTTGGGCGCCCCTTTGGGGTCCCTTGTGGGAACGTTTCGGGAACTCCTCGGTACCTCTTGAGGGTCTCCCTGGGCCAGCCCCTTTGGAGCCTGACTGGTTGTCTTGGGCATCCGACAGGCCAGACAGGGAACACCGACGTTGAAGCGGAAAGGCTCGCTCGGCGGAGATACCCACCCTTGTCGAGGCGTCTTGGAGGCCAAAACGAGCACGCGTCATTGCGTGTGTCATACGGTCTGCGCGTTGTCGTCCCGGGTCCCCAGATTGCGGGGCCGAAGTTGGAACAAACGGGATAGGATGAGGGAAGGGGCCAGCGGTAAACCTCCAGGAGGAGCACCAGCGGCGCACCGACGTTGGAAGCGAGAAGGGGCAGGCCTTCTCAGAAGGCGGCGGGGCTCTCCGGCCTTCCGAGAAGCCCTCTGGCTCCAGAGAGGGCTTAGCAAGCTTCTCTCACACGGCGCCGGATGCCTCCCGAGCCTTCTGAGAAGGCCCGCCCTCCCTTGCCTCCCCCCCCCAGGCGCGCCGCCGAGCGCAGGACGAGCAAGGCCGACGCGACCGCCCACCCGGGCCCTCCGCCCACGCCCTGCCCTGCCTCCCGCCCAGGCATCGGGTGCGGCAGCGCGCCGCGCGGCAGGGCGACCGCGCGTCGGCACTCGTCGGGCAGGGGATCGGTTGCAGAATCGATACACCCCAAGCTTGACTTCGACGTAGCTCCTTCCGCAGATCTACGGAACGTTCTACGTCTTTCTCGCAGATCCGACGTGAAAGTCAATCTTGGGGTAAATCAGTTCGCTAGTCGATCCCCTGCTCGAACTCGCCCAGCATAGTGGTGCGAGTGGCGCGCGCGCGCGGCCATGCAGATCCCGGAGGACCTGCGCTGCTGCGTGTGCCTCGGCGGGATGCGCGACATGCTGCTCACGGGCTGCCCGCACCGGCTCTGCGCTGGCTGCAGCAGGGCGGGCTCCCTCGTCGCGTGCCCGGTGTTCAGGAGGCAAAGATCGGCACAAGCAGAAGTTGATTTGGGCTTTCCTCCGGATATCTTGGAACGCATTCGAAATGGAGGTGGAGAGGAAAAGCCAGGGTATGTTGGAAATTCAGTTGACTCGATACGCCCTTTTTGAGACGCAGCACATACCGTGCTTAAAAACGTCCGTGTCAATACGTTGCACGTTGACTCCGCGTATTGGCCCACGTTTCGGCGAACGTATCGCGTCAGACCTACGTGTTCGGTCTGCGTGTTCAGCTCCGCATCAATACGCTACGTGTCGCGTGTTGCGCATCGGGGCAGCTAAGATTGGAAAATACAAGGAATTCTGCAGTTTGCGTGGATTGTTTTGTGTCTCCCAGAGCCCCCTGAGGTGTGCCAGGCCGCGCTGCCGCCTGGAAGGCCCCGGGACGAGGGCTTTGCGGCCTCCGCCGAGGCGATGCGCTTGGCCTGCGGCTGCGGGGTGCAGGTGCCCTTGCTCGAGGCCTCGCCCAGAAGAGACGAGGGTCGCTCAAGGTCGGGCGTCGCGTAATGCAGGGTCGGTAAACTGGGGGGGCAGCGAGGGCTGCAGAAAAGGGGCCCTTTAGGGCCACTAACGGGGTCGCCTTCCCCCCCATTTATCGCCCCCCATCAAGCGACGCCCAACCAGGGAGGGAAACGTACCTGTACCACTTCCCTTGCCTCGTCTTCCCCTTTTGTGGTCTCCTGGGAGGCCCTCCTCGCCACCGCTGGATTCACATCGAAATTCTGGTCAGACCGCTCCAGGAGAGGGCCGTGGAGTAGCGGTATTGGTACCTTAGATAATGATAATGATACATTCCAGGATGAGGTTTACAGGACTTCACATATTTCCTACTGTTCTGTACCGGCTTCGCCACTAGATACTCTGGAAATCTTCCTGAGCCAGTCTTATCATGACATCATTCTCGCCCACTGGGAGGTGTTCTCTCACAGGGATATGCTCAGGGGGATAGGGTCAAGGGGGGTCAGGGGGGCTTCCTCCTTCTCCTTCCCTCCTCCTCCCTCTCCACCATGTCTTTCCCTCAGAAACACCTCCTCCCTGTTCAACCCCGAAGCTGGTCGAAAGGGCGGGCCAGGCGTTTCGCGCTTCGCTTGAGAATTCCTCACCACTGATGATCTTGAAAATCGGAATCTGCAACAGCTTTACGAATTGAGGGCGGATCGTTTACAAAATGTGATTCTCGCTTGAACGACGCGCTCATCGGTATAAAAAAATCATAGGATTCACAGGTGGAGTACGGGCCGTTTTCAAAATGCGCTTCTCGCTTCAGCACCGCGCACATCCGTTTCCAAAATTTGCCGGAGCTTCATTTATGGAGAGCAGGTCGTTTTCAAAGTGTCGCTCTCGCCTTAGCGCCGAGCACATCCGTTGCAAAAAAATGCAACAGCTTCATGGACGGAGGGCGGGTCGTTTTCAAAAAATGGGGCTATCGCTTGGGCGCCGCGCAAATTCGCTTCAAAAATCGCAAGAGCTTCTCGAATGGAGGGCGGGCCGTTTGCAAAATGCGGCTCTCGCCATAGCACCGCGCACATCACTTTAAAAAAATGCAGCTGCTTCACGGATGGAGGGCGGGTCGTTTTCAGAAAATGTGGCCATCGTCTGAGCGCCGCGCACATTCATTCTACGCGCTTAAATTTGTTTCAAGGGTTCTCATGGTTGACGTCCAGAAATGGTGTTTTGGCACGACGTCGAACTGCCAGGGCCAGGGCGCAACAGTTGTGTTGATTCGCGGCATTGAAGTTTCAATAACGGCGTTCTGGTACGATACAAAATCGTCAAGACGCAACAGCAACGGTGATTCGCGGCGTCAAATTCCCAGGAATGGTGTTCTGGCACAGGTCAGGATTTACAAACGGTTGCATTTTCTTCAGTGGTCATAAATCTTTGTAAGGGGTCTATGAAGAGGAGACTTGGAAAGAGGGTCGACTGCAACATCATTGATGCGTCCTGGGTTTGCACTGGTCCTCCTCCTCCTCATCCTCCTCATCATCATCCTCCGCCTCCTCCTCCATCATCATCATCATCATACAGCGACTTGTCGGCATTTGTGGCAACACCGCGGCCGCATTCCCACGCTCAAGTTTTAAAGGAATGCCACCATTATTTGAGCGGGTCTGCGCCGACCTCACCAGTGCCCTCACCACTGCCATCATCGTTCGGGGCAGCTCGACGCCTTGCCCAGATTGTGTCTGCTCTCCTGCGCTGCACTGCCCAGCGCTGGAGTGCCGCTGCCCGGCTGGCGAGGGCTCCCTGACATCTGCTCAGCCCACAGGCTGGTCAACCGAGTTCGTGGTCGTGCTCGTGGTGAGCGCCTTCGCGTACGGCATCGTCGTCGGCGGCTACTTCGTCAGGAGCTCGCTTACGGCCCCCGTGGCGCAGCCTGCACCCGCTCCAGCACCTCAGCAGGAGGCCGTGGACACTCTCGACCTCGCGACGACGGCGGCTGCCCAGGCGAGGAAGTTCCGCCGCTAGGAGCCATGGCTGCTCGCGCTGCTGGACAGTTCCACTACGTTCGGTACAACGTCGGTGGGCCCGCCATCTATCACGAGAGACTCACGTTGCTGCCAGGGTACATCCTCACCCCTGACGGTGATGACTACGCTGAGAGCGACTTGGCAGGTGGCGACTTGAGATCTGTGCATGACTCATCGGGCCAGGGCGACGCGATCGTCGGAGTCGCCGCCAACAGCCTCTACAAGTTCAGGCGGCTGCCGTCTGCAGCCAGCGTGTGGGCGGCTGTGCGCCGCGGCGTCGCCCAGGGCCATGGGCTTCTGCCGCCGTCGCCCTTCAACCTCGAGCTCAGCGCCGACAACGTACTGGGCGTGGCGGCGGGGGCGCTGGCTTTGCCCGACCCGCTCGGAGCGGCGCCCGCTGCCGCAGCGCCTGGCGCGCTGGCCTTGGCCGGCGCGGCCGCGCCCCCCGCGGGCGCCCCTGGGCTGCCTGCCGCGGCGGCCGCTGCGCCCGAGGGCGGGGTGGGCGCGCTGGCTGCGGCGCTCGGTGCGGGGGGGGGGGCCGCCCTGCCTGCCGCCGCTGGCCCTCCGGGCGTCGGCGCCGCCGCCGCGGCCCCCGCGGCCCCAGGCGTCGCGGGGCCTGATCCCCGTGTGATGGCCGCCGTCCTCGACGCTCGCGGGTTGCGGGACATGCCCTTCAGTGACGCGGTGAAGCGCCAGACCGAGACCCCCCGCGCCGACTGGCCCGCGAAGGGCCCAAGGACCACGACGCGGGTGCTCCACTTCATGCTCCGCATGGCTGGCGGGGCGATGGCGTGGCACAACCGCTGGTTGGCCGTGATGCAGGCCCTCGAGACGGACGACACCGCCAAGCTGCACGAGACGCTGTGCCGCGTCATCGAGACCTCGCTCTGCCACGACCAGCTGATCATCTGCGAGATGGCCTCCTACGAGTTCCTGTCGCGGCAGCTGCAGTTGGTGGAGGAGCGCTTCTTCGAGGAGCGCGCGCGCAGGACCCACCCTGCGCCCAGGGCCAAGGGCCAGGCCAAGGACGGCGCCGCGGCCGCGGCCGCCGACGTCTCCTCTGAGATCGGCCACTTCCTCGGCACTGGAGAGACGATGGGCAACCTGTGCATCTGCCCAGCCTTGATGGATTGGATCGCCGACCAGATGAAGAGTGAGGCAGCTGTTGCAAAGGGGCGCCGCAAGGCTCGCGAGGGGCGGGCCTTGCGGCATCCATGACGTTCCTGAAGGACGCTGGTCAGGAGGGGCCTCACGACGTGCAACCTGTTCGTGAGCCTGGCCAGCTTTGCCCCGAGCCCTTCGAGGCCCCACCTGGCTTGGAGTTGCCCAGACGAGGTGACCATCGCCAGCGTGACGTTTTTCCGCTTCCTCTTCTTCCAGTGGATGGGCGTCGCCATCTTCCGCTTGGTCGTGGGGCTCGTCTGCGCGCCGCCAAAGGCGCGGGCTGGAGAGAGTGGTGCAACGAGGGATTGTCTGCTCTCAACTGGCTCCACTGCGGCAAGGACGAGCCCTCCATGCCTGACGAAGGGGGGCCACCGCCTGCGGCCCAGGCAGCCTCAGTGGACTACGTCGCGGGCTTGCACCGCGACTTCGAGCTGCCCGCCGCCTACTCGGAGAGAGGCCGCGATTGCGAAGCATCCCTCGTAGAGATGCTCGCGCAGGCACCTGGCTACGCTGGTGACAGCGGTCGAGTGCGCCCCTACAGCATGCCGCTTGTGGCCTGGCCCGAGTCGACGAAGGCAGTCTCCACCTGCGGCGTCGTCTCCGAGGCCGACTCCATCGTGCTGCAGGATTGGAGGCAGAGTATGCTGAATCCCGAGTCGGTGGCGGCGGAGCTGCGCGAATCGCTGGGGGTTATCCGCCCCTATGTGGATCCTGAGCTGCGCTTTAAGCCGAAGTCCTACGCTGAGTTTTTGAAGCAGCTGGAGGCCCACGACATGATCACCTGGCGGGTCTCCAGCGAGCAGGCATCCTTCTCTACTGGTCTCTTCTTCGTGCAGAAATCAAACGGCAAGCTGAGGTTGGTGTTCGACACCAGGCTGGCCAACTGCAGCTTCTCGTGCCCACCAGCCACTCGCCTGCCCACGCCCAGCGCGCGGGCCAGCCTTGACTGCGATGACAGTTTTCAGTTCGCGCAGGGCGACATTCAGTGTGCATTCTATCATTTACGATTGCCAGCTGGCATGGAGTCTCTGTTCTCTCTGCCTCCGATAAACAACAGATTCCTCGGCCTCAAGTCGGTCAACGGGGTTCGTCTTGGCATCAACGACTGTGTCCAGCCTCTTGTCACGGTCGTTCCCATGGGGTGGAGTTGGGCCCTCCACCTGCGCCAGAGTGCGCTGACGAGAGCCCTGTCGGATGTCGGGTTCGGCAGTGACGATATGATTTGGATGGGGGCTGCCCTCGGCCCTTGGTCGCTGAGAAGGACGCGGTGTGTGCAGGATACGTTGACAACTTCTGTGTCGTATCCAAGTGTGCGGAGACAGCCACGTCCCTGCTCGTGCCGTTGCTGACCTTCTCACGGCCCGCGGGTTGCCTGTCTTGGAATTCTCCCCTGCGGTCAGTAAGGGGGTCTTCACGGGCTTGGAGATCGACGGAGCCTCTGGGATCATTCGTGTTCGTCCTGACCGCCTCGCTCGCACTCGTCAAGCCGTTCTCGGACTTTTGAAGCGTGGGCGGGCCTCTGCTGGGGCCCTCAGCGTGCTCGTAGGCCACTGTACTTGGGGGATGATCCTGAGGCGCGACGTTCTGAGCATCTTTAACGCGGTCTATCGGTTCATGGGGGCTGTGGGACCTCATCCTGGACCCCTGTGGCCCTCGGTCGTCAGGGAGTTGTCGGCTGCCGTGGCCCTCATCCCGCTCTGGAGTGCCTCTACAAGGTCTCGCTGGTATTCGCGGGTCTATGCTTCTGATGCGTCGCCGTTCGGGAAGGGTGTCTGTGTCAAGGAGGTCCCCCCCACGCTGTCGTCCGAGGTCGGCCGAGTCGCCGAACGCTGGAGATATCGTCATGGGGATGCCGTGCTTGCCAGATCACATGCCCTTGACGTCGACGGTCGAGACGATGCTGCCGACGGTTGCCGTGCCGTCACATCGTCTACTGCCTCTACTGCTTCGTCGTCTGGGCCCAGTGGGTTCCTCGAGGTCCCTGAGTCCATCTACGGGGCCGAGGGTGGAAGACCATACACTCTAGCCGTCATACCCGCCGTGGCTGCGATATCCTTCAGCACGAGGCGGAGGCCCTGGGGTTCAGCGCCCATCATGCCTCGAGGGCCCTGGGTGCCCATCATCATCGCGTCGTCTGCATCGTGGACAATTTGGCTCTAGCTCTGTCGCTCGGCAAGGGGCGGTCTGGGAGCCGACATCTTCTCCGCGCCCTGCGGCGGATCGCTGGCGTGGCCCTCGCCTGCGGCCTGCGCCTGCTCGTGCGGTGGGTGCCGTCAGAGAGGAATGTCGCGGACAAGCCGTCGAGGGAAGGTTTCTTCGTCGGCCCTAGCTTCGAGGACGTCGGGTCGTACCTCGTCGCGCGCCGCCCGCGGATCCCCCAAGGAGGTGATCAAGGCTGCGAGGGCCAGGCGGGAACATCCTGGTCCGCTGACGCTCCTGCGGGGCGGACTGTCGGTGCTGGAGGCCAACGCGGTCTCGGAGTCGACGGGCAAGAACTACCACGCCTCCGCCCTCAGGTTTCTGAACTGGTGCCTCTGGACCGCCAGGGTCTTCAAGAACAGCGTCGAGCTCGACACGATCCTCGCGGTGTTCTTCGCCCACCTCTTCCTCGACGGGTACGACAGTGCGACGGGCCGCGTCACGATGGCCTCTCTGAAGCACCACTTGCCGTCGATGCTGATGGGCAGCCGCCCGCTGCCACGGGCCTTTCGGGCCCTCCAGGGCTGGACGAAGCTCGTGCCACCGCTGATGCGGCCCCCGCTGCCGAGGGTCGCGACGTTCGCAATCGTGGGCGCGCTGCTGTCGCAGGGGCTCTTGTCGCAGGCGGTCCTCGTGAGGATCGCGTTCGACACATGCATCCGCCCCAGCGAGGCCTACCGACTCACGGCGGCCTCCCTGATCGCTCCGAGGTCGGGCTCCACGGAGGGCCACCAGCATTGGGCACTGTTGGTGACCGACGCGGCGAGCGGGAGGCCTGGCAAGACGGAGGTCACCGACGAGAGCGTCATCGTCGACGATCCGCTCCTCTGGCCTCTCCTCGAGGCGCTTCGGCTAGGGCGCCGCGCGGAGAAGAGCCTCTGGGCCTTCACGCCGCACCAGCTGCGGCGCGTCTTCGCGGAGGCCCTGGTCCAGCTCGGGATCTCCGACCAGCAGACCTCCCTCTACTCGCTGCGCCACGGGGGGGCCTCCGACGACCTCCTCCCGGGTCGCCGCACGAGGAGAGAGGTCAAGGACAGCGGCAGGTGGAGGACGGACCAGTCTCTGAACAGGTACGCCAAGCGGGCGCGCACGCAGCAGCGGCTGGCCCAGCTCGACCCCGCGCTGGTGGACTTCGGGCAGAAGGTCGAGAGCGATCTGTTCGGCCTGATGGACGTGATAGCGAGGACGGGCATCTCCTCGCTGCCGCTGCCGCCCCTGAGGCCGGCGTCGGCGTCAGCGCCGGCGCAGGCGGCCCCCGCGATGACCGACAAGTGGCTCTTCGTGCGAGGCGCCTGTGGCTACGAGCGCGGGCGCATACCACAGCGATGCCTTACCTCATCATGCTCTGCACCTGTGTCCCCGACCGAGTTCGGCGAGTGCGCGAGGCCCGCGGGCTCGGCACCGCAGCGGCGAACGTTGCTCGACATCGCCTCGACGACCTAGCTGACCCTCAGGTTCTGAAGGCTCTGACTGGCTGGGTGCGCGCCTCGGCTGTGCTTGGAGTCTGGGCATCCTTGCCCTGGGGCACCTGGGCGCCGGGGGCGGCGCGCGTCCGCAAGATTGATTCCCTGCTGCACGTGAATAGAGCCTCAGAGGCCGCCTGTCGCGCCGTGCGAGTGGCCAACGCGCTGGCTGAATCCACCTTCAAATTGATTGCTGAAGGTATCCTCCGCAGAGTCCCGAACATTTTTATGCACCCTGAGTCGAGCCTCATTTGGAGGCATCCCCGCCTGTCCCCTCTCCTTGCCTCGTCCTCCTCCTCCTGCTCCCTCGACGCGTGCATGTATGCGGGTCGCGTGAGACAGCGAATCCACCTTGTCGGTTGGGGCGTGCGGGACCTCGATTGCCTCGCTCGTCGTTGCCTCTGCGCCCAAGGCCTCTGCGATCGCACTCAGAGACGTCACCTGGGAGGCCTGGGACGTCCAGCTTTGGACGCCGTAGCTCGTGCCTCTGCTAAAGGTCTCCCCTCAGAAGTGGCCATTGCTGGCACTGAAATGATAGTGGCCGAAGCTCGTCATCTGTCCCGCGCCGCGAGATATAAGAAAGTTTTTGGTCAGTGAGTAATTCGGCTGTTGCTACCTGGGTAGACTAGCGTGTGGTACCGAGTCTGTGCTTCACTGCTGGCGTTTCGCTCGTGGCCGCCCTCCGCCGCTTGCACAAAGAAGAAACAAGAT
This sequence comes from Prorocentrum cordatum, assembly GCA_963575745.1. NCBI lineage: Eukaryota > Dinophyceae > Prorocentrales > Prorocentraceae > Prorocentrum > Prorocentrum cordatum. The sequence continues at coordinate 1,430,529 of CAUYUJ010016171.1, read as the reverse complement.
GGCCCCGAATCGTCCACATACAGCGACTTGTCGGCATTTGTGGCAACACCGCGGCCGTATTCCCACGCTCAAGTTCTACCCTGGGCCCTCCCACCCACTTGAGCTTTTAATGTTTCTCCGAGTCTGTGCTTCACTGCTGGCGTTTCGCTCGTGGCCGCCCTCCGCCGTTTGCACAAAGAAGAAACAAGATGGCCCCGAATCGTCCACATCATCATCATCATTATCATCGTCATCATCATCATCATCATCATCATCATCATCATCATCATCATCCCTCCTCCCCAGTCCCTCAGGGGGATAGGCTAAGGTGGGTCAGGGGCAACGTTGGGGGGGGATAGGCCCAAAGAGGCTCAAGGAGGTGCGAGGTTCGAAGTTTTCGGTAGTTTTCGTCGATTCTCGACGGTTTCCCAGCCTCGAGATGCCTTCCAGCAGCTGCGCCTCGCCGGGGGCGTTCCAGGGCTGCCCGGATCGTCCCGAACGGCCGCTCGAGGGCCGAGTTGAGTATGACCCGAAAACGAAGCGGCATTGTCAGGGGGGGATCTGCTCAGGGGGGAACGTATCGACCCCCAATCGCACCTGCATCGCCGATAGGGGCCTGGTAGCCCACCCCGCCCAGGAACGAGCGGATTCGCGATCGAGATCCTATCCCTTATCTATCGGCGATGTATCGCTGGCTCCAGGTCGATGTGTCCCCTTGGGGTTCTCGCCATGAAGGGAACGGGTCCTGAGAGGAACGGGTCCTGCGGTTTCTCACGGTGTTTGGCGTCCCGAGGCCCTCCATGGGCTCTGGGACTGTCAGAACACGACTCAGGATGACGACCTGGTCTTGAAGGAAGGCCTTGGTGGAGGCGCTCTAGTTCTCGGGCCGCTCCGAGTATTTAGACAGCAGATTTGTGGCCGAGGCTCGCCGTGGCCAGAAAAGCCCCCGTCGTTATCAGGCGTTCCTACAAGTAGCGCGGTGATTGCAAACACTGCCAAGACCACACATGACACATGAGTTGCCGAGTGCCCAAGAAGTCCACCCGATATCCTCGGGCAAAGATGAGCCCCAGGTCATTTTCGCCGCTCTCGGCCTCTCATGGGGCCTGGGCTGTCCAAAGAACGACTAGGAACGAGAAGTTGACCCTTGGGAAGCTCAGGTCTTTTGGGCCCAGGACCCTTTCCTGTTAACAGGGCACATGGACCTCTTTGCCCCTCCATGCCAAGGCGGAGAGCCACGTGTGCGAGCACGTCAGGCAGCAGCAGGCCGCCGCCGCCCCCGCGAGCACTGGGCCAGCGCCGGCGGCGGGGCCAAACCGCTCCACGTTCACGTGCCCCATCTTCGGCTGCGCATAAGAGTGACCGTTCGCCAGAGTGCCCTTTCTGGTGTTGGCCCACAGGGGCCATCCCAGCACTGGCTTGCGCGCTTGGATTTAGCCCCTCCGCGGCCCTGCGCTCTTGGATTTAGCCCACAAAAGGCACTTTTGCCTGGGGTCACTCTTACGTGCAGCCGACATTTGCGGGGAGAGGAACCTCAGCTGCAGGGGCCTGCTGGAGCACGTGGACGCCAGGCACGCCGGGCGACCGGTCGCCGCCGTCTGCCCCGTGTGCCTGGCCATGCCGTGGGGGGACCCGAACTTCGTCTCGCAGAATTTCCAGTCGCACCTGAAGCTGAGGCGTCTGGACCCGTCCGCCCTCCACGCTCGTTGCCGCTGTTACGTTGGACTTATCTGTGCGGGCACGCTTCGATGGTACCACCTGTCTAAGCAAAGGCGAGCCAGCGAGCCACCATTGGGATAACGGTGCGGTAGCGGGGGAGACGAGCACCTCCGGTGTTGCTGCTGTTGCTTCTGTGTGTGTGCTGTTGCTCACGGTTCTGGTGTCGATCCTCCTCCTTTTCCTCTCTCTCTCTCTCTCTCTCTCTCTCTTGCTATCCCTCTTCTCTCTCTCTCTCTCTCTCTTTTCCTCGTCCTCTTCAAAGTGTTCATCCGATGGGGGCGCGCCAGGGGGGTTTCGAGGCCTGGACCTCTGTCCTCTCTCTCTCTTTCTCTCCCTTTATGGGCGTCCAATCCTGTTCTCGGGTTTTCGAGTCAGCTTGGTCATTGCCAAAGTAGGGTAGACGGAAGGATCGGCGCACCCACCCTTCCCCGTGGAGCACGAAGCGGGGTCCTTCTGCTCATCCTGCTCCTGTTCTTCTTGCCCCTGCTCCCGCTCCTCCAGGCTTAGGACATCAGGTAACGGGCTTGGGTCAGGCGAAGAAGAAACATGTATACACTAATATCAATGTTCCTTGGCATCGCTCGGACGTGTGCATTATGTGTTTCTCGGTGAGGACCACTGGGGAGCGTCTTGGATCATCCTGCGAACAAAAAAGCACGATACCGAAAAATGCACGAGAAATGGACGTCCGAACGATGGCAAGTTCGGAGGGTGGATCGGCGCTGTACCCCTCTCCCTGGCGCGCAGAGCGCGCCAGGGGCGGCACTAGAGGCGCCGCCAGGAAGGTCCAGCGCCGATTTGTCCAATCAGACAGCGGGCTTGTAAGAGAGAGAGGGGCTGTAAGGCTGCACATGAGGCGGATGCTCTTCTCAGACGGACCAGCCCTGTGGGCACGCCGCTGGCCAGTCCAGCCCACGTGGTCGCGAGGTCGGCGGGGGTGCACATCAAGACAGGCACAGCTCACACGTACTGCCTGCCACGCCTGCAAGGCAGCACGTGCTCCGCAATATGTTCCAAGAATGGTGGTTCGGGTCCGCGTTTCTGCCTCGCCACACTTCGCGGCGCGCTCGGCATCGCGGGACCGAAAGCTTGTGGCGGCAGGCACCGGTGCGACTACGACACCGTGGTGGACTTCGAGCTGGACGAGGACGCGATGATGATGCGCGCCATCGAGGAGTCGCGGCGAGCCAGCGGCCTGAGCGAAGGCCCCACGCGCCTCTCGCCATGATGGCGCCGTCGTGTTCGTGTTCGGTCTCGTCCTCGCGGGGCCCCTGCGCCGAGAGAACGCGGGCGCCGTCGGCGTCGGGTGCTCAAACAAAGCAGTCGACGATTCCGATCGGGGTCTCCGTTCTGTGCCATACTTTGTCGTGGCTGCGAGCCCGCCTTCTATCGGCGCAGAGGCTCCCGCTAGGACGAGGACAAAGGGCGACGGCGACAACCTAGAACACGACGACGAACACGACAGCGAACACGACGGCGACGAAGACAACGCCGACGAAGACAACGGCGACGAGCACGACGACGACGACGAAGACGACGAGCACGGCGACGGCGGCGGCGACGGTAATGAGGGTGGCGGCGGCGGCAAGCGCGACGATTGCGGCGGGCCGCGGCGGGCTGGAGCGGAGACCATGGGCCCCTCGCCTGCCGCGACACGTCCATAGGGCAAACGTCATGTGAGGATGCATATCTGAAAGCGCAGATGTTCGACCGCAGGGAGGTGGGTCGAAGTAAGGGGATCGCGGTTCGACCATGGACGTTCGAGCACCGTGTTTTCGGGGACGTCTCTAGCCCTTCCTGGAACCCCGTATGTTTCTGGCATAATTTCTTCTACCACCGTCGGCACCAGTATGGAAATCATTCGATTCTTCACGCGTCGCCGATCCCCACCAGCGACGGCTAGACGCCCATCTGGACGAAGGGCACCTGCGACGATTAGACGCCCATCTGGAGACGACAGCCCCCCTTACAGAGGAGGTGGGGGGGGGCGGCGCTGTGCAGCCGTATTCCTGGAGCGTGCAATGCCCCTCGTCGCCGTCAGCCTGCAACGGGTGTCCTGGCACGAGCACGGCTTGCCCTCCCGCCGACGAAGCCGACGACGCAGACGCCGACGACGCCGACGCCGACGACGCCGACGCCGACGCTGACGCCGACGCCGACGCCGACGCCGACGACGACGACCCCGACGACGCCGACGCCGACGCCGACGACGACGACAACCACGACGCTCACGACGCCGACGCCGACGCCGACAACCTGAGGACAGACCACCCTGGAAAAGCGGCGGATCTTCCGTCACAGACACGAGACGACGGAGGCCGCGGCCATCCAGACGGAACGATCGAGAGCAGCGCCCCAGGAAGCAGCATGACCGGGGCCCTCGACCCCATTTTCTTGCGCCCCCTGGAGCCGGATCGAGACACCACCCTCCCCTACAACAGTGCGAATCCCAGCGCCAAGGAGCGACGGCACGGCGGCCAGCGTGCGACGTTGGTGCGTCTGCTTGAAAGCGGCTAGACAACGGCTTGGCCCCGAGAGCCCGCGATCCCCCAGCCCCGTCGCCGCCCGCGGGATGGAACCTGGCGCTCGACAGCGTCGACGGCTTGGCGGGGTCTGACAGGCGGCAGACGACCGACGACGCCGACCTGGGGACAGAGCAGGTGTGGGAGCAGAAGCGCGGGGCGCCAGACGAACAGGAGAGGGCGACCACCCCCCGCGCACCTCCTCGACTGGCCCTGCTGCCGGCGGCGGGGTTGCGCGCGAATCGCTCGACACTGCCAGCGCCCTGAGCGACGAGCCCCCCAGAGGCCGCGGCGCGGGGCAGCGCCACTTGCAGCCGCGCGGAGGCGGCTCGCCGGCTACATCCATCGGCAGGCGTTTGGAGGCCACTTCGTGGACGCCGCGCCCTCCTCGCGGCCCCCGCCCTCTGGTGCCGATAGCATGAAGGTCCGGCAGTACGTGACCAACGCTGGCGCGGCCATGCTCTCGGACGCGGGGGGGGAGGCGTTCCCAAATCTCTCGTCGCGACTCGTCGCGACGTGGAGGCCGCGGTTGGGTTCCGCATCGTTTTTGCACGGGCGCCAGAACTTCATGGCGGAGCTGGCCCCGACGCAGCAGCGACAGCGCAGCTTGCGCGGTGCGCCGCGGCGGGGGTGGAGCGGAGACCGACGGGTGCAGCGACAGCAGGCTTCTGGGCGATCAGCGGCAGCGTCCCAGGCTGCCCCAGCGCTGCGGCGCGGCACGCCTCGGTGGGAGCGCAGCGGAGGCCGCTAGATGCAGCGACAGCCGGCCATCGGGCAACCTGTGGCCAAGGCTGCCGCTCCTGCCGATACAGCTGCCGAGATATTCGGCAGCGACGTCATCGAACATCCCTCCTGAGCAGGCAGGGCTCCCCGCCGCCTGCAACCCTTCTTTCGTTGCCTGCCCGTGGTGGCGGCACCACCTTGGGCATACATTTGCCGAGGTCTTCGAAGTATCTGCAGCGATCAACCGCCTGTCCACCTTGGGTATTCCTCTGCCGAGGCGTTCAAAGTATTTGCAGGCGGAACATCAGAGCGCCGTGCTCCAGGAAGTATTACGACTGGAGCCCTTGACCCCGTCTTCTTGCGCCCCCTCAAGACGGATCGATCCGATGGGCGTTCCTTGTCGGTGCTTACCATGGGTATTCCTCGACCGAGACTCTTCGAGCGCTTGCAGCGATCAGCTGCTTACCACGGGTATGCCTTTGCCGAGGCTCTTCGAGCGCTTGCAACGATCAGCTGCCTCCTATGAACCTCCTGGTTGGTCCGGCCGGCATGGCACCAGCTCCCCCGGGGCTTCGGCCCTGTCCGTCCCACCACGTGATGGCCGCAAGGGTTCATGTTGGTTGTCCAGACGGGCGAGCCCCATCCCTGCCAGTGGCCCGCTGCGCCCAAGGCGGGACGGTCCCCCGGGCAGACGTTTGCGGGCGCCGGCCTCCGCATGGTCTCCCGTCGCTCCACCTTCGGGCTACCTGACGGGCGGCGCTCACCTGCACGGTCCTCTCGTGCCCGTAATTTTTGTTTTCGTGTTCGTGCACGCGGGGCGCACGGTGTCGGTCGACGGCCATATTTGAAGTCCGACTTGTACGACAAGGTTGTCCCTTGGCCTCGGGCGCGCGCTGGGCTCCATTCGGGCTACCTGATGGGCGGCGCCCTCTTGCACGGTTTTCGTGCCGTCCATATTTGTTTTCGGATTCGTGCGCGCGGGGCTCACGGTGTCGGTCGACGGCCATCCGAAGTCTTTCTTGTACGACAAGGTTGCACCTTGACCTTTGGTACGACCTGGCCACGGCTACACGGATGACTGCCGCCGTTTTTCAGGTTTGGGGCACACATGCGCGGCACCGCAACCCGCACTTCGGCCTTTTGTGGGCCTTTTTCCGCGCCATTTTGGCTGCGTCTCCCGCGTTGGCACGTCGGCGTTTTTGTTCGGCGTGGCGGCCCACTTCTACCCGTCCCGGCCTTGTGTCCCTCTTCGTCGTCCTCTCCGCGCTTTCGGGGCGCTTCAAGTGCTTCCTGTTCGAAATGTCTGCGGCCGTGCCCGCGTGCTCGTCGTCTTCGGCGTGCTTTTCGGTTGCCGCGTTTCCGCTCGAACTGCTTTTGACTTCGCTACGGGCGCGGCCCGCCCTAGCACGCTCGGCGTTCGATTCGTTTCGCGCGTCCGCGGACCAGACAATTCCCACCAATAGCCCATTCAAAAACCTTTTTCCCATGACGGCTGACGGGAAAAAGGACGAAGGGACACATGCAGTGAAACAGAGCGGGCAACCAGGGTGAATTGAGAGATATCTGGGAGCCAGGGGGTGGCCTTGGAGGGCCTCTGCGGGCAATCCCTGGGGGCCGCGTGGGGGCGAGGGAGGGCGAAAGAGGAGGAGGAGGAGGAGGAGGAGGAGGAGGAAGACGACGACCACCACCACGACGGGCAAGGGAAAAGGAAGACGACGAAGGCAAGGAGGAGGAGGAGGAGGACAGTGGGGACGAGGACGGAACCCTCAAAGTCGCCTCTTGGAGCCCTCTTGGAACTCTTTCGGGGGATCTTGGGGTCCTCTTGGGGCTCTTTTGGGAGGTTTTGGAACCCTCTTCGGGCCCACTTGAAGCCCCCTCTGGGGGTCTGGGGGTCATTTTGGAGGCCATCGATCATGAGGGGGGTCCCCTCCCCCCCCTGAGAACATCCAAATCGCCGCTTGGGGCCCGTGCTCTTGGGCGATTTGTGGGCCATCTGCGGGGCCTCTTGGGCCCCTCTTGGATCCTTCTTGGGCCTCCCTTGGACCATTTTGGGGCCATATTGGGGTTTCCAAATCGCATCGGAAGCGAAACGGCGAGAAGGCAATGTCCATTGATCTTCCGGAGGTTGTTGAAGGATTTTGGCTTCTTGGGGTGTCCTTAGGAGGCTCTAAGAACACTTGGAACCGTCTTGTGGCCCTCGTCGGGCCTCTTGGAGGTATGCCGGAAGCTATCTTTAACCATCGTCGGCTATCTTGAGCCATTTGGGAGGATATTTTGGAGCATCGAAAGCCCTCTTGGAGCCATCTTGGGCCATCTTGGACACCCTAACGCGTCGCGGCCCGCCCCGAAAAACCTCAGGGAGGGGGTCGGGGTAAACCTCCAAGAAGTGAGTTTGCAGTCTGTTTGCGGGGTAGTTGCAGGGTCGTTGCAGGGCCTCTGCATGGTCTTTTGCAGGGCTTCCAGGCTCAGGCTCGGCGCTGGCCGGCATCAGAGTTGCCGCAGCGGCCTTTGAGAACAGGCGCAAGGGTCTCGCCCCAGCCAAGAAGACGGGGCGCATGCGGCAAGGCCACAGGACGCGTACCCCATTTTCACGTCTTGGGTATCGCACGTCGTGTTGCATGGTATTGCGGGGGCCCTTGCACGGTCTCTGCAGGGAGGCTCGCAGTGGTATTGCAGGGACTCTGCAGGGCGTCCAGGGGAGAGGGTGGGGAGAGGGTTGTTTTTGAAAGAGAAGAAATATATAGTTGTATCACCTCAGCCCAAAGGGCTTGTGGGATGTAGTATCACAACTACCACCACCACTCATAGCATTACAATCACCACCGCTACTGCCACTGTCACTACCACTGATACCACGGTCCATCCTCGAGCTCCTCCTCTTCCCTCTCCTTGCCCCCCAATCCAATGCCTGGTGCCCGACGCCGTGACCCGCGATCTTTTCCGCAACTTGGACCCCAGGAGGTCTGGACCGTTGCCCCCAGCCCGGCGCCTCATCCCGAAGCGTTTCTGTTGGCGGCCCTGGGGCCGTCCGAGGGGTCCCCCAGGAGCCGAACATGCAGAGACGGTATAATTCTACGAGCGCAGAGGCGCGGAAGCGGTGTCGGCCGTCGGCGTCGGCGTCGTCGTTGTCGTCGTCGCCGTCGTCGTCGACGTAGCCGTCGCCGGTCGGGCTAAAGGCGGAGCGCGCCGCAGCAGAATTGGGGCACGGCGGAACAGAGAGGAGCGGAGCGGAGGCCGATAGGGGCGAGTAGCCCAAGGGCCGGCATATTGCACGCATTCGTCGGGGAGCCTCGCCGAAGGCATGGACCGTCGGCGCCCGTGGATACATGTGAGGCGTTCCAGAAAGGGCCTTGCCTTCGAGGATCGAAGGAGTTGCCATCTCTTCCGCGGCTGAAGGCGGCGGCCGTCGTCTGAAGCTAAAGGATGCCGCCTCCGCCAGCGGAAGACAGCGGAAAGCGGCGGAAATAAAAGATACGCCCCCAAGAGATGACAACATTTTTGAGTTCAGGGTCTCCGGAATAGGCCATGTATGATCCCGGGCTTATGGCCCACGGGCCCCTTGCCCCCCCCTCAGATGGGATGGGTCTTAGGGTCCCTCGGGTCCCCCCCCTGATGAGATGGGGGGGGACGACAACGACGACGACGACGACGACGACGACGACGACGACAACGGCGATGACGACGACGACGACGACGACGACGGCGACGACGACGACGACGACGACGACGACGACGACGACGACGACGACGACGACGACGACGACGACGACGACGACGACGACGACGACGACGACGACGACGCGACGACGACTGCGACGACGACGGACGACGACGACGACGGACGACGACGACGACGACGACGACGACGACGACGACGACGACGACGACGACGACGACGACGACGACGGCGATGACGACGACGACGACGACGACGGCGATGACGACGACGACGACGACGGCGACGATGACGACGAAGACGGCGACGACGACGGCGACGATGACGACGAAGACGGCGGCGGCGGCGGCGCCGCCGCCGCCGACCTCTGGAGCCTTCCGACGACGGTGGCGCCGGCGACGACGACGACGACCTCCAGAGCTCTCCTGGAGCACCACAGTACCACTGACGCCACACACGCCACACCCACAGCACCACACCACACCCACGGGGGGGGACGGCAGCGCGCGGGTGGGGGGGGCATCGCGCGGGGGAGGGGGGGGGGGGGGCAAATCCTAGACCATGTATGGTTTCCCCCTGGGCGATCCGCCCCCATCGTCGCCGCCGAGGCAAGGGCAGAGCCGCTCAGACCGTGTAGACTGTCACGGGGGGCCGCCGAGAGGATGCGCGAAAATGCCAAACATTATTTGCTTCGAGCGGTTCCCACCGATCCTCCTCATCCTGCCCCATGCCTCCTTCCCCTCTTCCTTTCCCCCCCCCTCCCATCCTTAGACCCGCCCGCGGCGGGGCGGCGGCAGGGACTGCGGGATTCTCGGGACAACTGGGGTCTGGCCTGGTTTTGGTTTGTTATGTGATGTTCTCTTGTGCTCTGGTTTGGTTTGTTCCGTGAAGTTATGTGGTCTTCTGTTATGTGTCGTTATGTGTTGGTTTGTTATGTGTTGTCATGGTGTGCTCTGTTGTTTCATGCTATGCATTATGTTCTTTCATGATTTGTTCTGGTATGTCGTGTTATGTGTACAATGTTGTGTTGCTCTGTCATAATGTGATCTTGGATGTTCTGTCATGATCTGTGTTGAAATGATACTGGCATGTAATGTTCCGCCGTGTTATGTCATGATCACGTTTTGTTATGTTACCTTTTATTGTGACATGTTATGTTATGTCGTGTTCGTCGCCATGCTGTTGTTGTGTCATGATATGTTCTGAACGCTGTGCCATGATATGACATGTTCAACCAACGTGCGTTATGGTATGATCCGTTATGTGATGCTATGTTATGGTGTGTTCTGTCGTCGTCTGTTATGTAATTTTCCGTCCAGATATGTTTTGTGATGTTATGATATGATGTATGGTGTCATGGTATTGCTATGCCATGTTACGTTGTGGAATGGTGTGTTGTTTAGTGTTTGTCGAGGGCGCGACTCGGGGATTCTCGGGACAACTCGGGGTCTGGCCTGGTTTTGGTTCGTTATGTGATCTTCTCTAGTGCTCTTGGTTGGTTTGGTATGTGATATTATGTGGTTATCTGTTATGTGACGTTTGGCTATGGTTAAGTATGTGATGTTATGGTGTGTTCTGTTCTTTCATGCTATTCAATGTTGTGTCATGGTCTGTCATGCTCTGTTATGTTCTGTCGCGTTCTGTCTACTATATTGGTCTGCTCTGGTGTGATATGCTCTGGTATGTATAGTATGTGATGTTATGTCATGATATGTTTTGTATTGGTACTGCCATGCCATGTTCCGTCATGTTATGTCATGGTTGTATTATGGTTTGGTATATTATATTGTGGCACGTTGTGTTCTGTCGTGTTCGTCGCTATGCTCTGTTGTCGTGTTGTAATATGTTATTGTATTATGCTCTATGGTGTCATGGTATTGCTATGTTATCTTATGTAATGTTATGTTGTGTAATGGTGTTTTGTTTCGTGTTTGTCGAGGGCGCGAGACGGGACTCCCAGGGACACACGGGGATTCTCGGGGACACTCGGGGACTCTCGGGAAAACTTGGGGTCTGGCGGCCGCGGTATGCAGTCGTGTTTGTCGAGGGCGAGGGGGCGGGATTCCCAGGGACTCCTCGGGGATACTGGGGGATTCTCGGGACAACTTGGGGTCTGGCGGCCGCGGTATGCAGGGTGGGGTTGGCCAGGGGGTCTATTCTCGAAATCTAACAACCCTTACCTGTCGGGTGGGGAACAAGAGAAACAACAACGACAACAACCAAAAAAAAAATCCCGCCGCGATTTCCTTTTTTTTGCGGCAAGAGGAGGCTTGGGGGCAGGCGCGCGGCCCACGCACGGCGCGATGGAGATGGACGACGACGTGGACGACGCGGTGCTGCAGGAGGTGCTGCGGATGTCGGCCCGCGAGGCTTGCGAGGCATCGGCGCAGCAAGCCTCGATCTGCATATCGATCTGCGCGACCGCGCGCGCCGAGGACTGCAAGCGGCACCGACCGATCCGGCCAGGCACGCCTCGGTGAGCGGGGGGCGCGAGGTGCGGGCTTCGCGCGAGGAATTCCGGGGCGGACGAGAGTCGGGGGCGCCGAGGAGGCTCTTGGAGGGAGTGTCCTCGTTGTGTCTTGGGGTTTTCCGCGCCTCGGGGTCTTCTCTTCAGCAGCTGCACCTCGTCGAGGGCTTTCCGGGGGCGCCCGACTCGTCCCGAACGGCTGCCGGAGGCCCGAAAGTTACCAGGCGTCGGCGTCGAAAAGAGGGGGTTGCTCTCATGACAAGGGAAAGACTCGGCCAGGCGAAACTCGACCAGGCTGAACTCGGCCAGCTGAACTCGGCCAGGTGAAACTCGGCCCGGACCGACATTCAACCGAGCCGAGTTGAGCTTGGCCGAGGTCAGTCAGCCGAGTTCAGCCTGGCCGAATTCAGCTGGCCGAGTTCAGCCTGGCCGAGTTGTGTTGCTGCTCTCATGGCCTGGGCAATAGGATATCCCAGATGTCATGGCCCCTCTTCTCGGTGCGTGCCTTGCTCCCCCTCCTCGTCCGCGCACACGCATCGGGCCATGATACGCTAGCACCCCTTCTGGACCCCATCCTCGGTGCATCCGAGAAAGAGACGGGAGATGACCAGCGCCACCGAGACGGGTACCCAGCAACGGGTACTTTGGCAGCGCGCAGGAAAGTGTCAGGAAAGCGGCATTCTCTGCAGCGACCAAAAGCCTCCTCTTGTTGAATGCCTTGAAGGGTGGCGTTGAGGAGTGGGAAAGGGGGGTACGAAATCTTCTGCCCTCACACACACACATGGTTTCGGCACCGCTGCCAGGCGCATCCCTAGATACATTGAAGCCTAGAGGCGCCGGGAGGCGCCAGTCAAGCTTGATGCGAGGACGCTCCGTCCGGGACGCCGAAACGGGTTCAGCGCTAACAGGAGTCGGCCAACCCCTCCGATCCCCTCTGGCTGACCCATACTCGGGAGCCACGTGGTGCCGACCACCCGTCCCCGCCTTTCGCTGACACGGGTTGACCCATGTCAGGGAGACACACGGTGCCGACTGCCGACCCGCCCTCCGCTGACCCAGGTTTGCGAGTTATTTCGTGGCGGGCCCGGGTTCGGGACATGGCCTTGGCGGGCCCGGGTCAGTGCTGGCGCGGATTAGCGAGTCCCCGAGATGTGTTGCAGGGTCGGTTGTACACCTCTGAGCGCCAAACACAAAAGAGTAGCGACGGGACGTGTTCTCGGCGTCGCGTGCGGCGAGGAAGTGCGGCAGGCTCGTTGTCAACCTCTCGCCGCCACTAGATTGTAGCAGCGACGGGGCGAATCCTCGACGCCGCTGGTCACAAACAGCGTCGGCGGGGGGCGGGGCAGAAGGACCAGGAGGTTGGAAGGTCGCGCGGCCCTCCGCGCCGATCGAGCGCCGCAGCAGAGGCTGCGACCGCCCCGACTCCGCGCGTCCACCCAACCCCCCCGTTGAGGCCCCGGATGCGCCGCCTTCCCACGACGAGGGGAGCGACGGCCAGGGCCTCGACGACGCCCAGGCCGCCGAGGCCCCGGCGGCGGAGCCCGCCGCCGGCGAGGGCGAGGCCGCCGCCGCCGCCCGAGCAACCGATGAGGGCGCGGGAGCGGCGCCCGCCGCCGACGAGCGCGACGACGGCGCCTCGGCCGCTGCCGACAAGAGCGCTGCCGCCGCCGTGGGCGGCGGCGTCGGCCAGCCCGGCCCGGCGGCGGCGGTGCGCGGCGAGGCCGAGGCTCCGCGCCGCGGGCGGCGGCGGCGGCGGCGGAGCGAGGCGGAGGGCGGGCAGGCCTCGTCGTGAGGCGTCGCCGCCGCACGCGCGCGCGATGCGGCCTGGGCCCGCACGGCTACTATGCGGCCTGCTTGGCCCGCACGGTGCCTTTGCGGCGTGGGCCGGCCCTGCGACAGGCGGGGCGGCCGCTCGCCAGAGTGCTGCGCGGCCTTCGGGGCGCGCACCAGGGGGGGGGGGGGCAAGCTCGGGCACGCTGGCCGCTGCTGCTGCATCGTCGCACGCAATGATCGGCGCCTGGCCGTTTTTTCTGGGGCCACTCCTGCGTGCAGCCGACGCGGTGCCTGACCCGCACGGTGCCCGTCCTTTTTGCGCCGCGTGTTCTTGCCTGCTCCTCTTGCTCTTCCTCTTCGCCATCGAGGGGCGGGATATAGACGCAACCACTCAGAACAGTAGTGGGCTCGTCTCGTGGAGAACGCCGAGGACCCACCTCGTAAGCGCTGCCCCACACGTTCATTACGAACCTCGGTTCACTCGGTTTCCGACCGACCTCTCCACCACCGTACAGGAGGGGGGCCCATCATGTCCCTCGTGTGTGAGTCCTCCACCTCGGAATGTCCTTCGTTTGGGCTCTCCATGCGGGGTGGGGCCACTCGGCGATTTGCTCGATTTCCTGACCCACGTTATTGTGGCCATGCTTCGACTGTATATCCTCGATATTGCCTTCTCCGCTTCGTCCTCCTCTCTCCTCTTGGAGGGGGGGCGCGAGCAATGGAAGGTGGGAGAAGGTGAGCGAGACGGGGGAATGGTAAGGGAGAAGATGGCACGAGGGACTGCGGAGGAGCAGGGGGGAGGAGGAACGTGAGAACGCAGGCGGCTCCTCGTCGATCCGCCTTCCCGTCCTCGTCATCACCACCCTCTCGTCCCCCTCCTCGCTGGCAAGAGACGCGGGCCCGCCGGCAAGCACAGGCAGCATAGGCCGCGCCCCGCCGCGAGAACCAGAAAACAGAAGGAAACACCCAGGAAGAGGGAAGCGGGGGCAGGTCGGGCGTAGCGCAATGAGGGAAGAGACATGGGGGGACGAAGAGGGTCATGATAGCCCACCCCAACCGAAACATCAAATGATGTTTAAGACTATCAATTGCTTTTCACGTGTTCGGCTTCAGTGGGCTTCCGCTGGGCCCCAGGACCGTCAAAGCCAACTCGAGTTGAAGAGCGGGCCCCAGGGATCGGATCGGGACTTCCGGGGACCGCGTATGGAAAAAATCAATGCATCGGATCTCCGAGGTGGAGGACTAGGTGGGATGAAAGAAATGGGCCCAGACGTCTCCTGCGGGAGACGGGTCCTAAAGATTGTTGGTCATGTTTGGGTTCCTGTGGCTGTCCGGCGGCCCCTAGGTCGTGAGAAATTTGCTCCGAATGAAGAACTAAGGAGATCAACCAGGATCCAGGACCCGTTTGAGTCAGGATCCTCTTCTTCATGGTCCCAGGAGGAGGAAATTTCTGGAGGGGGATAAGGGAGGAGGCTCGTGTCGGACGAAATCAAGCGGTCTAGACATTTGGCGCCTCGAAAAGATTGAGGCGGCGGGGTAGTCGTCATTCCCCACATTCTAAGTGGGGTTCTGATTTTCTCTACACCCGCGTCACACCCGCGTTCACTTCCACCTCCTCCTTCTCGCTCGTACACACGCCACACCACGCCACGCCACGTC
>CAUYUJ010016171.1:1351011-1413511 GCA_963575745.1 Prorocentrum cordatum | reverse complement strand
AGAAGTTCAGAGGAGTGCGGAGGAGTTGAGAGGAGTGCGAAGGAGTTGAGAGGAGCGCGGAGGAGTTGAGGGGAGGAGTTGAGAGGAGTGCGGAGGAGTTGAGAGGAGTGCGGAGGAGTTGAGAGGAGTACGGAGGTGTTGAATGGAGTGCGGCGGGGCGCTATCCGCCCTAGGGTCACAGGGCATGGCAGGCGTGACACATTCTCCACACCGCAGGGGATGCGCAGGAGTTTGGTATACAAACACAAGAGAGATAAAAGCAGTATGTGGGGTTCCTCGGAAGCATAATTGTTTTGCCTCTGGAGGCCAGTGATGGGATCCGGCACAACAATCCAGTACGAACAATTGGCCTTGAGGAAGGATCGAGAGGTCTGGAGGCCTGCGCCCTACGCATCAAAAAAATCGAAGCGTCGGATGTCTGGAGGGAGAGTGGGATGGGAGGTCACTAAATCTGCTGATTTCCGCATCACCACCGTGCTCGTTTCCTCGATGCAGGGTCGCCGTAGGCACGGGCAGGCGCCGTGAAAACCATACGCGCGCAGATGATTCGTTAAAAATTGTTCTACCCTTGTCGTCCGCTTCGACGAGGAGGAAGAGGAGGAGAAGGAGAGGGAGGAGGAGGAGGAGGAGGAGGAGGAGGAGGAGGAGGAGGAGGAAGAGAGGAGGAGGAGGAGGAGGAGGAGGAGAGGGAGGATCCTACGAACCTGCTCCCTCCACAGATCGGACGGGCCTAGAATCGCGATAAATCCGTTCCAGAGCGTTCTGAAACGCTCTCAGAGCGTTCCAGAACGCTCCAAAATTGTGGCGGCCCATACATCCTCCAAGCCCGCCGATTCTCAGAGGTTTCTTATCTATATCGGTCCAATGTTGTCTACTGCTCTCCCTCCCTCCTCCCTCTGGCTCCTGCTCTTCCTCCCTCTTGATCCTGCTCATCGCGAGTGGAAGGCCAAGATCGAGACGGGTGGGATAGCACGTCCACACCCCAGGCTGCGGCAGCTTCGCCACAGTAAGCACACCAAGTAAGAAATTGACTTGGTCTCGGGTGCCACACGTTTCTTATCTCCCGATGGGCCCTTACAGTTTCGGGGCGCTTTCCAGAGCTCAGAGTCGGTTCGGGATGCGCCACCAGACTTTTAGAATGAGTTACAACGAGTCAACGAGTTTCAGAAGGGGTGGGGGGTCGACTCCTCGAGCGAGTGAGGTCCGAGATCGTCAAGGCATACTACCAAGATTTCGAGGCGTCGCGGAACATGCTGCAAACATGTTTCGACAGCTTCGGTGTTCTGAGAGCCGTTGGCTCACATAACGCATCAGTACGTTTGGGATCTGGGACGGGGGGCCAACAATGTTGTCCCCTCTCCCGAGCACTCCGACATGGTGTTTTTGTCGGCCCGTGACCCCCTGACCCATCGACCACCTTAGGACCAGCTTCTCATCCCAGATCGCCTTCTCAAGGCCCCCAGGCACCGAACAAAATGCCCTACGAGAATCCAGCGCGGTTCCCGCGAGCCGTCGGAGGCGCGGGCATATCTCCCTCGGAGTCGCCCCCCGGGGCCCGCCGAGGAGTGCGCCCCGATCCACACGCTTCAGCGTTGACTTCAGAGTTGACTATAGTCTAGACGCTGGAAGAAAAGGCCACTTCGGGCGCAGGAAGGGCTCTGGTTTTAGAGCCATTCCTTCGATGTTGGTCGTGGAACCTATTCGTAGCCGAGATTCGCCGTGTCCAGGATAGCACATTCGTTCCCTATTTGGTTTGGCTCATCCTCGTGTGGGTCCCCAGCTAGGTGGAAAATGTGAATCGACAGCGGGGGAGATGACACTAAAAGCAACAAGAAAAACTCGGTGCGGATGATTCCGCGGGCGCGGGGGCGTTCCCAGAAGCCCCCAAAAGGGCAAAAGGGCACAAATAAAAGCATTCAGGGCAAAAAGTGTGCGGCCCGCCCAGGCTCCCAAGGCCGCATCTCTTTGAATGAGACTGTTCCCAAACACCAGTTGTAGTTCAGTAGCGCTATCGTTCTGGGCGAACTCAAGCTGAACCCTAGAATAGACTTGCGGAAAGGGAGACGAAAGTTCTCCATGACTCCGCAGCTGCACGGAGGCTGGCGAAAAATGTTGCGGCCCGCCCAGACTCCCGAGGCCGTGAGTTTGCCAGAGCGTGGGCCCCCGAGGTCTTGGTCCAGGCCCGTCGGGCCAGCTCCTCATCCCCAGCCCTAGGAGTTTGGCAGGGGCCCTCAGAGAGTGGGCACAAATGGTCCGCCGTCTTTCTGTTCACAGCGACGGGGGTCCGGCTTCCAGGTCATAAATTGGCTCTCTGGCGGCCAGTCGGCACCCCTTGGCCGCTCTCGGCGAGGCGCAGTTGACCAAGAAGAAGAGAGCAGTCAAGAAGGAGGTCCGCATGCTGAAGCTAGCGAAGGACACAAGGCACAAACTAAAGGAGGAGGCGAAGTTCTTCGTCTGCGAGAACTGCGGATTGCGAGTGCCGAAAAGCAAAAGCGAAAAGTGGTTGGATGAGGACTGCGTGGCGCTGATGCAGTCTTTGGGGTCGGCGCACGTGGTTCCGCAGGCACGAGGCGCACAAGTGGGACATCAGGCCACCCAGCCCAAACGTGCGCCCAGGCACGACACAACGCTGGATGTGCACTACTGTACGTCGTGGGGAGCTGCTGGGCGGAAGCAGCTGATGGCCCTCGCTGAGGAGTTCGACGGAGTGTTGAAGCAAGCGGGAA
The DNA here is from genome assembly GCA_963575745.1 of Prorocentrum cordatum. Taxonomy (NCBI): domain Eukaryota; class Dinophyceae; order Prorocentrales; family Prorocentraceae; genus Prorocentrum; species Prorocentrum cordatum. The sequence continues at coordinate 1,410,785 of CAUYUJ010016171.1, read as the reverse complement.
AGCAGAACCTGGCGAGGATCGAGCAAGAGTTACAGCCTGGTAATCTCAGTTCACGCTGGAAATACCCCAGGACTGGAAGAGCCGCAGGGAGCGTACGCGAGCGCCCGAAAGCTTGAGACTTCGAGGGTTGCCCCCCCACCCCCGCATACCAAGCAGATCCCCCATGACCTTGCGAGAGCACCCAGAGACCTGAACCTCGAGGTTTCCTCCGCCTCCTCCACCCGCCTCCTTGAAGCGCGCGCGGGCGAAGGAAGCAGGCCAGGCGGCCTAGCTTCCTCTCTTTCCCTTGTAGTCACCTGACTGGCCCCTTGGATGTTCATTCAGTCATCCTCCGCGACGCGGCGAGCGCCCGCTCTCCCCACGGCCTGCTTCTCACTCTGGCTCGTCCTTGGCGACCCACAGCCCAGAAAGCAGGCCCCTAGAAGGCGAAAACAGCGAGAAGCCTCCGCCATGATTTTTGTTGCCAAGACGCTGAGTGCCTGGGGCACGCCCTTTAACAAGAGATTGGCGCACCGACCAGTGCCCCACGAGAAGTTCCCCCCCCAGTGGGCCCGCTGAGCTCTGAGGCAACTGGCGAAGCTCAGGATCGACGAAGGAAGCGCCCGAAGATTTGTCTTATACGAAGTGAGCGTCCCAAGAGGCCGAAAACGTCGATGGACCGCCGCCTTACTGTTTCCAGGGCGTTGGATGCCTGGGCTTTGCCCTCTACGAAACAATATTTGGGTCGTCTTTGACGGCCCCATAACGAGCCCGAGACGGGCCCCTTGTGGCCGAAAACGGCGAAAAGCCCGTCTTGATCTTGCTAAGCATTTTGGATGTATGGGCCTGGTTTCACAAGGAGGAGAAGGAGCTGGAGTTGGAACTGGAGCTGGAGCTGCAGCTGGAGCTGGAGTTGGAGGAGGAGGAGGAGGAGGAGGAGGAGGAGGAGCGACGAGGAGGAGCGACGAGGAGGAGCGACGAGGCGGAGGAGCGAGCGAGGCGGAGGAGCGAGCGAGCGAGGAGCGAGGCGAGAGGGAGGGACCACTGCCATTTGGGCGCCCAGCGGACGCTCCGCGGGCGGGCGGGCGCCGCCTTCGGCCGCCCCGACCGCGCTCCGCCGGCCGGCCAGCCGCGGGGGGGCGGGCGCCGCCGCGCCGGCGGCGCCGCCGCGGCGCTCCCGTGGGGGGGGGGAGGGCGCACTTCAGCGGCGCGCCCAGGGGGGGGTCAGAGGAGGGTTCAGCTAAAAGTGCTCGGCCGTTTTAGTTGGTTCATCGGCGGGGGTCCAGCTTCGGAATGCTCGCCGTGGACCCAAGTTATGACCCTGAAACCAACGAGGGGGGACCGCCCCTCACCTCATTCAGAGGAGGGCGAGTTGAGACAACGGTCGTTGGCTTTCGGGGGCAAGCCCTCGTCGCCACTGCTGGACGCAGCTCGGAAAACGGGTGCGTTTAAACGCCTGGAGGGGTCCGGGGACTGATTTTGAGCTGTCGTTGTCTCAACTCGGCGGTGGGCCCACGGGGTCCCCGATGGGACCCAAAAATCGCTACGCGCGCGCATGGAGGCCATAGCCCAATCGATCACGTGCGTGGCCCAAGTGGCGCCGCGAATGGGACATTTGTGTGGAAGCGCTTGAGCTCGCGAACAACAGCAAGGAAGGGGCAGGCCTTCTCTGCAGGCGGCAGGGCCGCGGTGGCCTCGCGGGGGGGCAGAAATTTTGCGGCGTTTCCAGGGGGTGTCTGAGAAGGACGAGTTGGGACAAGTGTTGTTGCCTTCGGGGGGGGAAGGGCCTCGCCGCCACCGCTGGACGCACCTTGGGAAACTGGTTCATTTGGACGCCGGGAGGGCTCCAGAGAAAGGCTTGGAGCTGTGAGGGAGGGCAGGCCTTGTCCGAAGGCGGCGGGATTTCTCAGAAGCCTTCCTCCCGTCTGAGAGGGTGCCTGCGGTTCCGGAGAAGGCTTAGGGAGCCTCTCAGAAGGCCGGGGCCTCCTGAGCCTTCTCAGAAGGCCCGCTCCCTCCGCCTTCCCTTGGGCGCGCCGCCGAGAAATGCCAACCGACACCAGCACTGGAAGAGATCCTCGCGTCGAGGTTCGGATGTTTTCCAGATTGCTGGTTATTGGAGGTGTTCTCGCCTCGGGATGCTTTCCAGCGGCTGCGCCTCACCGAGAGCGTTCCAGTGGTGTCCGATTCGTCCCAAACTGCCGCCAGAGGCCCGAGCTATGACCCGAAAACCAGAAATCCTCGCGTCGTGAAAGAATCGAGGGGCATCACCAGGCCCTGGGGCCGTCAGAAAATGACTCGGGATGAAAAGCCAGCCCTGGGGAAGGGTTGAGAGTTGTGAGACACAGCATTGACAAAATCAAGACATCGATCGCGGGGCCATTACCAGCTCTTCTCTTTATTACTTCCTCCTTCGGCAGGAATAAAGGGTCCTGAGGGAAATGGTTCCTCGGGGGTGTTCACATTTTTCTGTCTCTGGGGAACGTTCCCGGGCCCTGAGGCCGTCAAAAAACAATTCTGGATAAAGATTTAATCCCAGTGGAGAGCCCTGGGGTGCAGGAGCCATTTCCCTCAAATCCCGATTCTATTCGATCATGCCAAATAAACCCCGACCGACGCCAGCACCGGGGCGCCTTTACTCTTCTTCCCTTCTTCGGTGCGATCGAAATAAGGCGGGAAGAACGGGTCTTGAAGACCAGCAGCGGTTTCTGTCCACTCTGAGCAGGATTCGCTCTCGGTGTCGCCGCGGACGCTGTCAGTTCGGGACAGGTACCGCCTGCCCAACAGCGGCTGCTGCCGTTTGTGGGACAACATGTGTTGCTAGACATCGTCCTCAGTTATTCCATCCCCGCAGTTGTGTGTATATGAGGCAAGATGTCGGTGCGAAGCACGGTCCTACACCCCAAACAAAAAACAAAAAGGACAGACGAGCTCGATAGAACTCCGCCCTGTCCGATACTGCCGGCACAGGTGGCCGGAGGCTGAGCGTGCAAGTGCGAGCGTTTGGAAGGTCGCCGAAATTTCTGGGAGTCGAAGTTCTACCCAACCTCCTCCAGGGGGAGGAGGGTCGAGGATCGCGGTTCTTGAACGACGTTGACCACGTTTGGACCGCTGGGGACCTCAGGAGACCTCCTACTTCTCCGCCTCATCATCATCATCCTTCATCCTGCTCCTCCCTCTCTCTTTGCTTCTCCCCTCCCTTTAACTCCTGTTCCTCCTTATCCTCCTGCTCCTCCATTTCCTCCCTCCTTCCTCATCCCTTCTTCCTCCGTCCGCCCCCCTTATTCATCCCAGATACTTCCTCCCCCATTATGTCTCCTCCTCTCCTCCTCCTCCTCCTTCTCCTTCTCCTCCTCCTCCTCCCACTTACTCCTACTACTACTCCTACTACTCCTCCTCCTCCTCCTCCTACTACTACTACTACTACTACTACTACTACTACACTACTACCTACTACTACTACTACTACTACTACTACTACTACTACTACTACTACTACTACTACTACTACTACTACTACTACGACTACTACTACTACTACTACTACTACTACTACTACTACTACTACGACTACGACTACGACTACGACTACTACTACTACTACTACTACTACTACTACTACTACTACTACTACTACTACTACTACTACTACTACTACTACTACTACTACTACTACTACTACGACTACTACTACTACTACTACTACTACTACTACTACTACTACTACTACTACTACTACTACTACTACTACTACTACTACTACTACTACTACTACTACTACTACTACTACTACTACTACTACTACTACTACTACTACTACTACTACTACTACTACTACTACTACTACTACTACTACTACTACTACTACTACTACTACTACTACTACTACTACTACTACTACTACTACTACTACTACTACTACTACTACTACTACTACTACTACTACTACTACTACTACTACTACTACTACTACTACTACTACTACTACTACTACTACTACTACTTGCTTCCCTTATGAATAATTCCTCCCTATCGCACCCCGAGGCCGGTCGAAAGTGCGGGCTGGGCGTTTCGCCTGAGATTTCCTAACCATGTATGGCTTTCACGCTTAAAAATGGGCAACAGCTTCAAAGATGGAGGGCGGGTCGTTTTCAAAATGTGACTCTCGCCTTAGCGCCGCGCACATTCGTTTCGAAAATTTGCAGCAGGCTCACAGTTGGAGGGCGGACGGTTCTCAAAATGTGGCTCTCGCCTTAGCGTTGCGCACACTCGTTTCAAACATTCGCAAGAGTTTCACTGGTTGAGGGCGGTTCGTTTTCAAAATGCGGCTCTCACCTTATCGCCGCGCTGATTCGTGTGAGAATTATCAAGAGTTTCACGGATTGACGGCGGCTCATTTTCAAAATGTAGTTATCGTCTTAGCCCCGCGTACAATTCTTTCGACAATTTGTAATAGTTTCACGGACTCCCATGGTCAACGTAACGGACATGGCATGTTGGAAAGACTGTGGATTATGAGGATGCAGCAGTTACGTTGGTTCGCGGCGTCGAAGTGCCAAGGATGACGTTCTGGCACGAGTCAGGATCGTCAAGACGCAACCGTCAGGTTGATCCGTGGCGCTGGAGCCCCGAGAATAATGTTTCGGCATGCTGCAGGGTCTTCAAACAGTTGTCTTCCAACGAGGCTGATCCTTCAGTCGAAAGAACCCTCGTAAGGGGCTTATGAAGAAGGAGTTTGGAGAGAGGGCTTATGCCAACATCGTTGATGACTCTTGGTTTTACACTGGTTCCCCTCCTCCTTTCTTCCTTTTCCCCTCCTCCGCCTCCTCCTCCTCCCTCTCCTTCTCCTCCTCGGCCTCCTCTTCTTCCCCCTCCTCCTCCTCGGACTGTCGGTCGGTGAATAAAGGTTAATCACATGACACCCATGCAATTCGGAAGGGCGAGTAACAGACAGGGGCAGCAATACAGGGTGGAGGCGCACAGGAGCTGAGGCCACACAATCAGCTCGCCTGGGCCTCCACCAGCCCTGGAGGGCTTGACGGCATATGTTGCTGCTACGGAAGTTTGGCCATTATTCTGCGCCTCCCGTGAGGCGACGGGGCCCTGGCACAACGCCGTCAGTGGCATTGCGCCCGCGACAAAAGTGGAGACGTCAAAGGGAGCCGTTAGGCCGCGGCGCCCGGACACAACGTTTTGTTCAAGCACGGTTCTATTCAAATCTCGACTGAACTTGCCTTTTCGAATTCGACTCCGATGGTTTCAAATCCAGTCGAGATCGTTGTTTGACGGACCTCTTGGGCGAGAGCGCCATTTCGAAATCGACTACGAAAGTTTCTAAATCGTTCGAAGCCGTTTTTCCTTGAGGAAGTCTCAAGCGAAAACCACGCTTTCGAAATCTCCGATCACAAATGTAAAACTTAAATTTCAAAACGGTGGGGCCACTTCGAAGCGACAGTTTCGCTTAAGACTTCCTCAAAAACAAAGTCGAAAGATTCCGAAAGTTTCGGGTTCGCTTTCGACATAGCGCTCCCGTCCAAAATTTCTTCCAAATTGAATTTCGAAGCGTTTCTGGTTAGATTTCGAAACGGTGCTCCCGCCCAAAACTTCCCCAAAAACAAATTCTAAGCCTTCCGGTTTCCATTTCGATGTTCCTGAAAATTGGGATTCGACATGTTGTGGCTCGATTTCGAAATGTCGCTCCCGCCCAGGATTTCCTCGAAAATAAAGGTCGGCACTTCTTCAGTTCGAATTAGCAATGGCGCTCCCGCCTACGACATGTCTTGGTGGAAGCACGAAACAGGTCAAAACGTCCAGATCGCCAATGTATGGATCGCACACCGCACACGGCGCGCCAGGCTCACAAACGCAGAGCGTTGCACGTGCGTCTTCTATATGAGGTCGCGTGGGAGCCCAGTTAGCGACGGCTACAACCGCAGCAGCAAGAGAGGCGGCGGTGGTGGCCAACAAGGGTGGGACGAGCACCCGGCCATGACTACGCATCGCTTCCCTGCCCCTCTCAATGTTTGAATGGGTTCCCTGCCCAGCACGGGCAACCAATCCAGGCACATGAACACACAAGAGTCGCACGCTTCTGTTAGCATCACGTGTCCAAGCCTCGGGGGCCTGGCAGATGTCGTCCACTCCCGTTCGCCCACAAAGTTGCGGGATCCGACGGAGGCCCCATGCCGAGACATGCCCAGCGACGGACGGGGGGGTGGCACCACAGAGGGGATTCCAAGCTTCCACCCCCAACGCAGGAGTGTCGCCACCGACGTGACGGTGACGCTCCTCACTTCGCTGCGCGCCTTCTCCCCCAGGGTGGGGAGACCAAACAGGGCTTCAGGAACTCTCAACGAGACACGGTTGCCCGAGACATGGTGCGGCCAAAACGAGTGAAGGAACGGGGAGAATAAGATGGCGGCCACTCTACCTTGTCTGCGAACAAAGGCCCATAGGACAAGCTGCCCCCCCCACCGGCGGGGGTCGATCACCACACGTGTGATCAGAACATCACAGGGGCAGCACGAATAGCGAGTCTCCACACCTGAACGAGCTGACGCAACACTCGTTAGGACTCACAATGAGAAGCAAACTCCTGCTGCGCACCTCGGGGAGCCGACGCAGCACAAGAGGGAGGAGGGCCCAAAGACGGGCAGGGGCAGGAACCAGGGGCACGAGCGCCACGCGGGGGGCAGGGGCCCCAACCACGGATGGCAAACGGGCGGCCCAATCAGACGGTAAGGAGCACGCCTGGCATGGTTATCGGGCAACCCCTTGGCACGGTCGTCACGCTGATCGGCCCGCGCCTCCTGGCGTGCGGTTTCCCGTTCTTCCGGGGGGGGGGCGGCCACAGTGGCGCAGCGCCAAATAACAACGCTTACTAGCACACAAATGTTTGGCCAAACAGGCGGGGTCATCAAAATTGCGAACGTACATTGAACGTACATTTGACAAACTCCTCCCCGCCGCGGAATCGTAGGGCGCGGCGCCCGACCGATGTGTTTTGGCGACGCGTGTTCGCTTGAGCCCACTGGCGTTCGGCACGCTTAAGGAGCGCGGTTTCTGTTCACTTGCAATTCCCCTGCCGGGGAGGTCAATCAGCTCTTGGGAAAGGCGAGCCCCACGCCCTGACGGCCCTCAGCGAAGGGGGGGGATGGGCCAGGAGCCTGGCCAGGCATCGCAGGCGACAAATATGAAGCACCTCATCGATGTGCAGCCGCTTCGCGCGAGCAATCACGCCCTGGTAAGCCAGGTGGGGGCCCTGGGCGTTGTTGCGAAACGGGAGTCGCAATGCGCTCCTACAGATGGCCTCGCGCGCCACTCTTACCCTCGCACGCTGCTGGCAAGTGGGGATCGGCCACGCGGGGGGCCGAGCAATGCAGCCGCAGGGCTCCAAGCGCCTTAGCATAGGTGGCGTTTTGGTGGATGGGCCGCCCAGCGCGAGGGGCGATCACCTCGCGGGCGCGGCGCAAAGCGCCCCGAGCAGAGGCACAACGAAGACTTATCTTAGCCGCAGCGTTGCCCCGACCTCGGATCGCAACTCCTAGACGGTTATTCATGCGAACGATCTCCAAACATAGTTAGGATTTCTGGACGTGGATCTCCGGGAGGTTCGCCCCCGCACGAAGGGGGCGCAACATCACCGACACGGGCCCACGAAAGAATTGCATCACTTGTGTCTTAGCAGCAGGGGGGTGCAAGCCCCACACTACATGCAAGCTCCAAAGACAAACTCAGCGAGTTGCTCAATCGAAGGGGCGAGGGAGGGACAGGTCGGCGATGAGACCCGCCGCGGGGCCATCCACGAAGTAGACGGAGGCATGAGGCTCACCATGGTCTGAGGGGGATGCAAAGCAGGGGGGGGGGGGGGGGGCACTTGGCGGCCACTTCAGGTCAGCATTCCCCACGTCTGTCTGAATCCTGGCAAACACCACATTACACGCATCCGAAGCCACGATGGTGCCTGGCCTCGCGGCCGCGGAGGGGATCGCCGCCTCGGCTGCACCAGGAAGCTTCCAAGAGGCCCCCCGCCGGGACTCACGCACCAAGGCTGCCACAGCGGGAACACCGACAACCACGCCGAGAGCGCCGCCGTTCTTGAGCCGAGCCCGAAGGCTGCCCAGGAGGAGTTCAGGCAGCCCGGCAGCGTCCAAAACTTCAGCTGACAAGTCTTCTTCCCCAGGGAGCTGGGGCGCAGTGCGACGACTGGTCTTGTAAAACGCTGCCACCAGGTCCAAGACAGAAAATGTGAGCTTCTGCGGCAGCGCCCCGCAACGGCGGACAATACCCCATCGACGAGCGGGGCAATTGGCGGTCGCCCAGGTAAGCCACCACATTGGACATTAAGCATGACCTGCTTTAGAAATTCCTGGCAATCCTCGCTGCAAGTCGGTGAAACAGTTTACCATGCACGTTAAGTTTGAGGATGCTTCTCGGGTTCTCGCAAGCACGGATCGCCCCCTGCCCTTTCCAAGAATATGCACTGTGGCCAGACTTACAGGCCAGGGGCTCTTTATCAGCCAAAATTATTTTGGCGCGGGGACGCAGGAGCAGCTGCGCCACCTTCGCGCGCGCCACGCGCCCTAGGTCGGCTTCGCGGCCAGGCCCCGCAGCACGGCGGGCAGGGGCAGACCGAAGGCCCCTCTCAATCTGATAGCGGCGAGCAAACTGTCACCAGGGAATAAGTCAGCGGAGGGGGGGGAGGGGGAACGCACACCACCGGCCCCGCCGGGCCTCGCAGGGCCCACGCTGCCAGGGAGTTCAACAGCACCCCTCCCGGACCCATCATCAGGTAGATCGGGGGGGAATGAGACCCGAGGGGCCCCCTGAGCAGCGGGGGGGGCCTGCCTCAAGGCTGAGGACATCTTCCCCATTAGCAGGGTCACCATCCCCGGCGCTCATGGAAAACAGCTTCGGGGGCACAAGCGTCTGAAAGTGGGCGCGGGCACAAGAGGAGCAAGCTTGGAGATGGGAGGAAATTCGTCATATCGCTGAAAACGCAGTGGGCGCCACGCAACTGGGCACGTTCCACGGTTGCAAAGTGGCCCTGCATGAAGTAGGCCACATTCTCTGAAATCGGCGACGCCTGACCATGCTCATCATACAAGAGCGGCTCAGCAATGGGACATCTGGCGGGGCGCCCTCCAAACCTCAGCAGCACATCTACATCTTTCCACGACGTGAAGGATTGGTTGCCTACCACCGAAGTCTTGATCTGGTCGGCTTTTAGATCCAGGTAAACAGTTGCGTCGAATTCAACCAGCCCCCGCACAAGGTGTTCTGACGCGCATACTAAATGCACCAGGGGGGAACGCCGTGAAAAGGGGGCGCGCTGAAAGCGGCAGGCCTGAAGTTTTGCCCTGAGGGCTTGCCATTGGTTTTGCCACTTGACAGGGGTTGGGTGCACAGGTCGCCCGCGAGATCCCTCGCACGAGCTCTGGTTGCAAATGAGGCTGAGCACCGGTGCCCATAGGCCTTGTCCGCAGAGCCACACATCCGAATCACCAGCTGGGCCCACCCTTCGCACGCGGATCAAGGCGAGGAGCCCCATGGAAAGACGCGGTCGCCTTGGCCGCACAGGGTCAACCTTAAGCGCTCTCGCTGAAGCATCACGGAGTCCGTCTGACACCTCGGCAACATGCTCGTTGAGGGGGGCATACCAGGGCGCATCTGGAATGGATTATATCTGTTCTTTGAAAACTGCGACAGCCGAGGGGTCACGCAACTTAAGGGGGTCAAATTTGGGGTCATCTCCTCAATGGGGCTTGGACCAACCCTTCCAAACAGAGGCGGCAAGGAGAGGGAGGTGGTCAGTGACCACAGCTAGGGCATCATATTCATGGCCAACCCAAACGTTCTAGACACAACCGAAAAGGGAGAGTGGTACAAGGATGCAGTCATTGCGATGGCGACTGCCGTCCTTGGCAGAGAATGCAAAATCCTCACGCGAGCCAAAGTGGGCGTTGACTGAATAGAGGTCACAGTGGGCACATGTATCCTCGTGTACACACTCGCCTGGGTAATCCTGCTGCTGTGCGAGCCCTCGGCACCTGTCCACTGACTAACAACACTTCCAACATGAGCATTGCCATCTAAGAGCGCCACCCTCGGCCCGCATCGCTCCACGAGTCCCTGGACCATGGCCCAGAGAGCTTCGACTGCCAGCCTACCCTGCTTGATGCGTGGCGCATGGGCCACTACTAGGGGGATGCGTTCGCGACTAACTTTCAGGACGGCAACGAGCACCCTCGAACTCGAGCGCACGGTGCGATGGTCTCGTGGGACAAAGAAGTTTTTGGATGCCCCCCTTGAGGCCATATGGGATCTCGAGGTTCACCCAAAACTCTACCCCAAATCCTTCATCATCGAAGCCACTCGTAACGGCGCGGTAAGCTCCCACTCTACGAGTGCTTCCCTTGTTCCAGCTCTCATGGAGGCCCGCGACGCGCGCTCCTGCCTCAGCTAGCCGAGTGGCCGATAGCTGGGCGCGCGCCAGCCTCCTCCCACCAGGGGCGCCCTGGACTACACGCTCCGACACTGATTTACATTTAAATTGCATTACAGTGAGAGAGATCGGGAGGTCGAGGTGTCCAGGGGCAGGGGCAGAGGGACGAGGTTCAAAGCCTCGCAAGTCAGACTAAGAGGCCTGTGTAGTGACAGGGGGGTGACCCAAAGACGTCCCTGACTCGGAGGATACGTCGACTCGGCGGTATCATTGGAGCCACTCCCACTGACGGGCAGGATGGTACGGGGTAGCACGCGCCCATGCCTCAGGGACCGAGCTGGGGGCGATCAAACCCTGCATCGTGTTAGATGTGATGTGATCCACTAAGCATTCCAGGGATGGTCCGAATGGCCCTCAACCTGGCCGAGCCGGACATTGCAACGGGCGCACAGTTCGTCAAACAGAAGCAGGGTCCTCAGAGCCGTTTTACATTTCGGGGGGGGGGAATGGGTCCGAAGCAGAGTCCCAACGACAAATTCGGAATATATATATATATATATATATATATATATATATATATATATATATATGTCCGTCAGGGCTTCGCCCCCTGCCGCTGGTCCCCTCTATCAGAATGGGATATATCAGAGTCGCGTCGGTGCGTCTCGGCGTTGCCTTGGCGCATCTGGGAACATCATGCGGGGGCGGATAGGAATCATCAGCGCAGATTGAGACGTTGGCGTTATCGAAGACGCCCACGGCAAAGCACCGCCGCCCCCTGCCTTTTTAGAAGCCCCTGCGCGGCCGAAAGTTGGGTTTGAGTTTGGCCAAGCTATCGGGCCACGCGTTCCCCGAGTGGGTTTCGAAAGCCTTCGGGGAACACGGACTGGGGCGAGCTATCGGACCACGTGGTTTCCTAGCGTTCGGGCCTCTTGGAGGACGTCTTGGAGGGGTCTTAGGCTGTCTTGGATGCCTCTGGCGGGCCCTTTGGGCAGTCTGAGGCCATCTTCAGGCTATCTGGGGCCGTCTTGGGTGCATCTTGGGGCCATCTTCGCCGTCTTGGAGGCCTTCTTGGCCGTCTTGGAGGCATCTTGGAGGCCATCCTGGGCCATTGGTAAATCAATGGTAAATCAATGGTTTTGGCCTTGTCGGGCCTTCGTGGAGGCCCTCTTGGAGGCCTCTTGGGCCGTCTTGGGCCATCCGATGGCCACGGACGGCCGTCTTAGTGGGCTCCTGGCCCGTCTGATGCCGTCGGAAGCCGTTTGGGGGGCCACCCTGGGCCGACTTGGGGCCCTCTTGGAATAGGAGTGCTTGCACGCGATTGTCTGTGACCCTCCGTCTCCGCTCAAGTGCATGAGCGTGGGCCAGTCCACGGCCCCTGGCGCCTCCACGAGCCTGGCGGTGGGCGCCGCGGTCGGCGCTCCAGCGGCGTGGGCGGGGCTGCGCCTGCTGGGAGCTTGGCTGGGGGCGCTGATCGCGGCCTCGACCACGCGCCCTGCCTGCGTCTGCGAGGCGCCCGCGGCACCGCCGCCGCCACCGCCGCCGCCGCCGCCGCCGCCCGTGGCGGCAGGCATCGCGGCCGCGGTGGTGGAGGAGCTTGGGCCTTGGCTCGCGAACGCTTCGCCCGCTCCGGCGACCTGCCCGAGCGCGGAGGAGGTGGCGGCGGCGCTGCTGGAGCGCCCGCCGCCGTCGCCCGGGCCCGCGGGGCCCCCGCTGGCGGCTCCGCCGCCCGAGGCCCGCCCGGCCCTGGAGGAGCAGCCGAGCGTCGTGACGCTGGTGGCTGCGGGCTGCGCCGTGGGAGAGCTGGCGCTGCTCGTCGCGCGCTGCCTGACGGCCCGTGCACGGAGGAATGCTGGGGTTGCGGCGTCGTCGCGGCGCCCGTGCCCCATGGCCGACCGGAGCCCGCGCCGAGGTGGCGGAGTGGTGCGCTGAGCTGCGCCCGGGGCTCCGCGCGGGGCTCTGGCACCGCCGGGACACAGCGTGGCACGAGCGCCTGCTGTTGCACCCGGCGGGCGGCACCTACTGGCGGGCGCTGGCGCCGGACGATGACGTCTTCGTCGAGGACGTCGCGGGGGCGACTGGGGACGGATGCTCGCGGGCCTTCGCGCGCATGCCGGACGGTACGCCGCCGGCGGTGGCCCATGGGAGTTTCTATCGGTTCTGAGCTCCAGTGCCGCCCGCCCGGCTCCGAGCCCTCATCCTCGAGGCCAGGACCGAGCAAGGGGCGCATGCGGGTGCACCGCTAGAGGACCCCGCCGTGTTCTACAGCTGGGACGGCGCTCGCACGGCTTTCTCAGGGCTACGCCGCCGCCCCCCGCTGCGCAGTGCCGCGGGGGAGCCCGGCGGGACGGCGACCCCGCCGCTAGCGCCCGACGGCGAGGCGGCCCCCTTGGCCGACGCCGCGGCTGACCGTCCGCCAGAGACAGCCGCCGAGTACGAAGCCCCTGAGGGCTGCGTCTGGATGGTTGCCTCCTTGGGCCCGAAGCCGATCGGCCTGGAGATCGAGCTGGCGGCGGGCGACGCGCGGTTGGACCGCGGCCACGCGATGATGCAGTTGGCCAGCGGCTGGCCGCTCCTGGAGGCGGTCAGACTGGAGGACCGCGACGACCTCCGCCGCCGCAAGGCCAAGGAGGTGACCGCACAGATGGAGGCAGACCTCGGGCTACCCAGGCCCCCAGCGCCTGGAGGCGCCCTGGCAGCGGCTGCAGAGGCCCCAGAGGCTGACGAGGAGCGCGACCTGCGCGACCGTCTGGGCGCGCCGCCCGCCATCGAGAACGGGCCGCCTGCCGAGGCGGAGGACATCAGGACCTTGCGGGTGCAGCACGACGACCACGGAGAGCGACACAAGCCATGGCGGGAAGTCGTCCGAGAGGACAAGCGATACACATTCAAATACTGGCCACTGGACGACGGGCTCTCCACGGTCGAGCATATGATCAAGACGTGGGACAAGAGCGACGGCAACCCGCTGCCGTGGTTAGAAGTGTGGGCGCGGGACAGGCTGCTCTCACATTCGGACGCGAGCTACATAGAGATGAAGTGCCTGCTGACTTCCATCTACTACGCAGGCACCTACGACCAGGTTAACTTGGCGAGCATGGCGAGCATCGAGGTGCTGTGCCGCCGCGTGTCCACGATAGTGGAGGCCTACTCGGGCGACCCGAGCAAGGGTCCGAAATGGGCGGGCCTCAAGCACTTCATGGGCACTACCAGCCCCCTGGACATCGTCGACCCGACTCTGCGCACTACGGTCTTCCGCAAGAACAAGGAGGAGATGGAGCTGGGGAGCTGGAAGATCCGGGCCGCTGGCGCGCCGCTGCCCAGTCCGCTGGCGGCCGCGGCGGGGGAGGGGCTCCCCGACGGCGGCGGCGGCAGCGCGGGCCGCAGCGCTGAGGGCGGCGGCGGCGGGCGCGGCGGTGGCCGGGGCCGCAAGGGCGACAAGAGAGCAGGACGTGACGGTGGGCGCGGCGGCACGCTGACCGCGCCCGCTGGGGGGTGAGCCTGCCTGCTGGCGGAGGTGGGCGACCCGCTGGCGATGATCAGCCCAGTCGTGAAGTCGGGATGGACTTGCTCAAGTTATTCCCCTTGCCGAGGCCCCCCGACATCCGGAGTTGCGATGGCCGCCCTCAGAGCCGTGAGGGAGGCAGGCTTGCCAGGCGAGCCTGCTGCGATTTCAACGACGCGGTGGGCGCCTTGAATTGGTTTGCGAACCGAGAGCACACCGGCCCCAAGCCGAATTTTGACCAGCAGAGGGTGCACGCGCGGATCCTCGACCTCGTGGCGGACAGCATGCCTCCCCTGGAGACCGCGATCCCCTCGCCGCGGGCGGCCTTCAACGAGCTGCTGCACGGCCGGAGTTTCTACGACGAGTCGGCCGGACGGAACATCGGACGTCTTCGCAATGTGGGGCAGATATCCTTGCCTAAAACCGCGGTGGAGGGACCACGGCTGTTGGAGATCGCACCTGCCCATGCACGCCAGCACCTCGAGGACGGTGATTCTCGGATGCTCGTACCAAGCGACGAATTATAGCATCGACTCGAGAGTTGCGATGTGATCCCGCACTGGGATCCCTCTCTTGTTCGCAACAGGAGGCTGCACATACGTTTCATCAGGCTGCTCAGATCGAAGGGGATGCTTGTCTTCCTGGACGAGTCCGAGCGGCGCGAGGAGGTCGGAGTTTTCTTTGTTGCCAAGAAGAGTGACCAGCTCCGCATGATCGTGGACGCGCGGAGGAGCAACCTCCACTTCACTTCCCCTCCAGGCGTGGCCCTGGTTACCGCCGAGGAGCTCGCGCGGGCGGCGGAGGTGGAGCTCGACAGCGACAGCGTGACCAGTGCGGCGGAGGGCTTCACGTTGGGGACGTCTGACATCAGCGACGCCTTCCATCGCTTCCACATCGATCGCGAGCTGTCGGGCTACTTCTGCATGCGGCCGGTGCTCGCCGGCGAGGTGGGGCTGGCTGGCACCATGCTAGGCGGCCGTCGTCTGGCGGCCGACGCCCGGTTGGTGCCGGCCTGCGCTGCGCTGCCCATGGGCTTCACTTGGTCGCTGTTCTTCTGCCAGGAGGTGGGGGGGCCGATGATGAGCGACACCCCCGAGCTTGCAGGGGTCCCCCGGATGAGTGACCGGGGCCCCACCACGGCGCTGCAGCCGGCCAGGCCGCTGGAGCAGGGCGGAGGAGCGCAGTACACCTACGTCGACAACCTGGGCGTCATGGGCTTTGACGCCGCCGCGGTGGCGGACTGCCTGGGCGCCACCACGACCCGGTTCAACCAGGCCGGGCTCGTGACCCACGAGACGGAGCTCCAGGAGGGCCGCGGGGAGACGCTGGGCTGCGTGCTGGACGGCAAGGCGCTGAGCACTCGCCTCACGGCGAAGCGCTATTGGCGCGTGAGGCAAGCGCTCAGCTGGGCCCTCAGCTGCCGGGCTCTTCCTGGCTGGGCTTGGGAGGTGGTGATCGGGCACTGCACGTACTGCGCCATGTGCAACCGCGACTTGTTGCCTGCGTTCACCGCCGTCTACAAGTTCATCGCTGCGAACTACAGCCTGGGCGCCGCGCTGTGGGCTAGCGCCCGCGCGGAGCTCGTGGCCTTCCGAGGCTTGATGCCGCTGCTGCGTGGCGACTGGCCCCCCCCCCTGGAGCGAGTTGGTGTGCCTGTCCGACGCTTCGGAGCACGGGTACGCGGTGAGCGCCTCCCTCTTTGATGAAGCGGAGGTGAAGAAGATCGGGCGGGTGCAGGAGCGATCTCGTTTCCGGCGCCTGGGCGGCCACTCGGCGCGCGCCCACTTCTTCGCCATGAATGGGATCGCCATGACCCTCGGCGGGGCTCTCAAGCCGGTGTCCGAGCTGGAAGAGGGGGACGTCGTCGCGGACGGGGCCGAGTGGGGTGTGAATCCAGCTTTCGAGGAGATGCCGGCGGCGATCTTCATGGGAACCCGCTGGACCGAGTCAGTCGCCCGAGGGTGGCATAATACGACTGCGGGTATTTTAGTGTACGAGTCTCGTGCTCTGCTTCGAGCGGTTCAGATACAGCGCAGCCTGTCGCCGAGTGTCGGCGAGCACCTCGCCGTGATGAGTGACAACCTGCCTGCAGCGCTTTGCTTCGAGAGGAAGAGGGCGAAAAACTTTGCCGCCCTGTCCTGCATCGGAAGGGCTGTGGCGCTACGCCTGGCCCTGAACAAGCGGTTGCATGCACGGTGGGCCCCCAGCGAGCTCAGCCCAAGCGACGCGGGATCCCGGCTGTTTGACCCCAAGTACGACCCCTCGAAGACCCTAGTGAATTCCCGGGAGATGGGTGACAACGACGGCGGTAGAGCAATAAATCGTAGGCTTACTCAGCATGAAGCGGAGCATCATAGAGCACAGGAGCACCATCATAAAGCACACGAGCGCCATCGCACAGTACATGGAGCGGAACATCATAGAGCACATGAAGCAGAGCATCACAGAGCACATGAACCGCGGGGCCCGCCATTGCAGGGCCCACTACATCATCATAAAGCACGTGAGCACCCCATCAGGACCCAAGAGGCCTCCGCGGGCACGAACGATCAGGACGACCAAGGGGGCTTGTCTCCCAGGCCTCCTCGGGCCCATAGCGCAAGACTCCCAGCAGCAGCCACGACTAGGCGAGCGCCGTGGCCATGCTCGGTTCGAAGCACTTCTCCTGATGCAGAGGCCGTGGCTGCTCCCGCCGCAGGCGCCCAGGACTCGGCATGCGGTGATGAGTCAGCGCCAGCAGCGACTGCGGCCAGACAGCGACGACGGCACGCCCGCGCCCGAGAGGCCCGAGCGCCGTGCCAAACGCTCGCGAGCCTTGTCGCCGAGCGTGCTGCCCCCGCCGCGGGCCCCGCCGCCGGGAGCAGCCTCCGCGCTGCAGCGGCGCCGGGCGCTGGGGCCGCCGCTGGGCTTGGCGGGGCGGCTGCTGAGGCCGCCGCCGACGCGCACCGCCGAGGGGGCCCAGGACCTGGAGGTCATCGGCGGGACCGCGCGGGCAGAGAGCGGGGAGAGCGACGCCACGACCGACCCAGAGGACGAGAAGGAGGCGCCAGGCCTGCTCGTCGTGGACAGCGCGGTGGACGCTGCGCTCGTGCTCTACATAAACGGGCTGTTCGAGGAGGGGCACACGGCGAACCGTGGCGATGTCCTGATGTCTGCCCTCCTGCACTTCCAGCCGCAGCACGGCAAGCTTGGCAGCTCACGCCCCCCCCAGGCCTGGCGCGCCCTGAAGGGGTGGCGACGCCGTTGCGGGAGGCGCTCGCGCAGCCCTGTCGTGAGGATGATCTGGTCGGCGGTGATCTGGGACCTCTGCTGCAGGGGACTCTGGCTGATGAGGTTCCACGTGGCCTGGATCATCGCGACGTCTCACAGGCCCAGCGAGCCCCTGACCATCCAGCGCCGCGACCCGGTCAAGCCAGCGAAGGTCGGCGCGGACGAGGGGCTGGTGATCTTGTTCCCGGACAGCCACGCCGCCACCCGCAAGATCCAGATGCAAGACGAGGGCGCCTCGTCCTCTGCGCCAGGTGCCCCAGAATCCAGGCTGTTCCCACACAGCTATCCAGAGTTGGTGGCCGGGTTCAACCGCACACGAGCGAGGCCGGGGTTCCACTCGCTGGTAGTCCACCAGGGGCGCCACTCAGGGGCGACGCTGGACTTGCAACGCCACCGCGACCACCTCGAGCTCAAGGGACAAGGAGGGGGGCAGTGCGAGTCATCCCTAAAGCGGCACGAGAACGCAGCCAGTTTGAATCTGTCCGCCTCGCAGTTGACGCCTACCCAGGCGGCCCAGTTCAGGAAGGCCGACGACCAGCTCGAGGCGCTCTTCTTCGGCCGCGTGGCCGCCCAGCCCTTCGCGCCTCTGCGAGCGCCCGACCCTACTTCGCCGACCTGTTCTGCGGGGTCGGCGGCGTCTGGCGCGCCATCAGCAGGCGAGGCTATGCGGCCAGGCTGTGGGATCTCAAGTATGGCGAAAATCTTGACCTTACAGATCACCGAGTACTTCGTGCGATTGAAAAAGACGCTTCTGCTGGGCTCATCCTTGGCGCCGCGCTGGCGACAGAGTGCACAGGTTTCCCCATCGCTCGCATGCGGGCCAGATTCACCCGAACGTCTGCGACGCCGTGGGGCGTCAAAGACCGAAGCCAGTTCAGTGATAAGGACCATGGTGCTTTGAGAAGAGGCAACAGGCTGATGAAGGCGACCCTCAGATTGATTCGAGTCTTCAATAGGTATCATATCCCGTGGTTCCCGGAAAATCCCTACAGTAGTATGATGTGGAAGATCCCAGCTTTGCGTAAATTGGCTACCGCGCCGCACTGCAAAGAAGCGACAGTTGACCTCTGCAGCTACGGCACGCGGTGGCGCAAGCGGACGCATTTGCTTTTCGGGAATACTTCAGCATGCTGTGTTCAACATTTGCAACACCACCTCTGTCAAGGCCGAGGAGTGTGCTCATATACTGCCAAGCCTCACATTGAGCTGTCAGGCCCGCACCCGACTCGCTGGGTGCCGTGGACAAAGGTGGCGGAGCCGTATCCCTTGGGCCTCTGCCGTGACCTCGCCACTGCCCTCATATCCGCCTACGTCGTCAGAAAACACAATCCATGATATGGGAGTGATATGGGAGTTCAGATTTCTTTTGATCCGCCAAGGGGCGGAAGCCTGCAGGTGATGCGCCACGACCCGGCCATCTGTATAGGCTCTCGCCTTTCTGTGCTGAACGATGCCGTGCCGTGTTTCACGAGACATATTCGCTGATGCTACAATGAGGAGGGTGCAAACAGACATAGGAGTGTTTGCACGTGATTGTCTGTGACTGTCCGTCTCCGCTCAAGTGCACCCGTGGCCTGCCCTCCGCCATGAGTGTTCTAAAGTCGCAGAGCTCAGAATTCTTTTATCCGCCAAGGGGCGGAAGCCTGCAGGTGATGTGCCACGACCCGGCCATCTGTATAGGCTCTCGCCTTTCTGTGCTGAACGATGCCCTGCCGTGTTTCACGAGACATATTCGCTGATGCTAAAATGAAGAGGGTGCAAACAGACATGCTATAGGGCCGTCTTGGAGGCCATCTTGGGCGTCTTGGAGGCCATCTTGGGCGTCTCGGGACATCTCGGGCCGTCTTGATCTTAGGCCGTCTTGGATGAATCTTGACTCGTCTGGGAGGAATACTGGAGCCATCTTAGCCGTCTCGGAGGCTATCCTGACCGTCTTGGATGCATCTTGGAGGCCATCCTGGGCCATCTTGGAGCCGTCTGGAGCAACGAAAACCTTTGCAACCAGGTTTTGAGATCCTTCCCGGGACCCCGGCGGGACGGGTCGGAGCCCCAGGGGGAGTTGGTTTGGAAAAAGAACCAAAGACAAACCCATATCATCCGGCACGCCAGGCACCCCTTTGACGAATCGACAGGGGGCGGCGGATCGAAGACGCCTACGGCGAATTACCGCCGCCCCTTGCCTTTGTGGAAGCGCCTATGTGGCCGAACGTTGAGGCCAGACCTGCCAAGCTATCGGACCATGTGTTCCCCGAATCGGTTTGGAAAGCCTTCGGAGAACACGTGGGCATCTTGAAGGTCATCTTGGTCGTCTGGAGGCCATTTTGACCCTTCTGGGCCTTCTTGGAGGACGTCTTGGAGGGCTCTTGGGCTGTCTTGGAGGCCATCTTGAGCGTCTTGGAGGCCTCTTGGCCGTTTTGGGGGCCTCTTGGGGCCGTGTCTTGGGCCCCTTGGGCCACCTTGGAGGCCACTTGGGCCTTTCGGGCCCTCGGAAGGCAGGAAAAAAACAAATGCCACAATCCTTCAAAAACCATGGGAAATCAATGATTTGGGCCTTTTCGGGCGTTCCTGGAGGCCCTCCTGGAGGCCTCTCGGGCCATCTTAGGGCCATCCTAGTGCCATCTTAGGCC
This sequence comes from Prorocentrum cordatum, assembly GCA_963575745.1. Taxonomy (NCBI): domain Eukaryota; class Dinophyceae; order Prorocentrales; family Prorocentraceae; genus Prorocentrum; species Prorocentrum cordatum. The sequence goes on along the minus strand of CAUYUJ010016171.1, from coordinate 1,390,963 downwards.
GTCTTGGTGGGCCCCTGGCCCGTCCGACGCCGTCGGAAGCCGTTTGGGGGGCCTATATGGGCCGACTTAGGGCCCTCTTGGAATGCTCCAGGGCCGTCTGGGAGGCCCATTTTGAGCGTCGTAAAGGCCTCCTGTGCCTTCTTGGGGGCCTCTATGGGCCGTCTTGGGGCCCTCTTGGGCCGTTCTGGGGCCATCTTGGAGGCCTCTTGGGCAATCTTTCAGCGATCTTCGGGGGCTCTTGGGCCGCCTCGGGCCGTCGGAAGGCCGAAAAGAAGGAAATGCCAAAATCTGTCAATAACCTATGGAAAATCAATATTTTGGGCCTCTTCTGGCCTTCCTGGAGGCCCTCTTGGGGGCCTCTTGGGCCGTCTTGGGCCAGCTTCGAGCCAACTTCGGCCATCTTGGTGGGTTCCTGGCACGTCTGACGCCGTCGGGAGCCGTCTTGGGGGCCTTTCTGGGCCGACTTGGGGCCCTCTTGGGGCGCTTCGGGGCCGTCTTGGAGGCCATCTTGCGCGTGTTGGAGGCCTCTTGGGCCGTCTTGGGGGCCTCTTGGGGCCGTCTTGGAGGCCACTTGGGCCGTCATGGGGCCCTTTTGGGGACCTCTTGGGCGATCTTGGGGGCCTCTTGGGCCGTCTTGGGCAGTCGGAGAGCCGAAAAGGCGCAAATGCCAAAATCCTGCAAGCCCTTTCGGGCCTTCCTGGAGGACGTCTTGGAGGGCTCTTGGGCCGTCTTGGAGGCCTCTTGCGGGCCTGTTGGGCCGTCGTAGACCATCTTGAGGCCATCTTGGGCCGTCTTGGAGGCATCTTGGGGCCATCTTAGCCGTCTTGGAGACCATCTTGGGCCGTCTTGGACGCCATCTTGGGCCAACTGGAGGAAACAGAGGCAAGACGGATACGTTTTGAGATCCTTTCCGGGTGGCCGGCGGGACGGGCCGAAGCCCCAGTGGGAGTTCTTTTGGAAAAAGAACCAAAACCAAGAACCATATCATCCGGCACGCCAGGCACCCCTTTGATAAATCAAAAGGGGGCGGCGGATCGAAGACGCCTACGGCGAATCACCGCCGCCCCCTGCCTTTTTGGAAGCGCCTATGTGGCCGAACGTTGAGGCCAGACCTGCCAAGCTGTCGGACCATGTGTTCCCCGAATCGGTTTGGAAAGCCTTCGGGGAACACGTGGGCATCTTGAAGGTCATCTTGGCCGTCTGGAGGCCATTTTAACCCTTTCGGGCCTTCTTGGAGAACATCTTGGAGGGCTCTTGGACCGTCTTGGAGGCCATCTTGAGCGTCTTGGAGACCTCTTGGGCCGTTTTGGGGGCCTCTTGGGGCCGTGTCTTGGGCCTCTTGGGCGATCTTTGAGGGCACTTGGGCCGTCTCGGGCCGTCGGAAGGCAGAAAAAAGCAAATGCCACAATCCTTCGAAAACCAATAGGGAAATCAATGATTTTGGCTTTTTCGGGCGTTCCTGGAGGCCCTCTTGGAGGCCTCTTGGGCCATCTTAGGGCCATCTTAGGGCCATGTTCGGCCGTCTTGGTGGGCTCCTGGTCCGTCTGACGCCGTCGGAAGCCGTTTGGGGGGCCTCTATGGGCCGACTTGGGCCCTTCTTGGAATGCTCCAGGGCCGTCTGGGAGGCCATCTTGGGTGTCTTAAAGGCCTCTTGTGCCGTCTTGGGAGCCTCTTGGGGCCCTCTTGGGCCGTTCTGGGGCCATCTTGGAGGCCTCTTGGGCGATCTTTGGGGGCTCTTGGGCCGTCTCGGGCCGTCTCGGAAGCCGTTTGGGCGGCCTCTATGGGCCGACTTGGGGCCCTCTTGGAATGCTCCAGGGCCGTCTTGGAGGCCATCTTTGGTATCTTAAATGCCTCCTGTGCCGTCTTAGGGGCCTCACGGGGCCGTCTTGGAGCCCTCTTGGGCCGTTCTGGGGCCATCTTGGAGGCCTCTTGGGCGATCTTTCGGCGATCTTTGGGGGCTCTTGGGCCGTCTCGGGCCGTCGGAAGGCCGAAAAGAAGGAAATGCCAAAATCCGTCAAAAACCTGAGGAGCATCAAGGTTTTTGGCTTCTTCTGGACTTCCTGGAGGCCCTCCAGCTTCGAGCCAACTTCGGCCATCTTGGTGGGTTCCTCGTACGTCTTCTGACGCCGTCGGGAGCCGTCTTGGGGGCCTTTCTGGGCCGACTGGGGGCCCTCTTGGGGCGCTTCGGGGCAGTCTTGGAGGCCATCTTGGGCGTCTTGGAGGCCATCTTGGGCGTGTTGGAGGCCTCTTGGGCCGTCTTGGGGCCCTCTTGGGGCCGTCTTGGAGGCCACTTGGGCCGTCATGGGGCCCTCTTGGGGGCCTCTTGGGCGATCTTGGGGGCCTCTTGGGCCGTCTTGAGCCGTCGGAATGCCGAGAAGAAGCCAATTCAAAAATCCTTCAGAAACCCAATGGAAAATCAATGATTTTGGCCTCTTCGGGCCCTCCTGGAGGACCTCTTGGAGGCCTCTTGGGCCGTCTTGGAGGCCTCTGGGGGGCCTCTTGGGCCGTCTTGGACTCTCTTGGGCCGTCTTGGAGGCCGTCTTGGACCATGTTGGGCGGACTTGGAGGCCATCTTGGAGGCCTCTTGGGCGATCTTTGGGGGCTCTTGGGCCGTCTCGGGCCGTCGGAAGGCCGAAAAGAAGGAAATGCCAAAATCCGTCAAAAAACCTTGGGAAAATCAAGGTTGTTGGCTTCTTCTGGACTTCCTGGAGGCCCTCTTGAGGGCCTCTTGGGCCGTCTTGGGCCAGCTTCGAGCCAACTTCAGCCATCTTGGTGGGTTCCTGGCACGTCTGACGCCGTCGGGAGCCGTCTTGGGGGCCTTTCTGGGCCGACTGGGGGCCCTCTTGGGGCGCTTCGGGGCCGTCTTGGAGGCCATCTTGGGCGTGTTGGAGGCCATCTTGGGCGTGTTGGAGGCCTCTTGGGCAGTCTTGGGGCCCTCTTGGAGGACCTCTTGGGCGATCTTGGGTCCGTCTTGAGCCGTCGGAAAGCCGAAACGGCGCAAATTCCAAAATCCTTCAAAAACCTATGGAAAACCAATGATTTTTGCCTCTTCGGGCCTTCCTGGAGGACCTCGAGGAAGCCTCTTGGGCCGTCTTGGAGGCCTCTTGCGGGCCTTTTGGGCCGTCTTAGACCATCCTGAGGCCATCTTGGGCCGTCTTGCATGCATTTTGGGGCCATCTTAGCCGTCTTGGAGGCCATCTTGGCTGTCTTGGAGGCATCTTGGAGGCCATCCTGGGCCGTCTTGGGACCATCTTGGGCCATCCTGGGGCGGAACAGGCATTGACTTGTGCAGTTTCCGGGTGGCCGGCGGGACGGGCCGAAGCCCCAGGGGGAGTCCTTCTTGGGAAAAAGAACCAAAACCAAAAGCCATATCATCCGGCACGCCAGGCACCCCTTTGATAAATCAAAAGGGGGCGGCGGATCGAAGACGCCTACGGCGAATCACCGCCGCCCCCTGCCTTTTTGGAAGCGCCTATGTGGCCGAACGTTGAGGCCAGACCTGCCAAGCTGTCGGACCATGTGTTCCCCGAATCGGTTTGGAAAGCCTTCGGGGAACACGTGGGCATCTTGAAGGTCATCTTGGCCGTCTGGAGGCCATTTTGACCCTTTCGGGCCTTCTTGGAGAACATCTTGGAGGGCTCTTGGACCGTCTCTTGGAGGCAATCTTGAGCGTCTTGAAGACCTCTTGGGCCGTCTTGGGGGCCTCTTGGGGCCGTGTCTTGGGCCTCTTGGGCGATCTTTGGGGGCATTTGCGCTGTCTCGGGCCGTCGGAAGGCAGGAAAAAAGCAAATGCCACAATCTTTCGAAAACCCATGGGAAATCAATGATTTTGGCCTTTTTGGGCGTTCCTGGAGGCCCTCTTGGAGGCCTCTTGGGCCATCTTAGGGCCATGTTCGGCCGTCTTGGTGGGCTCCTGGTCCGTCTGACGCCGTCGGAAGCCGTTTGGGCGGCCTCTATGGGCCGACTTGGGGCCCTCTTGGAATGCTCCAGGGCCGTCTTGGAGGCCATCTTTGGTATCTTAAATGCCTCCTGTGCCGTCTTAGGGGCCTCACGGGGCCGTCTTGGAGCCCTCTTGGGCCGTTCTGGGGCCATCTTGGAGGCCTCTTGGGCGATCTTTCGGCGATCTTTGGGGGCTCTTGGGCCGTCTCGGGCCGTCGGAAGGCCGAAAAGAAGGAAATGCCAAAATCCGTCAAAAACCTGAGGAACATCAAGGTTTTTGGCTTCTTCTGGACTTCCTGGAGGCCCTCCAGCTTCGAGCCAACTTCGGCCATCTTGGTGGGTTCCTCGTACGTCTTCTGACGCCGTCGGGAGCCGTCTTGGGGGCCTTTCTGGGCCGACTGGGGGCCCTCTTGGGGCGCTTCGGGGCAGTCTTGGAGGCCATCTTGGGCGTCTTGGAGGCCATCTTGGGCGTGTTGGAGGCCTCTTGGGCCGTCTTGGGGCCCTCTTGGGGCCATCTTGGAGGCCACTTGGGCCGTCATGGGGCCCTCTTGGGGGCCTCTTGGGCGATCTTGGGGGCCTCTTGGGCCGTCTTGAGCCGTCGGAATGCCGAGAAGAAGCCAATTCCAAAATCCTTCAAAACCTACGGAAAATCAATGATTTTGGCCTCTTCGGGCCCTCCTGGAGGACCTCTTGGAGGCCTCTTGGGCCGTCTTGGAGGCCTCTGGGGGGCCTCTTGGGCCGTCTTGGACTCTCTTGGGCCGTCTTGGAGGCCGTCTTGGACCATCTTGGGCGGACTTGGAGGCCATCTTCGCGATTTGTTGAGGATGTCCCGAGCGAAACGGCCGTTCTTGGCATTGACTTGTGCAGTTTCCGGGAGGCCGGCGGGACGGGCCGAAGCCCCAGGGGGAGTCCTCCTTGGGAAAAAGAACCAAAACCAAAAGCCGTATCATCCGGCACGCCAGGCACCCCTTTGATAAATCAAAAGGGGGCGGCGGATCGAAGACGCCTACGGCCAATCACCGCCGCCCCCTGCCTTTTTGGAAGCGCCTATGTGGCCGAACGTTGAGGCCAGACCTGCCAAGCTATCGGACCATGTGTTCCCCGAATCGGTTTGGAAAGCCTTCGGGGAACACGTGGGCATCTTGAAGGTCATCTTGGCCGTCTGGAGGCCATTTTGATCCTTTCGGGCCTTCTTGGAGGACGTCTTGGAGGGCCCTTGGACCGTCTCTTGGAGGCAATCTTGAGCGTCTTGAAGACCTCTTGGGCCGTCTTGGGGGCCTCTTGGGGCCGTGTCTTGGGCCTCTTGGGGGATCTTTGGGGGCATTTGGGCCATCTCGGGCCGTCGGAAGGCAGGAAAAAAGCAAATGCCACAATCCTTCAAAAACCCATGGGAAATCAATGATTTTGGGTTTTTCAGGCGTTCCTGGAGGCCCTCTTGGAGGCCTCTTGGGCCATCGTAGGGCCATGTTCGGCCGTCTTGGTGGGCTCCTGGTCCGTCTGACGCCGTCGGAAGCCGTTTGCGGGGCCTCTCTGGGCCGACTTGAGGCCCTCTTGGAATGCTCCAGGGCCGTCTTGGAGGCCATCTTGGGCGTCTTAAAGGCCTCCTGTGCCGCCTTGGGGGCCTCTTGGAGCCGTCTTGGGGCCCTCTTGGGCCGTTCTGGGGCCATCTTGGAGGCCTCTTGGGTGATCTTTGGGGGCTCTTGGGCCGTCTCGGGCCGTCGGAAGGCCGAAAAGAAGGAAATACCAAAATCCTTCAAAAACCATGGGAAATCAATGATTGTGGCCTCTCCTGGCTTTCCTGGAGGCCCTCTTGGGGGCCTCTTGGGCCGTCTTGAGCCAGCTTCGAGCCAACTTCGGCCATCTTGGTGGGTCCTTGGCACGTCTGACGCCGTCGGGAGCCGTCTTGGGTGCCTTTCTGGGCCGACTGGGGGGCCCTCTTGGGGCGCTTCGGGGCCGTCTTGGAGGCCATCTTGGGCGTCTTGGAAGGCCATCTTGGGCGTGTTGGAGGCCTCTTGGGCCGTCTTGGGGCCCTCTTGGGGCCGTCTTGGAGGCCACTTGGGCCATCATGGGGCCCTATTGGGGGCCTCTTTGGCGATGGGGACTCGTGAGGTATATTTTGGGCCTCTTGGAGGCCTCTTGGGCGCCGCTTGGGGCCTCGTGGGGCCTCCCGAAGGCTTCTCGGGGCTTCTCGGAGTGCTTCTTGGGCCATCTTGAAGCCCTCTCGGGCCGTCTTGGGGCCCTCTTGGAGGCGCCTTGAGCTGTCTTGGGGCGGTCTGGGGAGCTTCCTGAGCCATCTTGGAGCGTCGGAAAGCCGAAATGCGAGAACCCCAAACTCCTTCAAAAACCGCTGTGTAAAATCGGCGATATTGGCCTCTTGGGGCTCTCTCGGGAGGCTTCTTGGAGCGCTCTTGGGCCCCTCGTGGGCCGTCTTGGAACCATCTTCGGGCGCCTTGGAGCACTCGTGGCCTCGGCAGCACGAACGTGGTGTAATTTGCGAGGGTGTATGGCCACGTGGACGCGGATATTGAATCATTTAACAGGCTTGTTGCTTCAGGGACGCAAGCATCGAACAATTTGCGAGGATGTGTGGCTTCGGGGACGCGAGCATCGCGCAATTTAAAAGGGATTCTGGCTTCGGGGACGCGACTGAGCAATTTGCTATGGTTTGTGGCGTCATGGACGTGAACATTGTATAATGTACCCAGGGTTCCTGGCTTCGGGGATGCGACTATGGCGTAACTGACGAGGGTTTGTTGCCTCCGGGATGCAAAGCTCAAGTAATGGATAAAGGTTTGTTGTTTCGGGAGCGCAAGAATTTAGTCATTTGCGAGGGTTAATGGCTTTGGGGACGCGACTATGATATAATTGACAAGAGCTTGTTGCCACGGGGATGCAAAACTAATTATATAAGTTGCGATGGTTAATGGCCGCAGGGGACGCGAATGTTGTGTAATTCACAGAGGTCGTGACCTCGGGGCGCGAATGCAATGTAATTTGTAAGGGATCGTGCTGCTGAGTAATTTACCAGGGATCGTGGCTTCGGGGGCGCGAACGTGGCGTAATTTACCAGGAATCGTGGCCTCGGGGGCGCAAGTTTGGTGTAAGTTACGAGGCATCGTGGCGCCAGCGGCGCGAATGTAGTGTAATTTACGGAAGATATTTGCCTCGGGGGCGCAAGCATGGCGTATTTTACGCGGGATCGTGGCTTCGGGGACGCGAACACGATGCAATTTACAAGGGATCGTCGCTTCGGGGGCGCTAGATATAGAGTAATGCACTATGGATTGTTGCGTCCGAAGTGCGAATTTCACATATTTTTGTTTGTCCCACGGCCCCGCAGGAATTCAGACAACGCGACTTGGGAGTGGTAACCGGGCCCTGTTCGGCTCCCCCCCCTCGCGCGGATTTCAAGAATTGACTGTAGGAAGCAGCAGAAAGCAGGATTGTAACATTGGAGACTGGAAACTGGAACTGGCGCAGGGAGCAGCAAGCCTAAGCCTCGCAGCCTGATGGCCACGCAAGGGGGCTGGCGGATAGGTAGCAACATCCCTTGACGCTTGGGAGGAGAGAGCATGCAAGATGGCAAAAGAGATGGCAACATACTGACAGTCAGCGGAGGTGATTCCGCGGTGGGAGGTCGGGTGCGACAATTCTGTTGTAGATGCCCGTTCATAGAACCTTCGCAGCTGAAACCATGCTGCACCGCAGTCACCATCACAAACGCCCAAGCTGCTGTGTCGTCGCATCCCTCACGCAATGACCCGTCCATTAAATAGACTCTGGTCGCTTGCGCGGGTAACTGCAAAACATATGCGGGCATTGACATAGCACTCAGAATGCAACCATCGGCACACCCTTGAGCCTTTGAAAAAGGCGCAGGGCAGCCGAGAGAGGGGTAGCAAGGCACTGGGCAGTGGAGTCAGCCTGTGCAAGTTCGGCCCTCTGCTCTGTTATTGGTCTGGCAGATTGTACTGTTGTGTGCGAGAGGGGATCAAGGCAACACTTTTTCAAGTACCGCTCTACCGGTTGCGTGGTAGAAGTCTGGCTCAGCTACGCGGGTCTTGAACTAAAAAGCTGTGGTCGCAGCAACAGCTATCCACCACCTACCCCAGCCACTGCTCCATAGGCTATGCCATGCAAGTATCTGTAAAGAGATGGGGCTGTGTTCGCCCAACTCGCATTGATGGATTGCCGGCTATCCCCACTCCGATCTCGGAAAGCCACCGCAAGCCATGAGTTGAGCAAGGCATCCTCGTTGATGCCTTTGAGGGCCCTCTTAATTGGGCTCACTAGCGCTGGGTGGTGACCCAGCACTAGCCAGCAAAAACTCTTTTGCTTGACCCTGGAGCCGTTGGTGTCGTAACGCCTCTGGCCCTGCAGGGCGGCTGCTCTGACCGCCTGCAGCGTGAAGCTACTTGCAAAGTTTGCCTTCAAACGCTCTAAGACGTCGTGCACAGAAGCTTGGAAGAGGTCTGGATTGCTACAGAGCTTGTTTACTCGGTTCACGTAAGCCTTCGGCCACGAGGCATGGATCGGAAAACGGTGCGAGCTATTCGTCCCCAGCGGGGCGCCAAAGCGGTGGGCTTGAGAAAATGTGAAACATCGAATCTCCCATCTCCTTTCTAGATGGAAACTTCTAGGAAACCAACATCCCACATCGACCACTCTAACGTCAAAGGATAGAAGACAGCTCTGGCCCGCATTCGATCATAGAACTGTTTGGTCCTGGACGCTAGGCCTTGACCGAGAAGCAAAATGTCGTCACGGAATCTGAAATACCCCCTGATGCCGTGATCATCTAAAATGCTAGGGAGGAGGAGGTGCTGCTCCACGAGACCTAAGAAAGTGCAGTCTGCGAGCTCCCCGCTATGGGGGAGCCCCATCCCTGAACCAGAAATCACCTGGTAGACCCTGTCTGGCGAATCGTCCCAAGGATCCCGTACGAATTGGCACCGCCATAGAAAACGAATGACCTTCTCAAGGGTACTGTAGATGGTGTCGCGGACATCGAACAAGAACATGACGCACGACACGATCTGGTCTTCCGTACCGTTGAGGTAAAAATCTTTCACATCAATCTTGCAAAAGTGCCACGTGCGGTCAGGGTGCTAATTTTGCAGCCTGCGGATCAGATCAGAAGAATCACGGAGGAGATGGGGCGCACGCTCGTCGAGCTTGTCCCGAAGAACTGAGACGATCCACGCGCTGAGCCCGCTGAAAATGTACGTGGGCGTCGCGTGTACTGGTCGGCATGATACTTCCCCTTCTGATTTGTGATCCTTCGCGGTGAGCTGCAGACGGCTGAAGAACGTCGCGTTCGAAAAGAAAACGGTCCTGAACATCCGTCGGCCAGCGTGCGGCTGCCCGATGACGCCGGCAACCTCGGAACACAATTTCTTATATGTCTCTATGGTGCTATTCAGGAGGCCATGCGGGCTGATGCATATGCACATGTTAGAGTCAAGTATCCTGGCCGACATCCCTGGGAGGTCGGACTTGCGAACAAGAGAATACCTGCTGTTCTTGTCGTTCGGAAGGCAAACGCACTCGCTACTCCTGAGGGTCCTCAAGGCAAGCCTTTCGAGCGCCGTAGAGTTGGAATAACTTCGATCACCAAACCTATGTGCTGACCGGCTCTTCCGAACGGCATCGAGAAGCCTCTTTTTCACAGAAGTAAGCCACCGATCCAACATCTTCCACTCATAGTTCGCGCCTATGCTGTGCTCAGGGCAAAAGGGGGCGACTCGAGAAGAGCGAGGTAGAATGAAATCAACAGCCTCTGGAGGGTACTGCTGGTAATACCACCGCCATTTGATCCTATTCGTGAAATCAGTGACTTTCAAACGGACGCGTTCCATCGATGGCAACCCACGTGATTGGAAAATGTGCTTCCTGTGTCGGCGCAAAATCAACCATTTAACGGGCCATGGGATCGCACTGTCATCAACCATAGACTTCGTAAGGGGATCGTATCTTTTGACGCGGTGCTGATTTTCCTTCCAGTTGAGGATTGTGAGCAGGTCTCCAAAGTCCAGGCCCTCCGTGAGCCTGGTCATCCAGCGCATTGGCGCTGCAGACTGCTTCATTTCTTTGTGCCTTTGCCGCCACGTTTTTTGCCTAAGCCTTTTCTTGTGTTGTCGCCCTTGGCCGTGTCCTTCCCTTTTCCTTTGCCACGTCCCTTGGGGAAACTTTTTGTCTTCCAATTGCGTGACTCTTCGCCCTTGGCTGTGTCCTTCCCCTTTCCAGCACCAGCTCCTTTGGGAAAAACATTGTTATTGCCCTTGCGCCTGCCGTCTTTCTCATATTTTTTGTTTGTCCCACGGCCCCGCAGGAATTCAGACAACGCGACTCGGCAGTGGTAACCGGGCCCTGTTCGGCCCCCCCCCCTCGCGCGGATTTCAAGAATTGATTGTAGGAAGCAGCAGAAAGCAGGATTGTAACATTGGAGACTGGAAACTGGAACTGGCGCAGGGAGCAGCAAGCCTAAGCCTCGCAGCCTGATGGCCACGCAAGGGGGCTGGCGGATAGGTAGCAACATCCCTTGACGCTTGGGAGGAGAGAGCATGCAAGATGGCAAAAGAGATGGCAACATACTGACAGTCGGCGGAGGTGATTCCGCGGTGGGAGGTCGGGTGCGACAATTCTGTTGCAGATGCCCGTTCATAGAACCTTCGCAGCTGAAACCATGCTGCACCGCAGTCACCATCACAAACGCCCAAGCTGCTGTGTCGTCGCATCCCTCACGCAATGACCTGGCCATTAAATAGACTCTGGTCGCTTGCGCGGGTAACTGCAAAACATATGCGGGCATTGACATAGCACTCAGAATGCAACCATCGGCACACCCTTGAGCCTTTGAAAAAGGCGCAGGGCAGCCGAGAGAGGGGTAGCAAGGCACTGGGCAGTGGAGTCAGCCTGTGCAAGTTCGGCCCTCTGCTCTGTTATTGGTCTGGCAGATTCAGACTGTCGTTCCAAGATGGACCGAGGGGTGCAGGCCGCCGACGAGCACGCTTCCAAACCAGGGTGGGCACGGGGCGAGACGGCCAAACAGTCGCGCATCTCCTGTGCGCCGGGTTGGGGAGTCACGACGGAGCCAGCCCAACCACCATTTCGCTCGACCGAATTAGCATCGACATCGTCGGTTGCGCGGTGCATCATTGAAGGCTCGCTGGCCTCTCCCACGTCGGGCCATCTGCCCGCACTGGAGTTCAAAACGCAGTCCCTAGTGGCGTTCCCATGATGGCTGGGCCCAGAGGACCACGGGAACGAGGAAGCAAACCCACCAGGACTTTGGGATTAGCAGAGCGTTGCTTCGGGGTGACCAATGGACTGTTCCAGTTCGTCTGGTACTGCGCGGCCGTCACAGCCACGGTCGTGCGAAGGGGCAGGGGAGCAGAACAGGAATGCATCGATCTTTGCCAGAGCTACCCTCTCTTCAAAATCGCCATGCTGAAACCGAACCCCCTTGACACTTTGCGCACCTCGGGGCCCAGAGTAGCGGGGGTCGGAGGGAGGAACAGGCGAGGGCCCCAGCACACGCACACAGGCAGGTAGCGCATGGGTGTCGAGGGGCTGGGTGGCGATGTGCACGGAGCCGTGCCTATCGCCGTCTGCTGTAGTAGCCAGGAGGTTTTCACCCACATTTCCACCAGCCAAAACCCGCGGCTGGCTGGTTCCCCAGAGGGGGGGGGAATAGTATTAGTTGAGGTATCAGCGGCAGCACAGATTGGTGCAGAGGCATTCACTCCTACACTTCGTGGTCGAACCGCTTGCACTCCTGCTGCTGACTCTTGTGGGGCGGGCTCTCGCATGTGATGAAGCGAGCTCCCCGCTCCCTGCCCTCTTCCTTCGGCGGGCCTGGGATCTGCGCGTCCATCGAGGTCCCCTGCATCATGTTCTCCCTATGCGCTCTCGCTTGGATCTCCTCGATCGCTGCCTCCACTTGAGATAGCGAGGGTAGAGGCGACGAGGGTGGCGGGGCTCAGGGCGCCGTGACCGAGAGCGCTGGACCTGGCATGGCCTCCTGGGTGGCCATGGCTCCGTTCTCCACTGGCATCGACGGCTCGAGGGACATCGGGCCAGGCATCCGCGGTGAAGTTGGGATTACCCCCGCTGCTGCACGAGTCGGCGACGACGGCATCCCAAGCTGACTTACCACGATGGGCCTGGCCAACTGCTGGATGGCCTGGGCATGGTCGGGCGGCGGCAACGAGTGATCCGCTCTCGGCGTCACCTGCACGACCTTGGGCCCGTCCGCCGCACTGCTCTGAGCTTGTGTAGGCCCAGGAGCTACCCCAGGATCCGCGGACGCAGCTGCAGAAGTTGCTGACGGCGTCATCGCCGCCGCCCTCGTCTGAGTCACGTTCATGGCCGCGCGCACCTCCTGGGGTAGTTGCGTGGCCATCATCTGCGCCATGTCGCCCCCGAGCTGGGAGGCCGTCATTAGCTTCATCATGTGCATGAATTGCTGCTGCATCTTCTGCTGCTGCTCCATCATGAAGTCGATGCGCCTCGCCTGCTCGACTGCTAGCTTCAACTGGAATGCCTGGGACTAGGCCAGCGCGTCGATCGCCTGTGACACTGGGCGCACGCTGTCAGTCGCCTGCAGTGGTAGATCTCCGCGGTCATGGTTGCCAGTTCCTGCTGCCACTTGCCGGCTGCTTTGCCCTGTGCGAGCGCCACGGCCATCTGCTGGGCCTGGTGGGAGAACGGCCAGGCTGGCGGTCCGCCAGCTCGGACGGCGCGTGGGGCGCAGTTGGTTGCGGCGGCGGCGGCCCAGACTGCGGCGGCAACGGGGGCGCTGCCGTTGCCGCCGCTCCACCTGCAGGCACCCATGGCCGCGCCTGCCCATAGCCGTGTCGCCCGCCTCCAACTGGGCGATGGTGGACTCGAGCTGGTCGATCTCCATCCTGGCCTTGGTCTCCTCCTCGCGCATGGCCTCCATGCGCGTCTGGATGTCATTGAGTTTCTCTGTTGTCTTGATGGGTACCAGGCGCGCGATGGAGATCTACTTCTCCGTTCCCCCCCAGCGTCGTGAGCGTGTCTTGATCCATGCAACATCCTTCTCTGCATCTGCATCCTCCTTGCAAATTTTGGCCATGACCTTGATGACCTGCGCGAGCTGGTGCATACGCTGCTTAAGGTCGCTCCTCCAGACCATCACCATGTTTTCGTCCACTGGCATCGGGTTGTTGGTGTGTGTGTGTGTGCTGGAAGACGTGGCACATGTCTGGCGTCATAATAGGGATGCGCTTAACTATCCTCTCCCCGTCGGGGTCGTTGGTCCTCTCGCTACGATCTCGTCGGCATCGATTATCACTGTCGCTGCGTGGTCGATCCTGTCGACCTCCACCCCGCCTCACTGGGCGTTTCTCTCCACACTGGGGCTGCGGATTCATGTCGTAGCTCTATCTCCCGCACTTGCAGGTCCATGAGTCAGAGGGCGGATCACGGGGCATCTGTCGGCTATCCACGGCAGCAGCTAGCGAGACCAAAAGCCGCGCTCGATGCCTCTTGAGGCGATGGCGTCTGTGCCAGGCAGGCTCACGCTCTCGGCGTCGCCGAGAAAAATTGGGCGTGGTCGGCATTTGAGGTTCAATACCAAAACCAACGCTCTTGGGGTCGAACTCTCTCCTCTCAAGGGGTCAATACCTCTCCTCCTCCTCCTCCTCCTCCTCCTTCTCCTCCTCCTCCTCCTCCTCCTCCTCCTCCTCCTCCTCCTCCTCCTCCTCCTCCTCTTGCTCCCCCTCTGGGCCTTCTCGCCACGGCCGGATCCGGCTCGGAATCTTTGACGAAACGTGCTCCAGGAGGGGCCTGGCGAGTTCAGGTGGTTTTCAAATGTTTCCCACAGGATCATGTTTCCAGAGGCCTCGGGAGGCCTCCAGAGGTAGAGGACGAGGAAGGGGGATGGGGGGGGTGTTCTTCCGTGCCAGTTAGTCTTGATTGGGATGGTAGGGGAAGTGGGTGGGTGCCCCGCAGGCATGGGGCGCGTTCGGGGCCGGAGTCCTCGCGCGAACTTCAATCATAACAACATTGGAATGTAGGAAACATACGTTGGGAGCTGGTGCTGTGGCAGGGAACAGGACCCAGCCGACGCAGCCTGTTGGCCACGGAGGGGCGGGCGCATTTTGTGGTGTTTTGTCAGGGCCCCACCACTGAATGCATGAATCGGCTTTGGTACCGATCGGTCGCGGGTGCCCCGCAGGCATGGGGGAGTCGGGCGATGAGGAGGTGCAGGCCGTGGAGAAGCCCGTGGAGGTGGCGGGCGATGGCGAGGGCGAGACGGCGGAGGAGAAGCCCGCGAAGAAGCGGCGGAGCCGGTGGGGGCAGGAGCCGCGGACGATCTGTATGCACCGTGCCGCGTTGGCGTCTCCCGAAGCGTCGTCGATCTTCGGCCCAGAATGGTACGGTGCATAGTTTTTCGGCCCTCAGAGCCGAAAGACCATGCACCGTACCAGGCTGGAGCGAGGGCTGAAGGGAGTCAAAACACTGACCGTATGGTGCATGAGCGCCGTCCTCGTACAGGAGCCCGAGCCCGCGCCGATGCCCGACGTCCTCGCGTTGGCGCCGCTGCCGTCGGGGGTCAACCCCGTCACGGGCATGGTCGGAGTCACGCAGCTGCCCGCCCCGGGGGAGAGCTCTGCATCGGCGCCAGGATCGGATGCTCGGGGGCGGCCACGAGGGGGGGATTACTAGGGGGGGGTGGATATCATGGCCGGGGCCATGAAGTTTCTCCAGAGGTTGTGGCCCCCTCTTCTGATTCGTAGAATTATTATGAGTAGTATGATTGTTCTTGTTATGAATATTATTGTTCTCATCGTTCTCATTATTCGTCTGATTATTGTTATTATTATCATTATTATTTTTAATATTATTATTAGTGTTATTATTATTAGTAGTATTATTATTATGTTTAGTATTACTGTTATGTTTATTGTTTTCCGTATTCCTTTTCCCATTATTAGTATTACTATTATTATTATTCCAGTGCGTCCCTTGGTTCCCCCCTCGTCCGCGCACATGCCTCGGGTCATGATTCGCGAGCCCCCCTCCCGGACGCCCCCGAGCTACACGCAACGGGGTCCTTCGGTGGAGTGACCTTTGGTGCAGGGCTCCCGGGGCCGCGGGAGGGCCAAGCCCAGGCACACAGGCCGCCACCGTCGCATCACGCGCGGCGACCGGCAGGCCGCGCACCAGAAGTCACTCCTGCCTGGGGTCACTCTCGCATGCAGCCGACCAGGATACGCTGCGGCGGGCGGCGCCAACATGGACCTCTCCGCCGCTGCGCAGGCGGCACGCGAGGCGCTCGAGAAGGCCAAGAGGGCCGCCATGTTCCAGCGGCAGATCCAGGAGCAGATGAACAAGCTGAAGAGCCAGGGCTTGGCCGCCGGCTTCCTGCCCGGGGAGGGCCCGAAGGCACGGAAGTTGATACTGGACGAGTTCGGCCGCGAGCTGGACGACGACGGCAACGTTGTGCCGATGAAGCCGCAGGTAGTCAGCACCTTGAAGGTGAACATCAATCGCGAGAAGGAGGCGCGCCTCCAGAAGATCCTGGGGCTCAAGAAGGAGGGCGGGAGCGAGAAGGACTTCTTCGATCCAACGCTGAAGGTGCAGCAGCGATTCGAGCGGCAGAAGCGGAAGACCTTCAGGTTCATTGACGAGGGCGCACTCGTTCAAAAGGAGCAGCGATTGGTGAAGAAGATGCAGGAGAAGGTATTGGGCGTGGACAAGAAGGAGGACAAGAAGAAGAAAGAGGAAAAGAAAGAGGAGAAGAAGAAAGAGGAGGCTGAGCCCGAACCGATCATCAAGAAGATCGAACCCAAGGTCATGAGGCGCGAGCCGATCCCAGACGTGGAGTGGTGGGACATGCCCTTCTTGAAGGAGGACATGAACGGCCAGAAGAGGGCGTACACGGAGGTGAACGTCGAGAAGATCACGCCATACGTGGAGCACCCGATACCTATCAAGATCACCACCGAGAAGGAGGCGCCAGAGGCGGTGATGATGCACTTGACGCCCAAGGAGCGCAAAAAGCTGCGGCGCCTGAAGCGGCAGGAGCGCACACAGGAGATCCGAGACAAGATCAAGATGGGCATTCTGCAGCCGCCGCCCCCCAAGGTGAAGATGAGCAATTTGATGCGAGTCCTCGGCGACGAGGCCATCGCGGACCCCTCCACCATCGAGAGGAAGGTAAGGCAGCAGGTAGAGCAGCGGCGCAGAGAGCACGAGCAGCGCAACGAGGCCCGCAAGTTGCCGGCCGAGGAGCGCAAGGCCAAGAAGAAGCAGAAGTGGATGGCCGAGACGGAGCCGACCACGCAGGTCCTGGTGTTCAAGATCAAGGACCTCGCGAACAAGAGGCACCTGTTCAAGATAGACATGAACGCTCAGCAGTTTCACCTCACGGGCTGCTGCGTCGCGTGCCCAGGCGTGGCGAACATCGTGATCGCCGAGGGCGGGCCCAGGGCCATCAAGCGATACAAAAAGCTCATGGTCAGGCGCATCAAGTGGACGGAAGACCAGAAAGACGACGACGATGACGAGGATGAGGACGACGAGGAGGTCACCGCACCTAAGCTGCAGGACCATTGCGTGCTGATATGGGAGGGCGTGGTGAAGCAGCGGAACTTCAAGAATTGGAAGGTCAGCCACACGAGGTCGGAGCAGGAGGCCAGAAAGACTTTGGCCGACAGGGGTGCGGAGCACTACTGGGAGATGCTCGCGCGCCACCGCGACCCGCGCATGGATATCTGAGGCGGCACAGACCCGGGCCGAGCGTGGCCTTCAGCGGGGAGGCAAGGATCCAGAGAAGGCGCGCGTGTGCGCGTGTGGATTCGGAGGAATGTATCGAAGCCGCCGAGGCTCGAGCCTGGAAGTCTGTATCGACATGTTCTAGAGCCAGGCAATGTTGAAAAACAAGTGCGTCATCACAGCGTGAGAGCTTCTTGGTCTCATCGAGCGGTTGCCGAGCCACCTGCTCCTTCTGATCCTCTGGCGGGCGAGGGCGAGGGTGAGGTCGATAGGGGAAAAGAAGTGAAGGGGAGAAGCGGGAGGGGGAGGAGGGGGAAGAGGAGGAGGAGGGGGAGGAGAAGGAGGAGGAGGAGGAGGAGGAGGGCAAGGAGGAGGAGGGAGGAAGGGGAACAGTGGGAGGGGGAGGCACGTTGAGGAGGAAGTGGAGGGTGCAGAAGGAGCGGGAGGGGAAGAGGGGGAGGGGCAGGAGGCGGAGGGGGATCACGGGCACGAGGAGCTGCAGGAGGGGGGATATGTTTCCTTTGGGTCTCGCATCCCAAAGGACGGGGGGGGCTGTGACGGAGAGGCGAGGCAGTAAGGGGGACAATCAGAGGGACTGTGGCTCATCCACCTGCGCTCCCCAATTCCCAAGTTGCAGGATGCAGAATCAGCGTTATGCAGTCACTGCCATCAAGGGTGGCACCCTAAGGCGGAAGAGCCCCTCCAGGTGCTTGGTGCTTGTGATTTGTGATGCTCTGCCCAATATGTTGTCTTTCCTGCGAGTCGGTTTGTTCTGATTTCGGAATTATGGTAACGGGCTGGGCTCTATGTTGGCCCTTGCTCCCGTGTCTGCAAGACTCGGCCGCACGCGTCGCCCTCATCCTGCGCTTCCCGCCTTCCTCCCTCCGCCCTCTTTCCTGCTGCTCTTCCCCTCTTCCCGCCTCCCTCCTCCGTCCTCGCTCCCCTCTCCTCTGCCGACCCTTTTCGCCGGGACACCGTTCTTGCTGGCAGTCCCTTCGGCGGCGACGGGGGGGGCGAGTAGCCCAGGGGGGAGCAACACGTGTATCCAGGGGCGCCGACGGTCCATGTGCTCGGCGAGGCTCCCCGACGAATACGTGTAATGCCCACCCCTGGGCCATTCGCCCCTGCCGTCGCCGCCGAGTCCCCGGGGCCCGTGGAGGGCCCCGGGGGAGGCCGAGAGCGGCGAAGCTAATTACATCGGGGCCTGCTTCCCGCGGGGCCCCCGCTCCTCCAAGGCGGGAACCCTGTGCTGGAGGGCACAAAAAACCCATTGGGGCTTTTCAGCAACGACCCGAAACGTATCCTGAAGGGCAGCCAGGCGGGACCTCCTTCGGAGCATAATGCGCTAACCCTCGTCGTCTTGGCCCCCCACTTCGTCGCGCCCCCCAAATCGTCGCGCTCGAGAGAGCTCCAGGGGCCGGGCGCTGAGCCGCTTTCGGACCATAGGGCAGTGTTCATAGTCCGACCCCATCGATCTTGTTCGGCATCATTTTCGGACGGCCCGATCTGATTCAATTCCGAGATTTCGACGATCCAATGCGGCCCGATGTTTGTGTGGCGACGCTGGGCCTCCTGGCTCGGCTGGTCCGGTTTGATTTCGACCCCGTGCTGACGCAGCCCGATTCGATTCCAGCTGATTTCCCGATTCGATGTTGATTGGTCCTGCCATTGACCCATCCAGCCGCGTGTCCAGAGGTCATGTTCTTCAGCCGTGTGAAGGTTCGTGGACCCTCGCGCTCGGCTGGCGCTCTCGCCCCGTTGTCTTCGGACTGCACGAAGGCGTCTGTCCGTCGCGCTCGACCTGCAGTGTCGCCCCGCTCCTTCACTTTTGGGGGTTGCTAAAGGTGCCCCTGGCCCAAGGTGCCCCCAGCTTTCCGCTCTAGTTGGGAACTCCTGGGGCTGCTGGGCCTCGTGAGGGATGCTTTGTAGGCTTCGGTGGCCTCCTTGGGAAGCCTGGGGGGCACCTTGGGCCAGGGGCACTTCTGGCAACACCCGACGCTTACCTTCTCATGCCTCCGACGCGATGCGTTCACCACGTGCGGGCCCCCGGAGGTCTGGACATGTTTCCCAGCACCAGTTCTTCATCTCGAGCCGTGTTTTGACGGTGCCAGGGCCCAGTGAGGGCTCGCCCCTCGGAGGCCGAAGATGGAGAACACTCCCCGTCGCGTTTTTTGACGAAACGAGAGGAGGTCTAGGCACCCCCCCCTCGGCCTCAATCATGCGATGCCCCACCGATCGAGGGCCGAATCTCGGAGGAATCTAGGCTCGGCAGGAAGGCTTGGCAGATGCTGCACAAGCCTGGCCGCAGCACGCCCTCGCCGAGGTGCCGCTCTCGCGGCGGCCCTCCTGCTGCGCCCCCCTGGCGGCCCGCAGCAGCCCGGGCTCAGGAGCAGGGCAGCGCCCCGCTCTGGGCGACGCTCGGGCGTGCCACCGGAAAGGGGTCGGCCTCCCCCCCGCCTCTGATGGGCTCCCGATGGCGGTGGCCCAGCGCGGCGGCGCCAAGCGCGCCCTCGGCGGCGGCGCCTGGCTCGAACGGCCACGCGCCCGCGGAGCCGGCCGCTGCCAGAGCATGCGCCGCGAGGCGGTCGCCGCGCTCGCGACCGCTCAAGCACCCCAGGGTTCCCTTTGCCTCGCTCAGCGTCTGAGCCCACTCGGCCGCCGAACGCACCCGCGATCGAGCCCACTCGGCGGCCGAGCGGGCTCAACTCCCTCGACCCTGCTGGGACTGAGCCCGCCCAGCTGCCCAGCCGGCGGCCGAACGGGGCCCAGACGCCGAACGAGGGAATCGTGGGGCAATTTCGGCGACTGCGAAGGGTGTGGTTACGCCAGGATGTGGCGATCTGCGGACTTAGGGCTCGGGGGGCACCACGTTGCCCTCGTCGGGCCTCCTCGGGGCGCGGCAGAGATCTCTGTCGAGGTCTTCGCCCCAAGGTGCGCGTTGGAAACCAGACCCCTCGGAATCGCCGAGAATTAGCCTGCCTCTTGCCGCGGCCGCCCGCCCATGCAGCGCTCGCCGGCGCGTGCCCCGCGCCTAATGCGCCGCCGAGGCGCGTCGCCGCGGCGCCTCGGCGGCAGGCGCCGCCAGCGCGACGCTGCCGCGCCCGCGCGCGCGCCGGCGGCTCGCCGGCGGAGCCGCGGCCGGCGGCCAGCGCCGACGGCTCGAGCGGGACGCTCGAGTTCGGGCTGTTCGCGGCCGCGGTCGCGCTGGTGCCCACGGGAGGGTCGAGGCACCGATGCCGCTGCCCTGCCCTCGTCTCCGCTCTCTCCTGGGCCTCTCGGGAGAGGCCATCGCCGCAGCGGTTGCATTCGCACCGAAATTCTGGGCAGAACGCACGCAGGAGAGGTCCAGGAAGTAACAGTATCGCAGCTTCGTGTGCTCGACAAGCAAGCCTATTTTTTCTGAGGTCCGCGCGCATTTCTTTGATCGGAGTTGGGCCCCTTGGCGGCATCTCCAGCGCCGATCCAAGAGATCCGCGCGAACCTCCGAGAAATGATGTTTCCTTCGGTATAGCGACGACCGTTTTGTCCCCAAGGTGCTGCCGCTGCTAGGGCCGCGCGTGCCAGACTCGTACCACCGCACCGAAGCGCTGCTCTCGGAGGTGCGGCGGGCGGCTGGAGCCCACGGGGAGGTGGCGATCCAGGTGGAGGATCGGCGGTTCAAAGATGGGGACCTGAGGTCTCGGCCTCCCACAGAGGATCCGAGTAGATCGGGTCGAAGGATCGCTCCGCATCGCCGAGGTATCGGCAATGTGGCTCGATGTGGAGCCCGACGACCTCAACGTCCATTTCGCCGAGATGCACCGCCGATGCATGGGCGATTCGGCGCGATCTTCCGACCCCATTTGCTCGGACCCCATTTGGGAGGCCTCTTTGAGGGATGAGGCCCTCAGGACGGATGGCCTCAGGCAGTCAATGTTCAGCTTGGGATTTCCTCCGTCCCATCGGGGCCCCATCTCTGAACGCCGGGAGGAGGTCCGGGATCCACTCGGCACCGGTGAGGCCGCGCCATCGTTGACGGTGGCCACGGCCTTCGACGAGAGCAGAGCGGGGCCGCCGCGTGCCCGGATGCTGGTGGTGGCCAATGAGCACGCTCGCGAGCTCGTCACGGGCGAGATCGCCCTGGGCGTCGTCGAGAGGCTGGCCAGCGCTGGGGGGCCCGAGCCTGGCAGCGCCGCGCTCCGGCTACGCGCCCTGCTGCGGCGAGGCCTCGAGATCACCGTCGTGCCCGTGGCGAGTCCCGAGGGCCGCGCGCTGGCGGAAACGTGGCGCCCGTGCCAGCGCGGCACCGCGGACGTGCCGCTGCTCTCCACCGACCTGAACCGGAACTTCCCCTTCGACTGGACGCCGGGGCTCGCCGCGAATTTCCTGAACTCGTCCCTCGAGCTCCACGGCACGGCACCGTTCTCCGCGTACCAGGCCCGTGTCATCCGGGCGGTGGCCGAGCGGCACCAGTGGGACGCCTTCGTCGACCTGCACAGCGGGGCGCGGTCGCTGAACCTGCCCTACGGCCGCCGCGCCGAGGGCAGCAGCGACCTCCAGGAGCAGCTGCGCGCACTGGAGGGCGTGCGGTCCTTCTGCCCCGACTGCCGGCAGGGGCCCGCCCGCGCCGTCATGGGCTACGACAACCCGGGGCAGCTGATGGACTGGATGTGCCCTTCTTCAGCCACGCGCAGGGGGGGGGGGGCGGTAGGCGGAGGGGGGAGGGAGTCTTAGAAGAACCTTAGAAGGCGCGGGCCGTGTCTATAGATGTAGGGGCAGCGCCTTCGAAGGAGAAGCCTCCTTCTAAGAAGCCTTCCCCCCTCCCCCTACCCCCTTTGTGCTTGCCGCCAACCTCCCGGGGGGGGGGATGGGGCCAGGGGAAGGCCAGGGTGGGGGCAGAGATCGTTCCAGAGCGTCCCAGAACGCTCTGATGGCGCTGCGCAGCGCTGAGGAGCGGCCGAGGCGTCCGAGTTACGTCTTCCAGAACCGCCAGATCTTAGAGATCCCTTGTCTGTCTCGGTCCAATGTTGTCCTGCTCTTGGCTTCGCGAGGTCCAGCGCCGGTAGGTCCAGCGCCGAGAATATTCGAATGTTTATGCCAATGCCGATGTTTCTTCTTCTGTGATGGGATGGACGCGCCTCGGGAGGAATTCGGCTGCACATCAGAGCGTGCCTGAATTTCGATGGGTGCAGGGGGGGACGAAACCCGATGCGGACCGCTACTGTTGCATCGCACGCAACGATCGGCAAGCCGCGCACCAGAGGTCACCCGTGCTTGGGGTCACCCCTGCGCGTGCCCAAGGGCTCGGGGGGTCCAGCGCCGATCCAAGAGATCCGTGCGGAACTCCCAGAATTGATGCCATTGCAGCTGCTTCTTCTTGTTCTTTATGAATAGTTTTATGATTGGTCTTCTGAATGTTATTCATTGTATGATTAATGTGCATTAGAAGTACTAGTCGTGGTATTATTCGCATTTCTATTAGCATTGTTACCATTAGTAAGTTCTAATATTATGTACTATTGTTATTCGCAGTCTTAGCATTCGTATTATTGGTGTTCTTGTTATTGTTTCTTATTTTGTGATGGGCCACATGTGCCCCTGGGGCCCCAGCGGATTGCGGACCGTGGACATCCTCGGGACCTCTCATGGCCTGCGGGTGCCTCGGCTGACCCCCAGACAGGGGCACCTCGGAAGTCCCAAAACGATGCGGTGACCACACCGTCGGGTGAGTCAGTGGGGATTCGGGGAGACCGCGCCGTCGTTCTCTGAGGATGTCTCGGACGATTGTCACCGCACCGTTTTGGGAGCCCCACAGGCCGCTGGGGCCTCACGGGGGCCCGCGGAGGCTTCCCGAGACCACTGGCAAGGTACGAGGACCGCGGGGTGAAGTACTCCTACGTCTGGGAGGTCTTCGCCGCGACCGGACTCTGTGCCCCCCACTTCAACCCCGTCAGCGCGGGAGAACCCGACAGGCTGGTCGAGCAGTGGTGCGGCGCTCTTGCGGCATTGGGCGAGTACGTGCTCGAGCAGGTGTAGGGGCACTCAATCGCTTGCGGAGGAGACGAAACGCGAGACGACGCCCGATCGGACGCACACGGTTGCCACCACGGCGTTCATATCAAGTCCCGGATCAATATACATCAATTTCCGGATTTGTATACGACGAATTCGGGATCAGTACATATAACGGGTAAAAGCACGGCAATGTGTTTCTTGATGGGCCGACCATTGCGACACACAATAATTATACAAGATACCTACATACATGCATGCATACATGTGTAAACACACACAGATATAGATGTGTACAAGCACGAGTGCGACATTGTATATATATATATATATATATATATAGAGTCTGCTCTTTTACTGGACATACCTACATATATACATACATGCATGCAAACAAGCAGACATACATGTGTACGCACATGCACACACATACACATGCTTATACATAACCACATAAGATACGGCAATAAGAACGGCATCCGTGTTCTATATTTCTTACCGTTCTAGTTCCGATCTCGCCGCGCAGTACCTTCTCTGCACAATTACATTCAGTAACACAACCTTTTCGTCTGTACATGGATCCAGATTCCACTTTTGCATGGTTGGAGGATGCTCAGAAGTGCAGGCCATTACACATGGAAGTCTTGTGGAATTGGTAGATGAAGAGAACTGTCGCATCAGTTACTTTAGCATGTGTTGTGTGATTATGATATCCGATTAAGTGACGTCGAGTCGCATACCTATGTATATATATTAATATGCGAATGCATATGCAAAATGCATTACGGATACATATAACTATACATACATATATATATATACATGTATATATATGTATATATATATATATATTGCCTTTGCGCTTGCGCATGAAACCAGTGTTTGGGTGATCCCTTCTTGTCGAAACAACGTATTTAGGTTGTTATGTCCCGCTTGGTTAGAGGCGTGAAACAGGAGGCTGGCCCACCTGAGAAGCGTTTCCCTCATTTCCAATACGCGTACCCAAAGCCTTTGCGTAGTTGCCACGAAGCTCCTGCAGAGATCATGTAACATTTCTGTATCAAGTTCGCACGTTTTCCAGACATGTGTTCCAGCGTCCGTGCCAGTCTATCCCAGAGGCGTTCACCCGCCTTTGATTGCGTTGTTAATTTAGTTTTAGACGTCACATGTTTTGTTGTATTGTGTTTCTTTTCGCAGTTTTGTTTGCTGATTCCTTTGCCTTGCCGTGCGCCAGATTGGAATCATGTTTTCGGTTAGTTCGCGCATTGCCGTCGGCAGACATGCTCGGCCCTGCGCTGTGCATGCTCTCCCCCCGCTATGCTGTGGCCCGCTCGCGGGGCAAAGTTCCCACGCGGGTTGCATTTAATTATTGCCATGCAGTTTCGTCCACTGATGGGATGGCGCTACTCTGTTGCAGTGGTGGCAAGTTATTTCCTGATTGTGCCCCGCCCTTTCATGTCCCGCCCGCTGGGCCCGACCCGCGCGCTGGCCGCCCACTCGGCCCGTTCGCTGGTGTCCCGCCAGCCAGCCAGACCCGACCCGTCCACGCAAGCAGTGGCTCCGCCCGCGGAGGCCCTGCACTTTCGTGTGCCGCAAGCCCGACCCGCGTCGCCCGGTCGAGCAGTGGCCCTGGTCGACGACGCAGTACGCTTTAATGTCCGCCCGCCCGACCCGACCTGACCCGTCGCCCGCAGAGCGGTCTAAGTCGAGGTGCCCCGTATTTGCGTGGCTTGGCCGGCCGACCCGACCAGCGCGTCCGAGTGCGTGCCCCGCCCGATCGACCCGATCTGCCCGCGCGAGCCGCAGTTTTACATAGTGGGGCACCTCATTTTAATGCCCCGCCCGCCCGCCGCCCGTCGCCCGACCCGCACGCCCGTCTGAGTAGTGGTCATGTTCGATAGGGCCCCCACGCTCCAATGGCCCGCCAACCTGGCCATCCCCGGCCGCCCGATAGCTATCATCGTTCCTCCTATTCCTTCATTTCTTCCCCCTCGTCCTGCTCGTTGTCCTCCTTTCCTTGCGCATCCTCATCCATCTCCTCATGCCCTCTACTCGTCAGTTTCCCCTGCCTCCACCCGCCACCTCCTCTGTTTTCGTCATCCTTGCGCGTTTTCTCTCTTCATTGTGATTATACATGCTGTCCTTGGTTTTCCCCCTCGTCCCCCGCATGCTCTTGCTCAGCCTGCGCCCCCAACACCCACAAAACCCAGCGAAACTGCAAAAACGCAAAGTTGCACTCAATATCTCCGGGCAGGCGGAGGATGAGGAAAACGAGGAGGGACGGAGTATGAGGAGCATGAGGATACAGAGGATATGGAGGAGGACGGGATGAACAGGAAGATGGGAAAAGGGGATGAGGAGCGAGGACCAATACGGATGGTGGGAGGAGGAGGAGGAGGAGGAGGAGGAGGAAGAGAAGAGAAGGAGGATGACGAAGAGGAAGGGGAGGAGGATGCAGGAAGATAGGCGGAATGATGATCACGAGGATGGAAAGAATAGAGGTGGAGGGAAAAATTGAGGAAGGCCTTGGGAAACGAAGGATGCCATGAGGGAGGAGAAGGAAGACGAGGAGGAGGAGAAGGAACGACCCGCGCGCTGACGCGCCGTACCCGACCTGCGCATGGTTCTCCCGCCAGCCTGACACGACCCGCCTTCCAGAACAGTGCCCGATCCTTCGTGCCTGGTCGACAGGGTCCTACTCGTCGGAGTCTTGCGCTTCAATGTTCCGCCCGCGCGCCCCCCCGCCCATGGAGAAGCCTTAGTCGATGCGTTTTGCATTTTACAGTGCCCCGCCCTGCCGACCCGACAAGCCCGTCTGAGTGGTGGTCCTTGTCGGCGGGGCTCCGCATTTCCATGTCTGTCCCGACCGAGCCGACCTGCCCGCACGATGAGTGCCTTCTGTATTCGATGGGGCCTTTCACTTTAGTGTCCCGCCCGCCCGACCCAACGCGTGCTGTCTCGTTTACGCATTACGGTTCAATGTCCCGCCCGCCCGACCCGACCCGCTTGTTAGGGCCCGCCCCCCGACCCGCTTGTCAGGTCTCACGCGTGCGACTTCGATGATGCACTATATTTTAACGTCCTGCCCGCCCGACCCGCCCGTTAGGGTGCGCCCGCCCGCCCCGACCCGCTTGTTAGGGTTGGCCCTCCCGACCCGCCCCGCCCGCTAGAGCTTACGCGTGCTCGTTCTATTACGCACCACAATTAAATGTCTCGCCCGTCCGACCCGACCCGCCCGTCAGGATCCGCCCGCCCGACCCGCCCCGCTTGTCAGGGCTTACGCGTGTTACTTCGACTACGCACCACACTTGAATGTCCCGCTCGCCCGCCCCGATCCGCCCGTTAGGGTGCGCCCACGTGACCCTGCCGATCCGTGAGTGTTGGCTTTCTCGACCCGGTCCGCCCGCCAGGGCTTTCGCGTGCCCACCCGATGACACGCACCACATTTTAATGTCCCGCCCGCCCGACCCAAACCGCCCATTCAGATCCGCCCGCTTGGCCTGACCCGCTAGGGCTTGCGCGTGATACATCGGTTATGCTCCCGTTCCGCCCGGCCCGACCCGCCATTTAAGGTCCTCTTCGTACCCGCCCCGCCTGTTAGGGCTCACGCGTGTTCACTCAGTTATGCACCACAGTGTAATGTTCTGCCCGATACGACCCGCCCGGCCCGCCCGAAACGCCCACTGGGGTTCGCCCGCACGTCGCAACCCGCCCGTCATGGGTCACGTGCTTTCTCAACTGTGCATCGCGCCGGCCGGGTCCCATGTAGCAGCCTGAGGATGAGTGGCTCGCCAGGCAGGCTTTGTATTCTTACCGACCTAGCAGCAGCTGGATTGGTATCCCGCCGTGCCGACCCCTTGCCGGATGGGTATCCCGCTGTGTTGGACGGATTTTTCTACCCATCCAGCGGCCGCTGGCTGGGTATCCCGCCGCGGCGTTTGGTATTTTTACCCATCCAGCGGCCGCCAGATAGGTATTCCACCGTGCCGGCTGCGTACCCCTACGTTATCCCTCCGTGACCGCTCGATGTATCCAGCGGCCGCCGGAGGGGTATGTTGCCGTGCCGGCTGTGTACCTTACCCATCCAGCGGCCGCCAGATGGGTGCCTCGCAATGCCAGCTACGTATCCCTACCCATCCAGCGGCCGCCAGATGGGTATCCCGCCGTGCCGGTTAGGTACCCTTACCCATCCAGCGGCCGCTGGATGGATATCCGCCGTGCCAGCTGGGTACCTTTCCACATCCAGCGGCCGCCAGATGGGTATTCCACCGTGCCGGCTGGGTGCCCCTAGCCATCCAGCGGCCGCCCGACAGGTACCCCGTCGTGCCAGTTGTGTACCTTACCCATCCAGCGGACGCCAGATGGTCATCCCGCCGTGTTGGCTAGGTACACCTCCCCATCAGGCGGCCGCCAGATGGGTATCTCGCCATGCTTGTTGGATACTATTACCCATTGCCGCCGGAGAAGTATCTCGCCGTGCCGGCTGGGTGTCCCTACCCATCCAGCGGTCACCAGATTGGGTACCCCGCCGTGCCAGCTGGGTACCCCTACCCATCCAGCGGCCGCCAGATCGTTATCCCTCCGTGACCGCTCGATGTATCCAGCGGCCGCCGGATGGGTATCCTGCCGTGCAGGCTGGGTACCCTCATCCATCCAGCGGCGGGCCGGATGGGTATCCCAATGTGCCGGCTGGGAACCGCTACCCATCCAGCGGCTCATCTTGATGCCGCTGGCTAGGTATCCCGCCGTGCCAGTTGGGTACTTTTACCCATCCATCGGCCGCCAGATGGTTTCTTGCCCTGCCAGGTGGGTACGCCTACCCATCCAGTGGCAGCCGGCTGGGTATCCCGCCGTTCTGGCTGGGTACCCCTACCCATCCAGCGCCGGATGGGTACCCCGCTGGTTGGCTGGGTGGATGGGTATCTCAGTGCCCCCCCATGCTGCGCCAGATGGGTACCCCTACCCATCCAGCGGCCGCCGGATGGGTATCCCGCCGTGCTGGCTGGGTATTCTTACCCATCCAACGACAGATGGTTATCCGCCGGATGATTATCTCAGTCCCCCCCCCATTCTGCCGCCGGATGGGTATGCCGACGCGCCTGCCGGGAACCCCTACCCATCCAGCGGCCTGTGGCTGGGTATGCCGCCGTGCCGGTTGGGTATTTTCACCCATCCAGCGGCCGCCGGATGGATATCCCGCCGCACCAGTTGGGTACCCCTACCCATCCAGCGCCTGCTGGGTATCCCGCCGGATGGGTATATCAGTGCACCCCCCGCACCCCTACCCATCCAGCGCCGGATGAGTATTTCAGCGGATGGGTATCTCAGCGCTCTTCCCCCAATGCTGCCGCCAGATTGATACCCCGCCGTGCCGGGTAGAGAATCCTGACCAATCCAGCGGCCGCCGGATGGGTATCCCGCTGTGCATGTTGGGTATCCTGACCCATCCAGCGCTGGATGGGTATCTTGCCGGATGGGTATCTCAGTGCCCCCTCCGTGCTGCCGCCGGATGCGTATCCCGCCGTGCTGGCTGGGTACCCCTACCCATCCAGCGCCAGATGGGGATTTTGCGCGCCAGCTGGGCACATTTACCCAGTTGGGTACCCCTACCCTCTGCGCCAGCTTGTACACCGGATGAGCATGCAATGGTTTTTGAATGAGTCTAGAATTTCCGGATCAGTATATAGCAGTTCCCGGATAAGTGTACACCATTATCTTAACCGGTTGTTCGACAATTTTCCAATCTATATACGTGAATACCCAGATGAGTATACAACATTTTCCATATTCGTAGACGACACATTCGGGATCAGTATGTATAATTAGTAAGACAATGAAATGGTCGACCGCTTCGTACGCTTGGCAATGGAGAACCGAGTTGCCCCGTCCCTGGTACATATGACCCTTGGCGGGCACTACAACAAGGCCATGGGTTCTTTCCCCTACCAGGATGGTGCAGCCTCGGCGGACTTCCCGCCATTCCGAGTCGGCCTGCTAAAGGATGCTAAGGCAATCGTGGCCACGCACGAGGCCGCCGAGACCCTTGGGCAAAGCAGGGCAGCAAAGGTTGCCCTGCTCATCATTGACGACGCAGGCCAAACGCCAAACCACCGAGCTCCACGCCACCATGTCCCTGGTCAGCGTCAGAAAGGGTGGTGGCCACCTCGTGCTGGTGGGCGACCCCAAGCAGCTCCCGCCCACAGTAATTTCCAGGCTCGCTGCAGACCTGGGCCTTTGCATTTCCACTTTTGACAGACTACACCACGCCCTGAGGGGGCAGGTTTCAGCAGTTGTCCAGCTAACGGCGTGTTACAGGATGCACACACAGCTCCTGGCATGGCCAAACTGGGCACTATACATCAACACGATGCGCAGCGGCCTGGTTTCCTCTTTGACTGTGCGACCGTTAGTCGATGGCCTCCCCTGGCGACCGACTCGGGCCTGGAGCGACGCCACGCCCACCGAGCTGGCGCGAGCTAATCATTCGGACAAAGACGACCTTCAGAGAACCCTTGGACCTCTGCACCCCGCGGGTGCCCAGGAAGGCGAAAGGCGCAGGTTTCTCCTGGTCGACAACCCATCCCCCGAGGTCACCTCCAGCATACACGCCGGCCACGCCCACCTCCCAGAGGCGGCGCAGGCGGTGGACCTAGTCAGAGCGTTGATGCTCGCGATGGACGGGGGAATCAAGATCCGCGCGGCAATCGGCTATCAGCTGCAAACTGCCATCTTGGAGGACGGGCGGCCGCAGAGCGCGGCCAACATCGAAGGCGTGCTCCGGCACGGCAGTCTAAGGGCGGCAACGGCAAAGCCAAGCACGGCAAGGGGAAGTCCAAGGGGCTTGAAGTCGACAAGGGAGACGGCAAGGCCAGCAAGGACAGAAGCCGCTCCCCAGCTCCCGCGACCAGCCCGGCAGGACAGCAGGGCGGCACGGACGGCCAGAGACCGGCGGACCGTACCAATTGGGCCTCGGTCTTCGACCAGGAGGACTCCAAGCGCACCGGCACCGGCATTGAATTCCCTGGCCTGCAACAGATTGCGCCGCAGCACCTGCAATCTGGCAACCTTGTCCTCTCCACTATCGACTCGACCCAAGGAGGCGAGGCGGGCATCGTGATCTTCCTGACCACCAGGTCACATGGGAACCATGACTGGGGGCCATGGACAGCGCCACTAGGGTCAACGTCGCCATCACACGAGCCACGCGCTTCATCGCTATCATCTGCGACGGAAGGAGGTTTGCCTCCGCCGCGTGGTCGAGACTCAGGGTGCTCTCAGAGCACGGGCGCCTGGCGGGCTTCTGGGTCAGGTTCATGGATCCCTGGCCGGCGGGCTTTCGCTCCAGCTTGGTTGTTGACCCCGATTGCGACCCCGTCGCTGGCCTGGCCACCTGGTCACCTGTCCGGCCCCATGGGATGACCACGCCGGCGGCGACGCGCCCAGGGCGCAGCTGGACAGCACCATCCATGAGACGCGAGACTCCTTGGCCGACAGCTTTGCCAACCGTATCGGGGCTCCGCTCGACCCTGGCTTCAGCCGGGACGCACTGGGCATCGGCCTCGCCAACGGCCTCAACCAGCCCCTGGCCGCCCCCGCCTTCTCGGTCGTGCTCCACCTAGTCTCAGGTCTGCACCCACACGAGTTCCCCCTCGCCGATTCGCCGAGAGAGCCTGGGAGATTCGACCGCAAAGCCTGGTCGCACTTGGGCTTCCTCTACAACATGTCCCTGGGCCTTGATGCCATCAACCTGGTCTACAACATCCTCTGGGCATGGTGGTCTGGGTCGGGGACTCGGCACCCCCTGGATGGACCAGGACATGGCCGCCCCAACGGAGACCCTGCCGCCCCCACCCCAGACCCGCGGGCGCAGCTACCTCTCCAGGGCGAACCAGCAGTGCACACCTAAGGACCTGCCCAGACAGGTTCGAAAAGCTCGGCAGGAAGACCCGCGAGTGCTGCAAGCATCGTCAACACCCCGGCATGGATACCCTGGCGCACCTCCCTCAGCCAGCCCCCCCGGACCAACCATTCAGAGTTGGCATTTTAAACACGGACGGAGATCCCATGGATTTCCCCAAAGCCCGCGCCTTCCCAATAATCATGATGCTCATGATCAGGGATCCCAGGGTATTCCTGTGGCCTTTCCCCCACGCAGAGGGCACCGGGGACGTCATTGAAGCGGAACTCGGCATCTGCGTTCCCTGGGCGATCTCAGCGCACTGCACGGCCGCATTGAAGACGCTTTCCTCCACGCATCCAGGCTGGTGATTGTCGCGCACCATCACGAGGCAGCAAAGCACGCCAAATTCCCGCAGACCTGGAAGCACTTGGGAAAGCATGGTTTTATGCTGGAGGCGCCCACGATCGTCCAGGAGCGGATCGTACCCGCGGCAAACGTCGCAACCCTGGCCAACGCCATGTGCTCCATCTGCGCGCTCCACCGCGAGCTGGCAGACTCCGACACTGGGTTAGGGGACTCAGACGACGACCTGGCCCTGGGCGACATCGGAGGAGGCACCGCTCTGTCGAGGAAGGACCCGGGGGCCCCCGAGCCTGCCCCCCCTGCCCCTGGCGCGCGGCTGGCGCCCCCGTTCACGGCGGATGGTCGGCTGGAAGCGGCACGGAAGAACGCAAAGTTCACGTGCGACGGCCGCGGCAGAGGCCGCCTCAAGTCGACAAAATAAGGACCTGGGAGGGCGACGAGACCCGAGAGCTCCTGGCGCAGAACCGCCCGCAGGCGCACCTGTCCGGCAAAAACTGCAGATGGATCTGCGAGGCATGCGAGATTTTTCCAGCTTCGCGACGCGCGGCAGGGAGCAGAAGAGGGTAGAAGCGCTCCCATCGCTTGCGCACCTCCCTCTCGGGCACGGGGCACGCCCCTGCGCGGCTGGCCCCGTCCCTCTGAAGGACCTCCTGATGCTCACAGCTAACCAGCACTGCCCTACCCTGGCGAACTCGACCCTGCCGGCGCACAGACTCAACGACGGAAGATTCTGGGGAGAAGCCCACAGGACCCGCTCCTA
Organism: Prorocentrum cordatum; assembly: GCA_963575745.1. Lineage (NCBI taxonomy): Eukaryota > Dinophyceae > Prorocentrales > Prorocentraceae > Prorocentrum > Prorocentrum cordatum. The sequence goes on along the minus strand of CAUYUJ010016171.1, from coordinate 1,359,263 downwards.
CTCTGCGAAGTGCGACACGCGCCCACCAGATGCACCCCTCGCGTGGAGGGTCACGGACCCCGCCCTCGGCTGCTTCCTGTGGCGCCCCGAACCAGGGACGGTCACCGTCGAGTGCTCCGGCCCCCCCCCCCTGGGACCAGCGGCTGTCCGCTTGGCAGGAGCGGACATGAAACGCCACGTGGCGCTGCAGAACGTGCCTCGCCTACATGTGGGATGTCGCGCCAGGCACCTTCGACCGCATCCTTGACCTCGACCCCCAGAAGATCTGCCCAGCAAACCCTTCTAAGAGGCCACACCAGGGCGTCATGGAGCAAGCCCCCCCTGACGTCGCAGACCAGCTGCCCCCACCAAGTGCACCAGTGCCAACGCCTTGGACAGGTACTCCAGAGACCCTGCCTGCAGCTCGGGGCTCACGGGATACCAGACGAGTAACTGGGAGCAGCAGCGACAGCGGCTCTCCGAGCAGGTCGGTCTCGAACATTATCGCCCTCCTGCCTGATCTTACCCCGCCCGGTGCCCCCTTGCTCAGCTCGAGGAAAGTCGTGGAGCCACGCCTGGCAGCAGACGACGAGCAGAGGCGCGGTCGGCCCAACAAGGTGCGAGACGCGCAGCATACCCTCGTGAATTACCTCCGCGATTTCCATCCCGACGTCGAAACGCACTGGCAGAATTTCGCAGAGGACCAAGGCGGCGACATCCCCGAGCCGAAGGATCAGGAAACATCCTGGACGACCAAGAGCCCAGTACCCTTCCTGGCTTTGATGCACGGCCAAGAGGTGCCAGCAGACGGCCTGCCGCCCCACGTCGATTGGGGCGGCAAGCGCTGGGCAGCCGCCAGGGCGGTAAAGCACCTCACCAGCAATCCATTCCACATGGAGGCCCGGCAGCAGCATTACTCTTCCTTGGCTCGGGAGAAGGCCCCAGCCCCTTCAGGCACGAGCGCGACGCACTCGCCGGCTTCCTTCGGAGCCTCGACGCAAGCGCCTTCGCCATGGCCACAATCGCCAATCTCGCGCTCCAAGACCCGGTGGAGACCACTAACAGCGAGATCGCCCTGGAGACTGCAGCCGGCGGGAGAGCAGCGACCTGGCCCTCCCCCAAGCCAGAGACCAGCGAGCCCCCACGAGAGCGCCACACGGGACACCACACGGGCCAGGGCGGACCCTCCAGGCCCCTTGGCCAAGATGGAGGCTCGGTAGCAGGTCCGGAATCACCGCAGAGCAGGCGCGAGTGCCACACGCCCGGCGGCGAGGCTGACCGAGGCGAGGAGTTGCTTGGCCCCTCGCCCCGCCACAGGAAGACATCGGCTCTCCCACAGAAAGAGACCAGTCCGTGGACTTCGACGAGGAGACACCGGCATCCGCAGCACCGTCGCCGAGCGAGCAGGTAGACGTGGACGAGGGCGCCCGGCAGCGAGACAGCCGCCACCGCCGGCACACGTCGACGCCCGCGAGGGGAAAAGGAAGGCGGCTCCAGAGGCGCCAACCCGCGTTCGTCAGACGACCCCCTTGGAACCTTCTGGGGAGCGGAGCAAGCGACCAAGACGCCCCCAGCTGCGGACGCCCCCGCGCCCGCCAGCCCCAGAAGAGAGACGCCGCCGCCGCGGAGGCCCCACGCCGCCAGCGAGAGGCCCGCGGGCAGCCCACGGACCGCTGTCAGGCGCACAGCGCCCCGTGGCTACGGCGACCGCAGACGCCCCACGACCCCCCCTCGCGGCGGCAGCTCGCGCCTTCGACAATCTCCGCAACCCCAGTTCGAAAGGAACGATGCATCGCGAGCACCTGGGCAATGTCGACCTGGACCGAACCGGAGAGCACCCTGCCGACATGATAGCGCGCCTCCAGAAGGCATTGGGAGGCACCTTCAATTGGATCTGGCACGGCCACACACCAAAGTTCACTCGCGCCAAAGGGAAGCCCAAAAGCAACCCCCGCATGCACGACGTGCAGACGTGTAAAGACTTTCTGGGCGCTTGGCGTCGGGCCGGCTACGATGCCCACGAGATGGATCGAAGGCCGGGGCTCAACTGGGATGCCATCCGCGAAAGGCACATCAGGAACACCATTGGCAAGGGCCCCCACCAATCAAAGAGCTGGAGCTCCAGCTCCCACCATCAACCATCGGGACCGCAGGAAGAGCGGCCCTGGCAAAGCGGAGGGCACCCTGGCAAGACCACGACTGGCACGAGGGAGGCAAGCGCGGCAGGAAGAACAGCGACAACGCCGACCGTGACGAGAAGAGGTCCAAGTTGTGGCACCCCCCTACGTCCGGAGCCGCACGCTCGAAGCCGACTGTCCAGTAAGGGTGGCCGTTAGTCATTTCTGTTATGCTCCAGTCCCTGGCCGCACGTTCAGCGCCCCCCCTCCCCTCCCCCTCTCCCCCCCCCTCTTCACAGACAGCGTGACCGTTAGTCACCCCTGGCAGCGCCCCCAGCGCAAGAGACGCCCGCGGCTTGGAGGCTTCCCTCACTAGCTGGGCTTATCAGAGGCACTTGGTGGGGACGTGCTGCCGTCTGCTGCAGTCGCCCATGCGCGCCCCTCTCTCCAGCCGCCCACGACCGGTTCCGGTCGCCTAAAGCGCTTGGCCAGCCCCCCGCCCACGTGGATCAGGCCTTTGGCGCTGTCTTACTTGGCGCGACGCCCTGGCTGGGGCGAGGCGCGGAGTGCCGATGCACGGCATGCCCGTCTGCTGTAGCAGTGCTTACGCTGGCCTTCACCGCACCTGGCCGCAGTGGTTTACAGCCCCTCACTGTTGGCCCAGTGACGTCTGGTGTCGGCCCTTTCGCGGCACTTAGCGCGGCCTCCTCGCCATTGGGGACCCGGCCCGCAGGCGCCGTCAATACCGGGTACGTTGGCCCCGCTGGGGCGGGACACGACGCGCTTCACGGCCTTGGCCGCTCCTTTACTTGTTCTCACTTTGGCCTTTGCTCGGACCTGGCCACGGCCTGGCTCGGTCTCCCCGGCGCCGGCCCCCTTTGCGCGACGCCCTCGGCTCACGCCCCTTTTCTCGTGCGCCTGGGCTCCAGCCTCCGCCGCCCTCCGTGCTCGAGGCCCCGCTCTGCCCCATCGCGCTCGGCCCCCTCTCGACTCCGCGGAGTCGGCTGCGGCCCCCTGGCGCTCTGGGGCCTTGCGCCTTGTCCAGCCCCAGCGTGAGCGCCTGCACTTCCCTGGCATCTGGCCCTCAGTCACTGCCACAGCCGGCCGCGTCTGCCAGCGCCATTGGCCCTCTGGTGTTGCGGGCCGTTGGTTCCTTCAGGAGTGGCTCAGCCTTCTCGAGCGGACTTGCGCGTGCCCCGTCGGTCCACCGTCTCTCGCTGGGCTTTCACGCGGCCCCGCGCTTCGCCACGTCTGTGGCGCTTTGGCCTCTGGCGCCCTTCGGCGACGAGGTCCAAATTCACGCACCTGGTGATTCAGCTCCCACGGCACTCGCACGTCTGCAGCTTCCTGGCAGCCCCAGCAGCTTGCAGCCCCCACTCTCGGCGCTGGTTCCCAGCTCGGCGGTTGTAGCACGGCCCCGGCGCAGGTGCTTTCCCCGGCGGTAGGTCCTGCTCTCGGCACGCGCGCCGGCAATTAGGTTCGCTCGTTGCCCGAGCCGGCTCGACCCGCTGCGGGCGCTCTCGCCTGTGGCCGCGACGAAAAAAGTATCCCCACCAGCCGTCTCTGGTGTCGTCGCGCGGCTGACTGCCTTCAGTCTGCTTACGGTGTGCCTGTGCCGCGGCGCGCACTGCTGTCCAGTCGCCGCTCACTCGTTCCGCCGCCACCCCCATTGACATCGACGTACCTGAAGGCTTGAACCCCTTGCCGTGGAGCATAGCCCTTGCCGCGCTCAGCCCCCCGCGTGCTGCCCCCCGCACAGGCGCGGGTGCTTGCGGCCCGCTATCTCCCGCGGGGTTGCCTTTCGCCGCCGCCACGGGGCACCACACTGCCAGCCAATTACGTACCCGCCATTTTGGCGTGCACCCCCGGCGGCTGCAGCTACCGATGGCACCCCTTCCGTGAACGCCGCGCGGCCCGCCCCTGCTTGTCTCACCTGCCGCCGTTCTCCTGTTGTCTCTCTTCTCGTCCCTCTACTGTGCAATTTAGACCACGGCTGGTCTGCGGTAGCTCTGGACGGCGCGCGGCCTTTTCCGCTTGCGCTCGCGATCAAAAAGTACCCCCACCAGCCCATCCAGAAACGACGCCCACGGGAATGGAGGATCCAGAAAGTGGGGGAGCATGCAGAAGAACAAAGGGCGGGGGAAACCGTCATGTACCCCAAGAGGAGGAGAATGGAGGAGGAATCGTCGTCGGAGGAGGAGGAAGAGGAGGAGGAGGAGGATGAGGAGGAGGTGAGATAGAGCGAGGACTAGGAGGACGAAAAGGAGGAGAAGGAGGGAGACTTGGGTACCTCGGGGATCCTCTTGGGGTCTCGTATGCGTCTCTTGGGAGCCTCTTGGAGACCGCTTGGGGCCATCTGGGCGCCTCTTGAGGCCCTCTCGGGGCGCTTTTGGGGGTTTCAGGAGCGTTCTTGGGGCCATTTTGGAGGACATCTATCAACAGAGGTAGGGTCCCTAATTACCGCTGCCCCATTGACGCCTTGAAAATCGTTTTTCTTGGGCCCGTCTTCAGGCGGTCGTGGAACGCTCTTGGGGCCGCCTTAGAGGACATCCATCAACACAAAGGGGGTCCCTAATTTTTGACGCCTCGCGTATCCCAACCACCCTAATTAGGCCGCCTTCGTGTCCCGTAGCGCTCCTGACTCCGCTAGCGCCTCCGCTGGTGGACGCGACCGGAAAAAGTATCCCAACCAGCCTAGTTCATGTTCCTGGTGCCGTTTTGTGTCGCCTTCGCGCCATTTTGGCCGCGGTGACTCCCGCCCCGCGCCCGGCGCCGTTCGTTGCTTTGTGTTCCCCTTAGCCGGTGGCACAGCTTGCCCCTGTTCGCCTGGCGTTCGACCCGTTTCGCGTGCCCGCGTACCAAAGAGTACCCCCACCAGCCCAAGCAGAAACGATGCCCATGAGATGTAACGGGGGGAAAGAGGAAGAGAAAGAGACGTATAGTCAAACAGCGACAGAGGTTTGGGAGGTTCCGTGGCCATCATGAGCCGTCTTGGAGCGGTTTGGGGGCCGTTTGGAGCATCGTGGGGGCTATTTTGGGCCAGGTTGGGATATCCAAGTCATTTTAAAGGTAATTCGAAGTTCCCCAAAGCCGCTCGGGAGCCTTTTGGGCCCTCGCGGGGGCATTTTGGAGCGCTCTTTGGGCCCTCTTGGAGCGGTCTTTGGATCCTCTTGGGGGCCTTTTGGGAGCCCCGGAGGGCGTTTTGGGACCATCTTGGAAACGGTCGTCAAAAGACGGGGGGTCTGCGATTTTACCCCCCTCGGGGGAGGGGCCGAAAAAGGACCATCTGACACATCGGACCCCCTTCCCAAAAAATCCCAGGGAGGGGACGGGGAGGGTCCCCCTCCCCGAAAGGACGAGGGGTTGTGGAAGAGGAAAGAGACCCTCCTTAGACCACCTGTCGCCCAAAGGGCTGGTGGGATTAGCGCTGCTCCAGTAAAGCCTTGAAAATCGTTTCATTGGGCCCCTCTTGAGGCGGTCGTGGAGCACTCTTGGGGCCCCTCCTCTTCCTCTCTCGCCTCGTCCACGTGCAACACATGTACGGCACGCACATGAGACACGCGTCTACATGTAGCCGCACGCATGCATGTACTCGCGCACACACATACACACACACACACACACACACACACACATGCACACACACACACGCACACACACACACACACACACACACACACACACACACACGAACAACGCCAGTGTACGCCTGGCGTGTTCACTGCATCACGCACCCACGACATATGCGCCACATACTGGGCACCGCAGGCTCGCAGGGCACGGCTCGCAGGGCACGGCAGGCGTGGCATTTTCTGGACACCAGAGGGGGTGCGCAGGGAGTGCGGTCTCTATGCGTTGCAGGTTCGCAGGGCGCGGCAGGCGTGGCACTGTCTGGACAACAGAAGGGGTGCGCAAGGCACGACAGGTGTGGTACTTTCTCGACACCGCAAGGGGTGCGCAGGGGGTGCGGTCTCTATCAGTTGCTCGCTCGCAGGGCACGGCAACCGTGGCACTTTCTCGACACCAGAGGGGGTGCACAGGGGGTGCGGACTCTATGCGTTGCGTGCAGGGCACGGCAGGCGTGGCAAGTCCTCGACACCAGAGGGGGTGCGCAGGGAGTGCGGTCTCAATGCGTTGCCGGCGCGCAGGGCGCGGCAGGTGTGGCACTTTCTCGACACCAGAGGAGGTACGCAGGGGGTGCGGTCTCTATGCGCTGCAGGCTCGCAAGGCACGGCAGGCGTGGCACTTTTTGGACACCAGAAGGGGTGCGCAGGGGGTGCGGTTTTTCCCAACCATCCTGTGGTGTTGGGTCCTCGTTTTGAAGAGACGTTGCCCCGCGTTCCTCCTCCTCCTTCCTCCTCCTCCCCTTCCTCCCCCTTCCTCCCCCTCCCACACCCATTCTGGCACACCCCTCACACGTTTCGTGGCCCCATAAGGAGCTCCACCGAAGGCCCCAGTGGCTGCGCCCGCATGCGGTTCCACCCCCCATTCTGGCACACCCCTCACATGGCCCCATAGGGAGCTCCACCGAAGGCCCCAGTGGCTGCGCCCGCATGCGGTTCCACCCCCCATTCTGGCACACCCCTCACACGTTTCGTGGCCCCATAGGGAGCTCCACCGAAGGCCCCAGTGGCTGCGCCCGCATGCGGTTCCACCCCCCATTCTGGCACACCCCTCACACGTTTCGTGGCCCCATAGGGAGCTCCACCGAAGGCCCCAGTGGCTGCGCCCGCATGCGGTTCCACCCCCCATTCTGGCACACCCCTCACACGTTTCGTGGTTCCATAGGGAGCTCCACCGAAGGCCCCAGTGGCTGCGCCCGCATGCGGTTCCACCCCCCATTCTGGCACACCCCTCACACGTTTCGTGGCCCCATAGGGAGCTCCACCGAAGGCCCCAGTGGCTGCGCCCGCATGCGGTTCCACCCCCCATTCTGGCACACCCCTCACACGTTTCGTGGCCCCATAGGGAGCTCCACCGAAGGCCCCAGTGGCTGCGCCCGCATGCGGTTCCACCCCCCATTCTGGCACACCCCTCACACGTTTCGTGGCCCCATAGGGAGCTCCACCGAAGGCCCCAGTGGCTGCGCCCGCATGCGGTTCCACCCCCATTCTGGCACACCCCTCACACGTTTCGTGGCCCCATAGGGAGCTCCACCGAAGGCCCCAGTGGCTGCGCCCGCATGCGGTTCCACCCCCCATTCTGGCACACCCCTCACACGTTTCGTGGCCCCATAGGGAGCTCCACCGAAGGCCCCAGTGGCTGCGCCCGCATGCGGAAGAGCCCTGGCACCGCAGGGTTCCACTGCCCCCTCCACCCCCTGGCACACCCCTCACACGTTTCGTGGCCCCATAGGGAGCTCCACCGAAGGCCCCAGTGGCTGCGCCCGCATGCGGTTCCACCCCCCATTCTGGCACACCCCTCACACGTTTCGTGGCCCCATAGGGAGCTCCACCGAAGGCCCCAGTGGCTGCGCCCGCATGCGGTTCCACCCCCCATTCTGGCACACCCCTCACACGTTTCGTGGCCCCATAGGGAGCTCCACCGAAGGCCCCAGTGGCTGCGCCCGCATGCGGTTCCACCCCCCATTCTGGCACACCCCTCACACGTTTCGTGGCCCCATAGGGAGCTCCACCGAAGGCCCCAGTGGCTGCGCCCGCATGCGGTTCCACCCCCCATTCTGGCACACCCCTCACACGTTTCGTGGCCCCATAGGGAGCTCCACCGAAGGCCCCAGTGGCTGCGCCCGCATGCGGTTCCACCCCCCATTCTGGCACACCCCTCACACGCTTCGTGGCCCCATAGGGAGCTCCACCGAACGCCCCAGTGGCTGCGCTCGCATGTGGTTCCCCCCCCATTCTGGCACACCCCTCACACGTTTCGTGGCCCCATAGGGAGTTCCACCGAAGGCCCCAGTGGCTGCGCCCGCATGCGGTTCCACTCCTTTTTTCGGCACGCCCTTCACACGCCTCGTGGCCCCATAGGGAGCTCCACCGAACGCCGCAGTGGTTGCGCCCGCATGCCGTTCCACCCCAATTTCGGCACACTCCTCACACGTTTCGTGGCTCCATAGGGAGCTCCACCGAAGGCCCCAGTGGCTGCGCTGGCATGCGGTTCCACGCCCCATTCTGGCACACCCCTCGCACGTTTCGTGGC